>OY813002.1:49751063-50103563 GCA_963681545.1 Germaria angustata | reverse complement strand
GTAATTAAATTCTCAAGGCGAAACAAAAAAACATTGAACAGTCTGCATCTTTTTCTTAATGGTCAAGAAATACATTTTGTGAAAGAATTTATGTAAATTTTTAGGGATATTTGATGAAAAATAAACATTTAAACATCACATACAAAATATAAAGGACCAGACTAATTTAAAACTTAATATTGTTACGAATTTCGTTGTGAACAGTCCTATTGTAATTAATCTAGAATATACTGAATTGTTGTTATTCTTAATTATTGAATTATTGATTCTTATTATTCACTGAGTTGTTTACTATTTGCTGAATTGTTGTTATTCTTATTTACTGAATAGAGTTTCGAGCGATAAGAGATTGATATGGTCAATTTCGAAAGGAGTTGGCTGTAGTAACGCGGGTATCATTTCCAGAGGAGAAGCGTCTATATTACTGAAAGTTCTATTGCTGGCTTTTACGGTACTGTTGTGAAATTTAATGAGAAAGGTTCCAGATAAAAATCGATATGTTTCATCTATGTAGATGGATCCATTATAACCATTTAGTAAGATCACGCCAGACTCAATTTCTTCAATCGGTGAAATGTGATGATTATTGCTCGTTACACAAGAAGAGTTTCTATTATTAATAATATTAGGGATACAAGTATTATTTGTTATGTCAATTATTTGGTTTTCTTTACAAATTATAATATCGTTATATTTTTCACATTTTTCTTTAATAGCATAAATTAAACAATTTAAAATTTTTAAAATTTCTTGGAATTCAAGTTTGATTACATATTTTTCTATTTTACTGGTCTTAAGATTACATTTTCGTACATTTCTTTTTTTGTCAATGGTATTTTAACCATATAAAATATTTTATTACAATTATCATTTTTATACAAAACTGATACTTTGGAAAATTGAAGTGCCTCTTCTGGATTTACAAAAGGAATGTGTTCTTCTTCGATTTTTTTATAGCTACTTCGATTTCTTTTTTATTTAGTATTAATGGGTTTACAATTCCAATTTTTGCCCATTCTATTCCATTTTCAATATTTATTAATTCTTCTTTAACTAATCTTATTCTATTTTGTAAATTAATAACTATTTCATTTTCTAAGTAAACATTCTTTCTAACAAAATTTGACATTTTATTAATAATTTCGGTTAAGTTATTTATTCTTTTATTGAAAGCTTCATTCACATAAAATTGTTTATTGTTATTTTTATTTAGTTCGTAAACGTTATTAGTTATTATTTCAAAGTCGTCATGATCCGGAGATCCAAATCGTTCCCAAAGCGTTTAAGGCTCTTTTGTTTCTTTCTTGTTAGATTTTCTAGGATATTGTTAATTTGGGTGAGTTCATGATTGAGGATAGGGTATAGGTTATGGTTATTTGGGATATTTTGTTGGATAAAGGTATGGGTGTTTGCTATGGATGTTGTGTATTGTTCCAGATCTATTGGATGAATAATAGTGAAAGTTCCCTGCAGAATTTTTGCTGTACCTTTGTTTATGGTGACAACGTAGGAGGACGTGTAATCCATGATTTGGATTTCCGTCAGTGCGTAGGATAAGAATAATCTGAAAAAATAAGTTATTGTCTTTTAATGTTGCTTTTGTAAACAATTCTTCCTGACATTGTCAATACAGTTGTATTTCGGTCTTCTTTGACTGTTTCTTTTTTATATTTTGGGGTTAACTTTGAACCCAGTCTCCTATTGACCTTAACGAAAATGTTTTCTCCTGGTAAATAAGTTCTGGGTGCTTGTCTATTTTTGTTATGGTAGTCCAGGTCTTGTTTGTTTTTCCAAAACTTGTTTTCCTGGGTCATACTAAGGTTTTTATTAAAAAATATGTCGATCGGTTTTTTACCAGTGGTAGAATGAATTGATTTATTGTATTCATATAATGTTTTGGTGAGTAAATCATGGAATGAATTGTGAAGTTTTTCTGACTTAAGACATCTCATCATCTCGGAGAGAGTAGATTGAAGTCTCTCTAGTTGGCCGTTGACGGTACTAGCGTAAGGGGGTGTAGTGTAGGTTTGTATGCAGAATTGATCTTTAAGAAGGAAATTTATCGTTACGGAATTTAGTAATTTTTCATTATCTAAGACTATAAACTTGGGGATGACAAATGCTAAAATTATTTCTTTCAATGGTTCCTTAATGTCTTCGACTGCCTTTGATTTCAGGATTTTTCCTAAAGCGTATTTGGAAAATTTATCTATTGCTGTCAGTACTGGGTTTCCTTCAGTTGAATAGATGTCAATGTGAACGATCATAATTTTGTTCTTTACAGGTTTGACAATTTTTTACTATCCTTTTGGCTTTTTCCATCATTTTAGGGAAGTAGTACTTTTGTATTACCTGACTTTTGTTTTCGTTGGCATTTCTATGAGCTCTTCGGTGTTCATTAATCAACACTTCTTCTTGATCTGTTTCATTTACAATGTCTTCTACTTGTGACTGAGTGAATCTTACTTTGAAGTTTTTAAAATGTTCGGGATAGAATTCTTGAATTACCGCCATAATTGCTTAGGTAGTAAATAAACCGTTGATTACGCTGGGATTAAGATATTTTTTAAAAATTGATATTAAGGTATCTTTAGTGTAAAAAGGTTTTTTAATAATGTGCCTATGGTAAGTTGGGAATGGAATTTCGAATTTGTAATTGTCTTCGTCTCTAATCAAAATATGGAGTTGGTTCTTAAAGACATTAAAAGGACATTCTATTGCGGGGATCATATTGTCTGAGGAACTTTCATCACTATGTTGTGTTGCTGTCATCGAATTTATCTGTGGTGGTCCAGATAGTGAATCTGCAACTACGTTTGTTCTGCCTGGCTCATATTTGAGTTCGTAGTTATATTCTTCTAAGATGGACTTCCATCTTTTCATTTTGCTGTTTGTGTTCTTGCTGCTGAGGGCATACGTACAGGTAACTTCTCAACGAATTGAGGGCCCATATTATTGCTAGCATGTCTTTTTCGTTGGTAGCGTAATTTTCTTCAGTTTTGCTGAGCGTTCTGGAAAGAAAGGTAATGGGCTTTCTGTTTTGCGAAAGTACTGCGCCTATTGCATAATCAGAGGCATCTGTCGTTAGATCGAAGCTTTTTTCAAAATCAGGGTGACACAACATGACCTCGCCGGAGGTTAGTGAATTTTTTAATTTCTGGAATGCGTCCAAAGCATTTTGACCTAAAGTAATTTTTAAATTTCTGGACGCGTTTTTCGAAATGCGTCCTTCCTCCCCTCTTAAAAGGGATGTCAGGGGCTTGGCAAGTTTCGCATAATCTTTGATGAAGCGACGGTAGTAACCTGAGATGCCTAGAAAACTTCTCAGGTCTTTTAGGGTTTTCGGTGGTGGTATATTGGCTATTGCTTCTATTTTATTTAGGTTGGCTTTGATTCCTGCAGCTCCTACGATAAATCCCAGAAATTCAACTTCTGTTTTGAGAAATTCACACTTGTCTAGTTGAATCTTGAAATTTTCCGATTCTAATGTTTTGAATATTTTTCCGAGGTTTTCGAAATGTTCCTCCTCAGTGTTTGAAAAGATGACAATATCGTCTATGTAGACGTAGCAGATTTTTCCTATGTGGTCTCTCAAGACATCGTCCAGAGTACGTTGGAAGATTGAGGGAGCGTTTTCCAATCCGAATGGGAGTCGTACAACTCGAATTTCCCGTTGTTAACCGAAAAGGTGGTTTTCTCCACGTCATATTCCTTTAAAGGAATCTGGTGGAAGCCACTCTTTAAGTCGACAACCGTAAAGTACTTGTTTTTGCCTAGATTTGCTAGAACTTCATTAATTTCCGGAATGGGATACCTATCGGCCACAGTTACTGCGTTTAGTTTTCTGTAATCGATGACCATTCTATATATTTTTCTCCAGATGCGTCCATTTTTTTCGGAACGATCCAAACGGGTGCATTATACGGAGATCTGGAAGGTCTGATAATTCCGTCATTTAACAGTTCATTAATCTGTTTTTCTACCTCACCTTTCAGTGCCATAGGATAGGGGTATGATTTAGAATAAATTGGTGAATCTGAATGTGTTCGAATTTCTCCTTGAACTCGAGAAGTGAATGTAAGTTTCTTGTTGGGATCTGTGAATGGGTTGGGATGCTCGTTTATAATCTGATCTAACTGAATTTTTTGAGTTTCATTCATATGATTGGTTCTGAATTCCATTTTATTAACAGACTGGGAAATGTGTTGATGAATTTTTATTTTAGTTGTGTTGTTTATTAACAAATATTTTTCTTTAATATGGATAATTGCATTTAATTCTTTTAAACTGTCATGACCAAGGATGCCATGAAACGATTTCAAAGAAGATAGGATAAAGAATTTTATAGGGTGGTCGGGTAAATTGAATAAAGTTGCGAACGTGTGGTGCGTAATTTTAATGTCTCCAGACACTGAATTTGCAAAAAAAGCGTTTACGTTTTTGATGGGATTGCTAACGAGGCATGGTTGAATGTAGTTTTTGTTAGATCCAGTGTCTATAAGAATTTTTAGAATTTTACCATTCTTCGCTTTGCACTCAAAATACGGGAGCGAAGAACACATTCTTCGCCTAAAAAATGAATATCTGTGAAATTTTGAGTGGGTATTTCGTCCTGTTGATCTTGATCATAGGATTTAGCGTACTCGTCAATTCCTTGGTTTTGAATCAAATGCTCATATTCATTTTCATTATAATTTCCAGGTTGTTCGTCCTGGTAATTCGGTACATCAGAAAGATCTTGTCTACCCTCTATATGAAAATTGCGTTGTTGTTTATGTGGTGGTGAAACGTAGTTTAGGAATGGAGGTCTTTTGTTATTAAATTGGGGTTGATTAAAAGGACGTGGTCTGTTTTGATAATTTACGTTTCTTGTTTGAATTGATTCGTCAACTTCCATAGGTTGAGGCCTTTGAGGTTTCGGTGCCGCTGGTCTTTGAGGTTGGAATTGGGGATTTTGTCGAAAGTTAGTGTTGGGGATGGTTTGATGATTTTGGAATGCATTTTGTTGCATATTATTCATTGGTTTACTGTATTGGTTAAAATTTTGAAATGTCAACTCTGGATAAAAGGGTTGTCTATGAATTGTGTTTGCATTGCGTATTGGAAGGGGGAGTGGTAGACGTTGTCTATGATTTTGACGTTTATTCGCGTACTCTGTTCTATAGTTTTGGTTTTCCAGCTTTAAGCAGAGGTGTAATGCTTGCGGGAGATCCGCCGGTTCATGGATACCAAGGAGTCTTGGTAGGTCTCCATTTAAGCCTCTAATAAAAGTATCTAAGGCTTTGTCCCTATAGGTTTGCGTCAAAAGTCGCAATGACTCTTGGCCCATTTCCATACAACCAATTTTATTTAGTATAAGGGACAAATGCGTGTAAACTTCTTGATAAAATGTTTGAATGGTATTTCTTCCTTGAATTAAAGAAGTCATCTGATATTCAAGCGTCCCTAAATCTCGTTTATCTGCGTAATGCATAGATAGGCATTTCACAATGCAATTTCAATTTAATGGCGTGTTATAAGACTCTAAGGCAATGTCAGCGTTGCCTGTTATTTTGTTTCGGATAACGCTTAAAATACCGTAATATTTAGGTGTGCCCTTGATTGAATCGTTAATTTGCAACACTCTATCCACGCTTTTTTTCCAGGAGTTAAATTCCATGGGGTTGCCGGAGAAATCTCTAAGACTTCTTATTATGAGGGGTATTTTATCTAATTCACTCAAATCATTTCTATACCTGTCTTCAATTTTTTTTTCACTAATTTTATTTATTGTATCTTCATTAATCTGAACTAACAATAAGTATTCAAATCTTAAATATAGATATAATAATTAGGCCCAACCAGTGTCGGACATAAACTTAGTGATAGTAATTAAAAATACATAAATGTAGAGTTAAGCACAAAAAATATTTTCAAAAAGTTTCATCTGCAGTGTGGCGTATTAAAGCCGTAGTATCCCTCTTTTTTAAGCGGATGTGTCCAGTAAAGTTCAAGATATTACGAGCAAGGGGATTAGGATGGAACTCGAGTTTTGTTAAATATTTGCCTGCATATTTTGCAATTTCAGCTGTCACAAGTGGCATATTTAAATCACGATGTAAAATTGAATTTTTGATGTACCATGGAGCCGATGTTATTAACCTTAAAATTTTGTTTTGCATACGTTGGATTCTCTCTACATTGGAAGCTGAAGCAGTGCCCCATAGCTGAATTCCGTAACACCATATGGGTTTCAAAAGCGACTTGTATATTAAAAATTTACAATCTAGACTGAGGGTAGAATTTCTACCAATCAGCCAATGTATCTGGGTTAATTTAAGTTTCATTTGTGTCAGTTTAGAAACAATGTGGTGTTTCCATGTAAGCCGTCGGTCAAGGTGTATACCAAGGTATTTCACCTGTGAATGTTGCGGAACAATTTGATTGTTGATTCGAATGGGGGAACAAGTGTCTCTTCGTAGAGTAAATGTGACATGAACACACTTTTGTTCATTTACTTTTATTCTCCATAAGTTCAACCACAGCTCCAACAGGTTAATATGTTCCTGAAGATATCGGGATGCCTCGTGAGGGTTTTCATGCATGCTAAGGCAGGCTGTATCATCGGCAAATGTAGAAGTTAGGATATTACTGCTTAAAGGCATATCACAGGTATAAATCAAATACAAAACTGGCCCCAGTATACTCCCCTGTGGCACACCGGATGAGATAGTTTCGGCCACACTCATGAAGTCTCCTTCCACAACAGTGAACTTCCGGGCAAGAATGTAACTTTCTAAAAGATTTACTATGTTTATTGGCAGATATGTCTTCAATTTTAAAAAAAGGCCTTCGTGCCACACTTTATCAAATGCCTGAGAAACATCAATAAAGAGGGAAGAGCAATACTTCTTTTCTTCAAATGTTCTTCTTATAAAATGTACCAATCTATGACATTGTTCAATGGTGCTATGCTGACTTCTAAAACCAAATTGATGGTCCGGTATGCAACCAATATCATTTAGAATTGGGGACAATTTTGTCATGAGCAGCTTTTCGAAGAGCTTTGAAATTGTTGACAGTAAACTTATTGGCCTATATGACTCACCCTTGGTAAGATCTTTGCCCGCCTTTGGAATCATTTTGACCATGGCAAGTTTCCAGCTGTGTGGATAATACTCCAGTCGTAAAATGCCATTAAAAATAAACAACAGGATTCTAATAGCAATACGAGGCAACTTCATCAGCATCTTGTTACTAATTCCATCAATACCCGGAGCCTTCTTTGGGTTGGTTTAAGCAATTAGTTTATTTACATCACGCATCTTAAACTTTATGGGTCGAGGGGGTAGAGCAACTACACTCGGCAAATTAACAGCACCAGTACATGTGTTTGGGGTAAATACGTTTTTTAAATGACCAGCAAATATGTTACCTTTTTCAGTATTGGTTCTTGCCCAACCTCCGGTAGAAGTGCGCAGGGGTGGTTTAGACTCAACGGGTGTTTTAAGTTTTTTAGCAGCGCGCCACAAGGAGTAATTAGATGCTGCTGTGACATCAAGACCTTCCAGATAGTTCCTAAGAGAAGCAGATTTTTCAGATGCAAGCAACTCTTGGAGTCGTTTAGTGCATTCTCTAAGTCTGATTTTATGTTGGGGCGATCTGTGCTGTTGCCGTTCCCTTCTAGCTCTTCTTTTTTCACATACGAGACGTTCAATGTCCGCAGAATAAATTCTATTAAACCCAGTCTGCGGATGGGAGGTAGTGGCATGTTTAGCAGCCTGTTTAATATTATCGGTAAGATTGGCAATGTTAAGTTCAATATCATCGGGAGTTCTAAGCCTGATGTTTTCCGTACAATGACTACTGAGATATTTTTTGAACCCCAGCCAGTTAACACGATTTATCATCTTCACATATGGGTGAGGTAAGTCACTTCTTAGTGGGCTACAAATTGTAACGATCGAGGGAGAGTGATCGGAGGAGAGATCATGTGAAGCTTCAACATGAATTAAATCCCTAGGGATATTTTTCATGACCCCAAAATCTATAACATCCGGAATTTTTTGTAAGTCAGTAGGCCAGTAAGTGGGCTCCCCGCTAGAAATGACATCCAAACCCATTTTTGAAATTGTGTTGAACAATGCTCGACCTCTAGGTGTAATAAGACGCGATCCCCAGAACGTATGTTTTGCATTGTAGTCTTCAGCTGCTACGAAACAAGGTCCAAGAGTTTTGTAAAAATCCTCGTATTGATCCTCACTGATTGAAAATCTGGGAGGGGAGTAAACTGATGATATCACGAGATTTGAACAAAAATTTTCGATGCAAATATTTGTTGCTTGTAGATTGTCTTCACAAGTGTTCTCAAGAATATAGTGCTTGAGTCTTGACTTTATTAGAATTGCTGATCCTCCGCATGCTCTTCCTCTCGGGTCCTTTGTATCATATAAGGTGTAGCCACTCATTTTAAAAAGGCTTCTCAAAGTCAAATGAGTCTCAGATACCAACATTATATCAATATTCTTCACCGTGAGGAAGTGCTCTAGTTCATTTTTATGTTGGCGAATGCCGTTTGCGTTCCAGAAACATAACTTTGACGTGTTCATGGCTTGTTAACTAATGCTGGAAGCAGAGTGTTCTGCATTCGCAGCATTTCTTGCATCATGCTAGTCATATTTGTTGTAAAGTTGTTTATAGTTTGCACCAAATTATCAATAGTACTTTCGAGGCGACTAAAATTAAAGCTTGCGTTTGCATTCGTTGAATTATTTGGTGGTGACACTTTTTGCATGGGAACAGAGTTGATCTTCACAGCGTCAGCATACGATACTTGAGTAGTGATTGGTTGGGCCATTACAGGATAAGTGGTGGAGACCGTATTTCCTGTTTGCGCTGGGACTACTTTAGGCTTTTGACTCATAGCCTTTTTAACGAAAGAGTATACAGGACATCCCCTGTAGTTAGCAGTGTGATTACCTCCACAATTGCTGCACTTTTTTTCTTTTTGATCTTTCGACTTATTACAAATAGCAGTATCATGCAATTCACCGCACACAACACAAACAGTAGGCAATTTGCAGTAACTTTTCGTATGGCCATATTCTTGACAGTTATGGCACTGTACGGGTTTGGAGGTTTTTTTCGAGGATACTTCGGGTTTGTCGTTGTCTTCTTGCAATATTTTAAAACGGTTTTGTCTGTTAGCTAAGGCGGCGTCGTTATCCCTGGATATCTTCGGAACAGAAGAGATTTTAGATGAATTTGGGCTTCGCCCGCGCTTAACTACTGTTATATATCTGTCCATTCCGACAGGCACTTTAGGTTTCTGAATATTATCGTATATAGTAATAACTGGGTTAAGTGATGAACACGAGCCCGGAGCGGATAATGGCGCTGATTTAAATAAAGATGTACTAGGCAGTGGTAATGTTATAGAATCACTACTTGGCATCGGAGCAAGCGAATTTGATCGCTCACGTAAGATTGGCTTTGCCGTTAGAAAAAGACTATCATCAATTTTTTTATTTTTATTGTTCGCATTAAGAGCTTCAGAACTCACAGTAAAATAGGCATTTCTGCCGTTAGAACTCACTTCACAATTGTTTGTTTTTGAGGTACTCATGCAGAGTATTCCTCAGTCACTTTGTTGTGTTTTTTGTTTTTTTTTTCTGTTGTTCCAGATGATATGAAAAATATTATTAGTGCAAATAAAGCAAATTTCACAAAATGAGTACTTATTACAAATCAGTACTTATTACGAATATTTTTTTTGTAATTTTTGTTTGTTTAGTATGTAAGAAAAAACTCCGCTAATACGTCCGTTAACTACGAAGGTTCAACAAATTCCAAATTCCTTTATTATAATTTTGTTTTATTTTCTCTTCTTTTTTTCACTTATGCAATAACTTAAAAATACTCTGGAATATAATGACTTACAGTATAAGGTGAATTGGACACATTGTGTTGACTGACTGATGTTATTCTATTGATTTTGTTGCAGCCAGATGTTTGAATGGTTGTCTTCTACGGTGCAGCTTTCAATGGCAAGGACAAAGCTGTTGTTGAATATTATGGTTTTAGGTCTTTTCCAAAGTCTTTATTCTTTTGGTTGATGTTCTTTGTTTTTTCGCTTCTTTTCTTTAATCTTTAGTTAATTTTTTTGCAAAGTTTCTTTTATATAGTTTTTCTTTTATATTTGTAATATAATTTTTTAGTTATTATATTATTTTATTTGTTCACTGTAGAGTTTTATGTGGGCACTGAACCCTTTGCGTATAATATGCATGTAAGCAATGGTCCGTTTGCGAGCAATGAGTAAAGTACTAAAAATGTAGTTTTTAGTGATTTTTTAACTTTTTGAAAGTTTGCTGGAAATATAACTTTTTCTGAAAGTCTCGTGGAATAAATCCTATACACATATCAACGCGTATTAAATTGTATTGATTTTTTAACATAAAAGCTTCTAGGACTATACCTTTTTTTGAAAGTGGCAGTTAGCGTAATAAGTGGTCACCGAGCCGTTTGCGCGCAATGAGTGAAATATTCAATGATGACCATATACTTATGTATCTGGTACTGACGAAGAATATTTTATTATAAGTCAACTGTCAGGTCAGGAACATACATATTTGTATACCGGAGACTAATGAATGCAAAATCTATTACAAAGCCAATACTTCCAATTTGGAAGGAAAGTAGTTTGCCTACTTATTCGAGTAAATATTTCCTATTTCAAGGAGATACGAACCTTCCTGATTTTATTAAAGAACTGGAGACACCAGCAGAAATATTAAATTTTATTTTCAAAGACGATTTGATGAGCTTCGTTGTAGACCGAATCGAATTTATTTCAAACAGTATAATCCAGCTAAACCACACAAACGGGAATTCAAAAAATGTTGTCCTAAACGAAGTTTCAGGTTTCAGTTACAATTTTGACATATTTGCAGGAGCTCAAAGTCATACATTTCCGGAAGTATCACCTAATATTGAAGTACTTGGAAGCATTGTTGCAAGATTAGCAGCTACAATAGCAAAAGAACAAACTATAAACTTCTTTTTAATAATTGGTTTAAAAGTGAATTCACCCATTCGTTCTGAACGAAATTTTTGTTGTGAGACAATTTTAGTTTACTGAGAGTTTGCTCACAAAAGATTCACCCACATCGAACAAATGTTCTGGAAAAATAAAGCTAGCATATGGAACAACTCTGTAAATGATGAGTGTTACTTTTACAAGCATAATAAAAAAAAAAAAAATAAAAAATATACAAATGAATAAAAGTCGAGTGCATGTTCTAATAGTTATTGAGTTAAAAAAATATTAAAAATTTACAAATATACTCTGTATATTATTATACATACATATGTATATATTATATGATGTGGCAGCTCAGTTCAATTTTGCATAAAAAATTTGTGTATCTGGCAGCACAGTTCAATTCGTTCGGGACGATAATTAAAATTAAACCGATTCAAGCAAAAATTGTTCCGCATTAAATTTACTCTCTTTCTCTCGTCAAACTACATATAAAAAAAGCGTTCGGAATGTTCAGAAAGAACAGTCAGAAGCTGCAAGTAGTTATATTGCCTTTAAGGTGAATTCACCCGTTCGTTCTGCAGGAAATTTTCGTTGAGAGACAATTTTAGTTTACTGAGAGTTTGCTCCCAGAAGATTCACCCGCGTCGAACAAATATTCTGTAGAAACAAAGCTACCATATGCAACAACTCTGTAAATGTTTTGTGTTACTTTTACAAGCCGGCAGCACAGTGTCAGTTGATTGCAATTTGCTTTGTTTTAAATTTAACAAATTTTTATAAAATAAAAAATATACAAATGAATAAAAGTCGAGTGCATGTTCTAATAGCTATTTTGTTTAATAAATATAAAAAATTTACAAATACACTCTCTATATTATTATACATACATATGTACATATAATACGATGTGGCAGCTCATTTCAGTTTTGCATAAAAAATTTATGTATCTGGCAGCATAGTTCAATTCGTTCGGGACGATAATTAAAATTAAACCAATTCAAGCAAAAATTGTTCTGCATTAAATTCACTCTCTTTCTCTCACTCTCTCAAAAATAGAGACGTCAAACTACATATAAAAAAATCGTTCGGAACGTTCAGAACGAACGGGTGAATCCACCTTTAGGCACAGTAAAGCTAAATCGAGTAACAAACTGCAAGATACCAACGGAAAAGTAGGAGAAAAAGGCCGCTGTCAAAAAATTAGCTGACATTGATGGAGTTACACTTGTTCTCGTCACTTGGTTTGACAAAAAAGTGGTAAAAATTCAATACAATACAATACAGTAAAGAAGATAAGAAGCATATTGAAATCAATTTCCCTAGGGTTTTTGATGTACATAATTATTATATGGGTTGATTTACTGCA
This sequence comes from Germaria angustata, assembly GCA_963681545.1. NCBI lineage: Eukaryota > Metazoa > Arthropoda > Insecta > Diptera > Tachinidae > Germaria > Germaria angustata. The sequence continues at coordinate 50,091,174 of OY813002.1, read as the reverse complement.
TTCCTTGCCAGGTCCTTATAGAATACAACTGAGAACAAAAAAGTGGCATAAAAAGATTTGTTTTCATAAGATTCACATGTGCGTGATCAATGCTTGGATTCTGTGGCGTCGTAAGTCGAAACATCATACGGGTATGTTCTAGAATCCGAATTCACTCGAAAGTGGATTACTTTAGCATTTTTGGTGTTCTGCAATTCACATCCCCATGTTTTTATTCGTTTTCAATTAGAGTAGTAACGGGTGGGTGAAAGTAAAACGAATCGTACTTTATTCTTATAATTACTAACATTATTAAGAAAAATACAATTTTGGTTTTTAGTTTAAAGTGTTTTTTATTGAATTTCATCAAAACAATTTAATTTTTCACAGAAATATTAATGCAAACAATTTTTTTTAAACTTTGCCAAAAATTTCAATTTGGTTTTGGTAGATCTCACTTGCGTAAAAAAACATGAAGAAAATACAACAATTTTGTTTATGTTCGAAAACACAAAGTTGCCCTACATAATAAAGTTTGATATGTCAATCTTTTTTGAACTAAATCTCAATGTATTTAAATCTTATTGATAAAGAAAAATGAATTTTTTGAAGGAAATTAAAACTAATTTCATATATACATATAGATCTATTTAAACAATAATTATAATAATACGATTGCATTTAGTTGTAAAATCGATGAAAAGAGAATAAAATTAATAATTTCTTTTAAAAAATTGTAAAATCAAAGCCAGTTTGTAACGTCTTTGTATTTGTTGATGTGAATTTAAATTAAGAAGAGCATGATTCATATTTAAAAGTTGTACGATGTAACGGTATATCACATTCAGCAGATCAACCAAAAGCAAATAATTTTATTTTCGTTCGTTGTCTTTTTTGAGAGTATTGAATAATTTTATTTTCATTCTATGTTTCTTTAAGAATATTAATTTTGTTTTTATTCGCGTAGAAAATTAATTGAAAAATTTTAATATCTTGTGTTTTCATACTCTGTAAATTGTTTTACACCCAATTTTCACGATGATTTTTTAAGACATGTCTTCTTTTATTTTCTTTTAAAGTTGCTCCCAAAATCATGTCACATTTTCAAGATGATTTTTAAAACATGTCTATTTCTTCACTGTTGTTGTAAAAAACTCTTATTTGACAGCCAGAGTTGTTTTTTTTTACTTTATCTTTAATTCCTTTTATTTCTTTAATTTGGGCGCCAAAAACGGAATTTAATAACTTGAGAAGTAAAGTATTTAAAAAAGTAAATTTTCTTAAAAAAAAAATCAAAATTGGGTGCTATACAGAAAAACCTCGAAGAAAGCAATGGAGGTAAAACTAGTTGACTAAAACTAGTGAGTGGGTGAAGCAATGACGGAAATGCTGAGTGGAGCGAGGTACATTTTCGTTTCTTATGAACGACTTCTTGGGAGATAAGTCGTCTTTTCTAAACTATATCAGAATAAGCCGAGAGACATTTAAATTGATAGTCTCAAAAATTCAAGATGATATACTAAAACAAGATACCATCTTGAGAGAAGTGATAACTCCAGCAGAGAAACTGACAGCCACACTCCCAATACCTCGCTACTGGAGAGTCCATCAAAAGCACAAATTATCAGACGAGACTATGTGAAACCTTTCTTTGTCGTGCAGTTCCGGAAGTATGCCAGGCAACTTGGAAACACTTTAAAAATAAATATTTAATGGTTTTTGAGTAGGTACATATGTATATGAAAAATATCTTATTTTATTGTGCCTATTCATAGAATGTAATACTTTGGTTTATTATTTTAAAAATAAAATAAAACAAGTTAAATTATTATAAGTACATTAATTGAAATAAATTCGTCTTTTATTAAAATATAACTTTAAAAAGTATATGTGTATCATTAGCTCTTGGCAGATTGTGAACAAAGAGCTAGATCGATTGACACGGTCCATATATGTAGGATTACGTATGTACATCATGCAAGTTTTCGTGTTCCTGATATTTAGATATTAAAAGCTCCACAATTTCGTTTTTCCAGATGGTTTATATTTATTTGTACTTTTTATTTATATATTAATATATGTATCTTTTATATACACACAAAACAAAAAACAAGCACTTGTCGCTTTAAAACAAGAAAAATAAAGAAGAACACAGAGAAATAACCACCTTAACAGACGAATGCAAATAAAATATAAAAGTAAAATTGCAAATGACAGCTAAAAGGAAGAGATGTATTTTCTTCATTGTTGTAAAAAAAAACACGAAAACCGAAACCATGTTTCTTTTGCTCCCCCTCTTTCTTATCTACCTAATATGCCTACAAACAAACAAGACATGTCTTAAAGACAAGTAAAAAAATCATCGTGAAAATTGGGTGTTACTTTTGTAATTTGTTAATTTTTTTGCAACTTTTTTGCCGACCGCCGTCGATTTTTGCGTAGCTGTGGCCGTTGACATTTAGATTTTTTTTTCGAACATAAACTTCGAATGTGGAAAAACATGCTGAATTCAGAACACCAATTTATAAATTATGGGGATTCAAAAAATTTTTCGTTTTCAATCCGAGTCGAAACCTGGAACATACCCGATAAGCTCTTTTCGCTCATACACCTTTTGCGAAATATGCAACAATAAAAGAAACTGCTTTACAAGTTTCCACACCGCATAATTTCTTTCCCAAAAATAACACTAAATGCATATAAGACCATATATGGCTTAATTTTTTCCCTTCCAAATTGTCCAGTGAATTTTTTAATTTTTGTTACATTATCCTTAATAAACATATATTTACGGTGTTTTATTTTTTTATTTTAAACATTTTCATCTAGTAGAGAGTTAAGAAAATTAAGATATTCGTTAAATTATTGCCCCGATTATCGTTTACAACACTAAAATGTTGTGTTGTTTCGGCTACAACACAACAAATTTATTTTTTGATTACGATTTTCAACATCAAGGTATTGCTTAGGTCACAGAGTTGCTTTTTATTTGTAGAAAATATTTTCGTAAAAATACATACATGCGTGCCAAAAGCTGTTAAAAAAAGATTGAAGAAGCGTATATTTTGTTAGAAATAAATAAAATAACAACAAAAAAGCACACACAAATGGCACGTATCCGGAGAAGAATTCGAGGCAGTTAAAATCCATTGGAACTACCATATGTGGAACAAGTATGTATAATTTTTCTAAAACCAAAAGTTATTACAGCTACATTTTGTTATATCCAAATGGTAGCTTGCCTCGGTCAATATCTGGATTAATTTTCATCAGCTCAACCAGCTTTGCAATTTTTTTTTTAATTTGTAATTTTGCTAAAAAATATTTATAATAAATTATTTATTACAAGTATGTATGTTTTGCAAAACAAATTTTATACGCATACTTAATTTTTTAATCTATTCTGATTTTTAACTTGTAATGTTAATAACACAACACCTAATGGGCTGTTGTTGATTTTTGACAGTGCGAACAATAAATACACATATTGTAAACGATAATCGATGTTAACGAACACAGACAACTTAATGTACAACAGAACTGACAACAGTTGTAAACCATAACCGCATTTTAAAAATACAACATTAAACTAACAACTGTTGTAAATCATAATCGGGGCATATATTTCAAAAATAATTTTTCAGAATATCATCTATTGTATAGCAAATTTAAAATTTATTAAAACAACTACATACAATTGAAAAACCCCAAATTCCACTCTTTTTACTTGACAGCCATTGAAAAATTTAAAAAAGTAAATTTCAAATTTAACAGCAATTGAAAATCGAACCGTTTCCTGTAATGAACCTTGCTGATATTCTAATATAAGTATGTAAATATATTTTATTCTTTTGCATATACCAACATGAATCCTGTAATTGTTCAGCAGAAATTCAACACAAAATATCTACTTAAAACTCAACAAGTTCTTCACAGATGATTTCGATGACAATACAATTATAGCAAAACGTACTAGCATATACGACGTACGTACATACTAGTTTAGTTTTCTGGTGGATTCCAAGTCACTTTGTTATTGCAGGAAATAAAAAATTGCGAAAGAGTTTTTATTACTGAGTCCCCGTTTGGAATTTAAATTTACAGACTATAGACGTCTAATTAAGAAACATTTACAAGATATTTGGAAGAATAGTAGCGATGTTAAATTTTATAATCTAAAAAATATTGTGCATATGTATATTTAAAGACACAGTTATAAACCAACACGATTTCATTAAACTTGCTAGATTTTAAATAAATCATTGTTTATTCCCATACCAAATATGATATCGAAAAGAAGCAACCTCCATCCCATATGTACATATGTAAGTATATGTACATATGTATTTGATAAATGTACACTACTTCGGGAAACACGGATTAAATATAAAGTAAATGACAAGAATTTTGGCCGAGGAAAGTGAATTTAAAAGAGTGAAAAAATTTCTTACAGAAATAGGTTTTTATAATTCGATTTAAATCTTGTATTTAAAATAGCAATTGTTATATGAATAAAGAGACAGTATTGTTTAGACTATCGGACATACAATACATCTTTTTGATGTATTCAGAAACAACTTATACGCTTGCAGATATTACATGTCAGAAGTGGGATCTTAAAAATAAAAATAAAGAAGTATAACGGGACCCAGAAAATATTTATTAAAACTTTATTCTCAAGGTGAATCACCCGTTCGTTCTGCAGGAAATTTTCGTTGAGAGAAAATTTTAGTTTACTGAGAGTTTGCTTAGAGAAGATTCACCCTCGTTGAACAAATATTCTGCAGAAACAAAGCTACCATATGTAACAACTCTGTAAATCTTGTGTGTTACTTTTATAATCCTGCAGCACAGTGGCAGATGATTGCAATTTGCTGTGTTCTAAATTAAACAAATTTTTATAAAATAAAAAATATACAAATGAATAAAAGTCGAGTGCATGTTCTAATAGCTATTTTGTTAAATACATATAAAAAATTTGCAAATATACTTGTATATTATTATACATAAATATGTACATATAATATGATGTGGCAGTTCATTTAAATTTTGCATAGAAAATGTATATATCTGGCAGCACAGTTCAATTCTTTCGGGACGAGAATTAAAATTAAACCAGTAGTGCGATTCAGTAACTTTATTTAAAGACTGTTGAGTTGGTTAAAAAATTTAACAGCAAAATTAAAGGTTTTGCTATTCAGTAACATTTTTAACCACATTCACTGGCGATTTTTGTGATATTCTTCCGACGGGGTTTGTTTGAATTTGGAACGATTTTCCGTCATCCCACGTCAAATTTGGTTTATGAACACTGAAGATGGCACAAAGCCGAAACCGGTCTGTTCATAAACCAAATTTGACGTGGGATGACGGAAAATCGTTCCAAACATTCACTGGCGTTATCTTAACGGCAGTAATTTTTGTGTGGTTAACGAAACGATTCAAGTCAGCTGTTCAGTAGAAGCACGTACTCTTTTGCAAAGAGGGCAAGTTGTTATTTTGCAGCAAATACGTAAAATTATAAAAATATTTGGATATACAATGTCATTTATATTATTTTCTTATAGAATTTTACTTTTATTAATCATAAGTAAAGTAATTCATGAAAATATATTATTATACACTGCTTGGTCGACACAAATTCTTTTGTTTTTTTTCTGTTCCTCTTTGTGTTTTTCTCTTATTGTAACAGAGATGCCACTTGATATCAAATTATAACAAAGATGTTAAAACGAAGTTAGTGAATCGCACAATGGTTAGTGCAAACCACACTAGTTGTTGTTATATTTAACCACTATTCAGTCTTTAAAAGTTACTGAATCGCACTACAGGGATAGGCAAAAATACATATAAACATTTTGTTTGCGCTCACAAAAACACATAAAGAATCACTATTGCCAGATCTGACATTTTCATGTCATACCTAAATTTGAAATCTTAAATCTCCATTCCCTCATAAAAATTTTGTTCATAAGAACTAGTATTTCCTCAGGTTAATTTCATATGAATATCTGGGGATCTCACTTTTTGCATATGGTAACGCTAATTTCTAACAACAAGCGTAACACGTCCATCGTGTTTTAGTGCTCGAGTGAAGGCCGTGTCACATAAAACTTTGTAGCGTTGCGTGACGTTTTTAACTTTGAGAGAAAAGCGTAACGCAAAAGGTGTATGACACAATGAAAACTTTGACACAACGCGCGCATTGTATGTTTAAAAAAAAGGTGGTTATGAATTTTGCTAATTATTTTTTATTATAAAAATTAAAGTCAAAATATTATTTGCTTTTGTGTGTTTATTTTGTTATCACCTATTGTAGTTTATTGAAAATACACCACTATACCATATAAAGCTTTTTATTGTCACCAATTCATTTGTTTTTGGATTTTCAAATACATACATATGTATGTATGTATGTATTCATATAAAAAGGTAAAATATTATTAATAATACGCTGCCACTGATTTTTTACAATAAAATAATCTTATGCTATATACTTACATATAGCATGCAAATAGGTACTATTTTATAAATTAGTTTAAAAAAACAAGCTCATATTCTTCAACAGGAAATAAATTTTAAAAATAAAAAAATAAGTATTTTTCATATCACATCACATTTTCATATTCTATCATATTCTAACATACATACATAACTTTGATTGTCAAAGCACGCAAAAAGTTGAGAGTTGCCGAACTTTTTGCGTCACGCTGCGCTAAAAGTGTTTTATGTGGCATGTTTCGTATAAGTATGTACATTTCAACTTAAATGTCAAAGCGAAGCTGTAACGCAACGCGAAGCAAAAGTTGTATGTGACATGGCCTTGAGACTGATTTATGCTTTTTATTTCTCTGCAATACGTGTGCACATGTACACGATGTAAGAGCGTAAGCATTGGCGCGGCGCCCTTGTTTTGTCTATCGCTGAATTAAACCAATTCAAGCAGAAATTGTTCCGCATTAAATTTACTCTCTTTCTCTCACTCTTTCAAAAATAGAGACGTCAAACTACATATAAAAAAATCGTTCGGAACGTTCAGAACGAACGGGTGAATTCACCTTTAATGATCGTTTGACATCAATGCAACGGTGAAATTTATAAAAAACGAACAGAAAGAGAATAAATAGAGAAATAAAAGTTGGATAATTACCCAGAAAGCATTTGTGTTGTTATACCAGCTGGTGGCAATACTCAACAAAGTAATACGTTTGAATTCAATATTATAATAATATAGTCCAGTAATGGACCCGTTCGTTTTGAACGTTCCGAACGCTTTTTTTATATGTAGTTTGAAGTCTCTATTTTTTGAGAGAGAGAAAGAGAGTAAATTTAATGCAGAACAATTTTTGCTTGAATTGGTTTTTACACTCTTTCTCCCTCTCTCTCAAAAATAGAGACTTCAAACTACATATAAAAAAGCGTTCGCAACATTCAAAACGATTGGGTGAAATCAACTTTAGCCATCAACACCTCTCCTTATTAAAAACAAAATTGATATGGCCGTTGAATGGGCAGATTGGTTAGATGAATATAATAATTATTACATATGTAGCAGCAAAAATCAAACAAGAAAGCGAAAATGTGCAAGTAGCGAATTTAATTGGAGGAGAAGCAAACAAAGTGCTTAAAAAATTTAACTTGAGCGAAACAGAGTTGAAGAAAAGAGAAAAAATAATACAACAATTTGCAGATTAACGCCATAACTGTGTAATTGTTATAGTTACAAATTGCCAAAGAATGAGTTGCCATTGTCAAATGTCTAAAAAACGACGGGCCCGCGACATACGCGGCACGCGCGCTCTATATTGTATTTTAACTTTAATATGTATGTATATTGAAAACATTTTTGTCTGTTGCATTTCAAGTTTTCTGTGTGTTAAGAACTTATCAAAAGAGAAAGTAACGGAACTGACTATGTATGTATGAAGAATTGTTAGTTTAAATCAGCACGTGTTTTATTATTACATGACATTATCAAATATGTATGTATGTAAGTACTTATACTATTCGCGTGCAAGGCGAATTCAATACTAGGTGCAATTGAAATTACTACAAGTACAACAATACAAAAACAATATTGTATTTTGTTATTGCTTGAGTGACTCGCTTGTCAAAAATAGTTAAAAAGAAATAGGAAAAAATATCATTATTATGCGCCATTGCCAGCTATTTGTTTCTTTTTTACATACTATGCAGCAACTTCTCATTTTTTCCTTTTAACTAAATACGCACATACAGGTTGTAACTTTTATTTATCACTTTTATTTTATCTTCATTTTACTTCTCACCTTTTGTTCTAAAATTTTCAATTTTTATATATAAAAAATTTCAGATATAATTTCTTTACCACAAATAAAATTTTTAATTTAAAAACAAAAAGTAACGCAAGAGTAAAGTATAATAAAAACAACTTTTGACAAGCGAGTCGCGAGTAACGTATAACAAAAACAACTTTTGACATTCGAGTCGCCTCGATGTTGAAAAAAAGTACAACGGCTGCGTTTTCAATTCCACCTAGTATTGAATTCGCCTTGATTCGCGTGTTACAAGCAAACATCATCAAAAAATTAAATCAAATAATAAAATTGAAGAGAACCAAATATACGAATATGAATTAATACCTGGATTAAGAGCATCCAGCAAATTATTATAACTACATACATAAAAAATGAAGAACAAATATTAAAATATAAATATAGCAGGAATAATATTAAATATTGTTATTGCTATGAAAAAAACTGTAACGTTGGTGTTGCGGTGGACTTAAATAACACGATATATTTTTGGTAATTTTTTTTTTTTGTAAATAAAAGAAATCAAATAAATTAGAATTATAAAAAAAATTAAAATGAGCTGTTATATATATTAGTATGTAAGAAATATGGCAACTCTGTAACATAAAACCAAAAAAATAAAGAGTGGTCATCTCGCATTCCAACATGAATAAAACATGGCGCAGTCGGTCATAAAAATAATATAAGAATTAAATTAATGGCAAAGACGCGATCAAAAGTGAAAACCGAATGTAATGAAGACATAATGGCTCCACCAACTGAAAATAATTTTGGAAACTTTGATGTTCGAAGGCCAGATGCACTAAAGTTAGATGAAAATATTGCTGAAAACTGGCGTGTATTTAAACAAAATTTTGATATATTTGCTATTGCTATTGGATTAAATGAAAGGGCGTCGCCACAAAAGACAGCCATTTTTTTGAATGCTTGCGGGCCAGAAACAGTGGAGATTTTTAACACTTTGGGTTTGACTGAAGAGCAACAGAAAGATTTTGATGCAGTGGTTAATGCGGTTGCAAACTATTGTACTCCAAAAAAGAATGAAGTTTATGAGGCTTTCAAGTTTAATTCTAGGAAACAGGAAGATGGTGAGTCGTTTGACTCTTATTTGCTTGATTTACGGAAATTAGTTAAAAGTTGCGGTTATAGCAATCCTGACAGAATGATTCGAGACAATATTGTAATTGGCATTAACAACAACAAACTTCGCAAAAAATTCCTCGAAACTGATAATTTAACTCTACAAAAAACAATTGAAATTGCACGGGCATCTGAATTGGTTGAAAGACATGCGAACGAAATGCAAAAACAAACAGAAAATTTGTCATCAGTTGACGCATTGAACGCAAAGGCAAAATATAACGCAAAATTTCCAGTAAAAATGTACAACAACACTACAATAAGAGAGAGTAACGGATCATCGCAAACATCAAATGACAGTAGAGAAAGAACAATTAATTGTAAATTTTGTAAAGGTACACATAGTAACCGGCGTTGTCCAGCATTTGGAAAACGGTGTAACAACTGTGGACGTTTAAATCATTTTAGCATCGCATGTTATGCATCAAAATTACGCGAAATAAAAGACAATAATACTTTTTCATCAGAAGATAATGAAATTTGTTTACATAATATTGCTGATATAAGTGCAGAAAGGAAACGATGGTATGAAAAAATCCGAGTAAATGATTGTCTTATAAACTTTAAGCTAGACACTGGTGCTGATGTTATAGATTTTTGAAACATATGAAAAATATAAAAATAAAAACAGGTGGTTTTCCTCCACAGAGCTACGGCGGAACTGATTTAAATTTTAAAGGCACAGCTGATTGTGTAGTGATGTGTCGTAATGAAATAACAGTCTTGAGATTTACGATAATAGATACACCGTATGAGCCTCTGCTAGGTTTAGCAGCATGTGAGAAACTCAATTTAGTAAAACGTATAAACTCAGTTAGTAAATTGACAAAAGAATTATTCATTGAAAAGAATCGCGACATATTTGAAGGTTTGGGTTGTTTTGTAAGTAATTTAGATATTAAAGTAAAAAAAGATTCTCTACCAGTTTTTAAAGCGGCTAGACGTATACCATTGTCATTAAATGCACGTGTAAAAGAGGAATTAAAGCAAATGGTTGATAGAGGCATTATAGAGCGTGTAGATGGTCCCATCGAAAGAGCATCAAACTTGGTTATTGTCGAAAAAAAACTGGACAACTTCGCCTATGCATCGATCCGCAAGACGTTAATGCTGATATATTGTTGGAAAACCATATAATCCCATCATTCGAATCAATATCTGCAAGACTAGCTAACAAACGTTATTTTACTGTGCTTGACTTAAAAGAAGGCTTTTGGCAAGTGGGGCTTAGCAAGGAAGCTAGCGAAATATGCACATTTAGTACACCGTTTGGATGTTATCGCTTCAACAGATTGCCATATGGTATAAAGATTGGCCCTGAGGTTTTCCAAAAGTATAATGAGCGTAATTTTGAAGATATTAAAGGTGTTATCGTTTTTATTGATGACATATTGATTGCGGCAGATAGCATTGAAGAACATGACAGGATTTTACAGTCTGTAGTGGATAGAGCAAGAGATTTAAACATTAAATTCAATATTAACAAAATACAGTTTCGAGTTACTGAAGTAAAGTATTTGGGAAAAATCATTTCCCATTTTGGTATTAAATGTGATCCGGACAGAGTGGAGGCCATATTGCATATGGGTAAGCCTAAGGACAAAACTGATTTACAAAAATTACTTGGAATGATAAATTATATACGGGAATATATTCCAAATCTAGCTGAAATCTCGCAGCCACTCAGACAACTGTTGAAGCAAAGTGTTATTTACCAGTGGCAGTCTGTGCACGATGATTGTTTGCAGTCGATTAAACAGTTAATAACTGTAGAAACTGATGCTTCTAAATCTGGCATTGGCTGTTGTCTTACACAGAATGGTAAGCCTATTGCGTTTGCGTCTAGAAGTCTTACTGATGCGGAAATTAATTACGCCCAAATCGAAAAAGAGCTACTGGCTGTGGTGTTTGCATGTAGAAAATTTCATTATTACATATATGGCAGAAAAATTACTGTAAAAAGCGATCACAAGCCCCTTGTAGAAATAATGAAAAAAGATTTCTGTAAGATCCCATCAGCAAGACTCCAACGTATGAAACTGAGTTTAATAAAATACAATATTAATTTAATACATGTTCCCGGAAAATACTTATATATTGCAGACTATTTATCTCGGTATTATAGTAAAGGAACATCTATCTCAGAAATTGAAGATTTAAATGAATTTGTGCACTCTATTAATATTACAGATAATCGATTAGAAAAATTTAGAAGAGAGTTAAAACACGATAAGTGTTTATGGGAGTTGAGGAACGTTTTATTGAACGGATGGCCGAAAGATAAATTTCATTTAAGTGAAGATATTAAATTCTATTGGAAACAGCGAAACGATTTGTTTATTGAAAATGATATTATATTTTTAAACGACAGAGTAATTGTACCAGTGGGTTTACGTGAAGAAGTTTTATCGCAATTACACGCTTCACATTTGGGAGTAGAAAAAACAAAAAACAGAGCTCGTAGTTTAGTATACTGGCCAAAAATTGACGAATCAATAGAAAATATGATTGCAAAATGCTCAGTTTGTCAAAAGAACCGTTCCTCGAATATAAAGGAGCCACTTATGCCGCATATTGTTCCAAAATTACCTTACAATAAGCTTGGTATTGATATTTTCGAGTATGCTGCAAAGACATTTCTTGTTGTTGCCGATTATTATTCTCGATATTTAGATATAATTCCAATGAAATCAAACACAGCAAATGAATGTATAGATAAACTAAAAGATTGTTTTTCGCAACATGGAATACCAACGGAAATTGTCTCCGATAACATGCCATTTAATTCAATTGTTTTTAAAAACTTTTGCAGAAAAAATGATATAAAACTGGTAACAACGAGTCCAGGGTATGCCCAATCTAATGGTTTTGCTGAAAGGTACGTGGCGATAGCAAAAAATTTGATTAAAAAATATCAGGAAAATCAAGAGGAACTGTGGCTCGCTTTGCTTGAATACAGAAATACACCTTTGAAAGAAGTAAATGTATCACCAGCAGAAATTTTGATGAGCAGAAAGACACGAACATTGGTCCCAGCAAAAAGTTCTCTATATAAGCCAAGTGTCGTGCCGAACATAAATAGGAATATAGATGTAAAAAACCGATACTCTAAGAAATACTATGATCGTGGAGCGATTGCGAAGCAACCATTTGAAAAAGGGGAGAAAATATGGTACAACCACAATCGAAAAGGATGGATAAAAGCAGAAATATTGGGTGCTCATGATGCTCCAAGATCATATTGGATAGAACTCGAGGATGGCTCGGTGTTTAGAAGAAATGCTCGTTGGCTACGTAAATGAATTCTAAATCTTATATTTATTTCATGAAATTTTTAGAATTTGTATTTATTTATTTCACTGTTCATTAGTATTTCTAAAAAGGGAGATGTTATATATATTAGTATGTAAGAAATATGGCAACTCTGTAACATAAAACCAAAAAAATAAAGAGTGGTCATCTCGCATTCCAACATGAATAAAACATGAGCAATAACACCATAATGGCTTTATTTCACTATTTATATGGAAATAAAGCCATATGGCCTTATTTCTCAATGAAATGGGCAATAAAACCATATGGCTTTATTGCCTATGACTTTATTGCACCGCACCTTCCAAAAATCTTTATAAATATGTTTGTTTTTACGCCTTTATACAATTAATCGCCCGTTGGGTGATAATGAAAGTATTTATAAGGCAATGAAAAAACAAAATTTATAATAACAATATTTATCAAATTCGTTATTCGAGATATCCTCCAAAATAACCATTTTAATATTCTATTGTTTGTTGTTGGCTTAGCTAGGTATATGCCTGCATTTCATTGGCGCTAACCAAATCATCAGTACCCTTTTAGCCAATTCATGATTGAAAAAAGAAAAAACAAAAAGACGCAAGTCAATTATAATTGTTTGTTGTGTTGTGATTGTACAAAAGCATTCTAAAGCTATTTATGCTTTTGTGTTTTTGTTGATTACAAATAGAAAAATATGATTGAGTTCTGTGTGAATTCTCATATAGTGTTTGTAGTCTGTGGCATAAGTATACGAGTTTTGAATGCTTTCAATCATGATTTGGCTAAAAGGGTACTGATGATTTGGTTAGCGCCAATGAAATGCAGGCATATACCTAGCTAAGCCAACAACAAACAATATAATAATAAAATGGTTATTTTGGAAAATATCTCGAATAACGAATTTGATAAATATAATCAGTTTATAATTGTAGTTGGAGAAGCAAGTCTAGTTTGTAAAAACAAAAAATAAAACTGTCTTAAAATCGTTTAAGAAAATCCAGAGCCAATATTGGGACAAGATAGCTGCGAAAAATTCGGTCTAATAGTGCGTATAAATAAAATAGAAGAATAAAGAGAAACTCTTGGCTGTTGCAAAAACTATGAATATGATATATTGATTTTATTGATAACCCTAAATTTAGAATAATGCCTACAAGAAAAATTCCATATGCGTTGCAAGCTCGTGTAAAAAGTGTATTAGATAGAATTCTTCGATTACAAGTCATATAACCGGTTACTGAGGCAACTCCAGCTGTAAGTCCAATGGTTATTGTTGAAAAGAATTCGAGAATTAGGATTTTGCATGGACCCAACTGAATTAAATAAAAATATTAAGCGCAGACATTTTCCGCTAAAAACTGTAGAAGAGATCGCTGCCAAAGTAATAAAACTGATTCAGATCATAGACTCAAAGATCTCCCCTAGCATATTTATTTTTTTATATAATAATATTAATAGATACATTTATGAAATATGGTATAGGACAACAATAAATAGTCTTTATTTTCCATTTTATTTTCAAGCTCTAGTGCGTCGTTCCAGACGAACATGCGGCTCCTTTTTCAATCTCAATGATGTATGATTTTCAGGTACCAGATCTTCATACTTAAAATCTGTTGAAAACTTAAAGTGTTTTATTGTCTTGGCCAAGGACATTTTCACAAACAGATAGCCATATTTCCAACCTGGACATATCCATATGTACGTATTTAAGAAGGAGAAAATAATTGATTATTACAATAGTCCCTTAAAATGTCGATAAAATTAACTTGCCAAGACAAAATCTCAGTCCTTTCGTAAATGGTATAAATGTGTATGGATGACGAGTGTCCACATTCGCAGGTAGAAAGTTTTCGGGATTAAAAGAATCGGCGTTGGGACCCCAAATATCCTTGCTGCGATGCAAACTATAAATATCAATTATTATTGCTTGCCCCACCGGTAATGTCAAGCCATTGCTAAGACGGACATTCTCATTCGATACAAGTCGACCTACAGCTGGTATTGGAGGAAAAAGTCGCATTGTTTCATTGAATACCATTTCCAGGAAAACCAATTTATCTATCTGTTCTACTGTCATTTCGGTATCATCATCAGGAAAAACACTAATGACTTCCTCATATGCTCGTTCCTGATATTCGGGATACATCGCCAATAGTAAAAGTGCCAGATACGATGAATAAGACGTGGTGTCAAAAGCCTGTAAGCGGATACAGAATTTCATTAAAAATTTAGAGAACATAAACAAATAAATAAATACCGCAGTAAACAAATGCATCGTTTCGCTTTGTACTTCACTCATTTCCATACTATTCTGTTGTGAACCAGTCAGGAGAAAGTCCAAAACACTATTTACCTCCGGTAAATAACTGGGATCCGTTGTATCACTCCTTTGCTTTATATAAATGGATTCATCTATGTATTTCTTAATCATTGCAATATTCTCCCATGAATCCTTAAACACAAAAGTATCGGCGATTCGGCTCACTAACTTAATTCTCATGGGTACAGTTAAAATGGCTGTTATAACATACTCTATCATCCTTGGGAAAATTCAAATTTTTATAATAACAAAACAATTAGTTTCGATAAAATAATTTAGAAAATGTTATAATATTTTTAAGGTGAAAGAAAACATTCGATTTGTATAGCGTATCTTTTTTGGTGGAGGCCTACAAACTTTATCAGAGGCAAATTATGCCATTTATTGTGAATAGCATAAGAAGGCAGAAATTCAAGCTGGAGGTAACGCCTCCCAGACGAGCTTATCTTCCCAGAATTTTTTTTTTTTTAATTTATAAGCGTAGTCAGAAATTGTGTGATTTATTAGAAATTCCACAAGAAGGAAAAATGCTGGCGCTTCTTTTGCTCATTCCTACTCGGTCCTATCTGAGCCTATGCATTTATTGATATTTTCATTGGAGAAAGAAATTACGAAAAAGTTTTAAGGGTGACATCCATTGTTTTTTATGTAGTAAGATTTTTACGATAATGTGCTCCCACAAATTTATCAACAAATATTTTGAAACACTAGTACATATTCATTTTCCTTTTTATTTTATACAGAAAAGTAATCAGGAACTATTTTATTCGAAGAAAAATTTGCTTAAATCTTCTTAATAAAAACGATTTATCAACAGAATAGTTATCAATTAAAACGAAAAGAAAAATTATCGATGACAGAATTACCTTTCCCAATAACCTCATTCATTCTTTATTTATACATATGTACATACATACATATATGTAAGTATGTAACATTAAGTAACACAAGAAAGAACTAAATAAATGTCAGTCGTTGGTTAATCGTCAAAGACTAAAGATCAGAAGTTTGATCAATATGCGCTACAAAACGTTTTCTTCGTTCTTTGTAAATTTTTTTATACATTTTTATTTACAGCTGCAAAAAGAATTTAATTTAAAACAAACTTACATAAGTACATATGTATGTCAAGTGTCGACATAAAACAGTACTGTTACAAAACTTAAAAGCGTTGTTCAGAGAAAATGGTATTGGGTGTCAAGTGGCACAAAAAAACTTGGTGATTTCAGGAATTTAAAGTAATAAAGACATTTTTGAAAAGTTTTTAAAAGACTTGTTGTTGTCGTCTCAAGAAGAAAAAAATCACTGAAGAATAAACCAACAATGGCCAGCGGAAACAACAACAATAACGACAACACAAGAATTATAAAACACAGATTGCGCATTGCGCATGTTTTTCAAATGTAAACAAAAATGAGCTGTTAATGTGTGACGTCACATCAGCTTAAAAATTATCTTGGCGCTAATAGTTTAAAGGAAAATATTTGAATAAAAGGAGCTTAAAACTCAAAAAGTGAAAAAAGATAAGTGAATTTAATATAAAATAACAAAATAAAACATAATAATATATATGGAAAACAAAAGAGTTGAAAAAGAAGTGCGCTGTAGCTAATTGCAATAGTACTAAAAATTCCAAGGCTCTTGAAATTATTTTTTTCCTATTTCCAAGTAATGCTAAAATTCAGAAGCAATAGGTGAAATTTTGTGGACGAGGAAATAACATAAATCCAAAAACTTCTTATGTGTGCATGTTGCATTTTTGTCCTGATGACATCGAAAAAAGCTTGCAGTATGAAATGGGTACGTACATATGTATATTAAGTGAACTTTAAAATATGTTTATAAAAATCTGTGTTGTTGCAAGGATTCGCTAAAAAGAGAGTTTTAAAACGTGGATCAGTTTCAACAATAACACCAGCTTCATATGATGATGGCATATGATGGTTTAGAAAACTTGGCTGGCTACATATGTATGCCACAGATTAAAAGATGAAGAGCCAAATATTTCTGTACCAAGAAATGAGATGAACGTTCAATCTTACACATGGGTCGACCATCTCAGTGAAGGGGCTTATCAAAACCAACATAAATTTTCAAAAAAAAAAAAAAAAAACAATTAAGAAGGCTTGCTTATCACAGAAGAAATTTTGAGAAAAAAGCACTTGCAATGGGCCCAAAATATAGAGCGATGAAATTAAAAAAAATCTTCTTTCGAGCTCGTATGTATTTTAGAATTAGAGTTATAAAAATCGAAATGGACGAGTTTTCTAAACAAAGAAAAAGAAAAATTAGTAAAACAATCCACTGATTATTATTTATTGTGATACTCCATACATACATATGTATATATATATATATATATATATATATATATATATATATATATATATATATATATATGTATATATATATATATATACTAGCTGACCCTGGCAAACGTTGTTTTGCCTTCAAATTTTATTTTCACTGCAAGTCTGGTTTCGTTGCAAAGTCATAGCGGATTGATATTTCGAAGAAGAATGAAAGGTGCACTAAATCGACATAGTAATTATTGTTCAAATACCGGTATCGGGCTAATTAACAACACTACACGCTGATTAAAGACCCAACGCCTTCAGCGAAACGCAGCATAGGCTTATCGCGTTAATCTCTATCGGGCAAAACACAAAATCGGTGCAGTAGCTCTTGAGTTACGGTGCAAAAACACAAAAAAACTAAATATTGCGCCATCTGTCTTGCGAACTTCATATAAAATTTGGATATAAAATTTGGTCAAAATCGGTACAGTAGTTTTTCAGTTTAGCGATCACGAACATACACGTAATTTTTATATACATATGTAGAGATATAGAGATATACATATATACATAAAAATAAAAAAATTGAATTAGATTTTTAAATATGTAAATGTATATTTAATAAATATAAAAACACTGATTGCTTTTATTTTTAAAATTTTCTTACTTTTCTTTCATTTGTGTATATAAATCTGACTGTTTGTTTTTGCTTTTGTTAAACGATTGGCTGATGTGACGTAGATGCGCAGAACGAAAAAATTTTTACACTCTGAATGCGCAATCTGTATTTTATCATTCTTGACGACAACAGTTATGAAGGTGCCGTTAGTGGAGTGATTAAGAAAAAAATATGTACGACAATATATTAAGCTCCAAACACATAGACGACAGCAGACTTCACGACTTCACGGCTTCAAATGCTGCCAACTTCAAATGCTGCTCTGAAGTCAGCTTCATAATTATTTTGAAGACAGCAACAGCATAATAGTCAGATGATGTGTATTTTAGCAATACAAATTTCAGGGATGCCGTACATATATTTTATAATGAATAAAATTAAAGTTATTGATAAAAAATGTAATAATATTACGAAAAACTATAAAAACACCTTAAATTATTTCTTTATTGTATTTTTGTAATGTTCTTTTATGTTTAATATTAAAAAAAAGTTTTTGTTTCTATTTTTCCAATTTATATATATAGTGGCAACATTATATTTGTTTAGTGCTGCCCGTCAAAATAGAAAGTAGCCTAAATTGGCAGCAGCAGCAAATGCTGTTGTGCAGTCGTGCTGCTGTGCTGCCGTCAAAATAATCGTTTTCATTTAAACACATGGATTTTATTTTTGACATATTGCTGCTTGCTGTCTGCTGTCGTCTATGTGTTTAGAGCTTTAGCGAAGGAAATACGTTTCAATGTGAAAGTATTGAAATTTGAGAAAACGAAATGAAGAGATAAAGAAAAGTAACAACGTAGAGGTTAAACACGACAAAGTAGAGGATGAAAAAGAAAACAACGAAATGAATAATTACAGTAATTATACCACAACAGTTCAATGTGAGTTAAATGCTATGACCGAGCAAGAAAAAGAGTTGGAACTTAAACTATAAATTTTGCAAAAACAAAAAATTTTAAAAATTGGAAAACGAAATGTAAACTCTAAAAATGACAACAAATAAACATAATATTAAAGAAGCATTAAATATTGACATACCTTTTGAAACCTTAAAAGAATTTATGTATACCGATATTTGATGGTAACAGCCAAGTAGATGTGTGTTTGGCGTAGCTAGAAAACGTACGAGATTGCTATCAGTTAAAGGACAATATTGTGCGTGCATTGTAATGTAATGTAATGTAATGGGGGTTTGGCCCAGGATGGCCTTTTACACTGCGACCATTGTTGATCTATTGTGCTTTCCTTGTCCCTAACAGTCCAATACGTTCACAAATAGGATCAGCTCCTTCAATGGGAGCATTAGCAGATCCTCTTCACTCAGCGTATATGCATGTAGAGTTCTGTGTCTTCTGTGGCATAATGCCCCACAATTTGCTATTAAGTGTTCCATCGACTCCTTCTCCTCACCGGAAAATCTGCAGATGTCGTTGGGGTTGATTTCATGGCCCCTGTGACGCATAGGTATGCGAGTCTTTGTAACCTGCACAGTCTCCATATAGCTGTCCGTTGATCAGTCTTCCTCCACCATACCAGAGCCCCGTACAGTATGGTTGGTCTCACCATCTGGATATATATTCAGAAGGTAATTTTTGGGCTCAGACCCCAGGATCTGCCAAGTAGTTGTCTCGCTGTCCAAAGGCTCCTCGTGGCCTTTCATAGTACTGACTCGAGGTGCGGTTCCCAGGTGAGTTTCATATCCAACACGAAACCCAAATATTTCACCCTCTCCCTGGGAACTATCTCGATGCCACCCATCTAGAGACTGGGTAAATTAGTCACGCTTTTTCTGGTAAATGCTACAATGATGGTCTTCGCTGGGTTAACAGATAGCCCTTCCGAAGTGCACCATTCATACATCTTGTCTAGGGCGTCTTGCATCTGGTCCGCAATCGTCCCTTCACGGTTCCCCCTGATTGTTACGGAGATATCGTTCGCGTAGCGGATGGTCTTGTACACCCTCCGGTTAAGTAGCCCAATCGGGTCATCCACCAATACAGACCATAGAATGGGAGATAATACCCCAACCTGTGGGCATCCCTTAACCGCGGTGACTGTGCGATCCATGGATCCCAGTGAGGCCCTAATCGACCTTTGGTTCAGCATGCCACTGACCCATCGTACTATCACAGGCTCAGCTCCTCTAGTAGAGAGTACTGTTACCATTGCGAGGATGTTCGCATTATCGAAGGCACCCTCAATGTCCATAAATGCACACAGGATTATTTCATTCGATTCCGTGGCCTTTTCAATATCCCGAACAATATTGTGCAGTGCCTGGTGGGCAAATTGGAGCCTATGCAGAGGATTTGGGAGATTCTGGGAGTCTGTTTCCACCCTTGGGTATGAATATGACCCCTACCGCTCTCCAAATCCTTGGGACATATCCCATTGTTAAACTTGATCGAAAGATGTTAACTATCTCACGATAGAGGATATAAAGGAAATGTTGGGGAAAAGGAACATTCATTATAAGAAATGAGAAATGATGTAATTTGCAGAAAGATAAAATATGGGTTAGTATTTTATGTACCAGAAGCAATGGAGGGACATGTACTTTTCAAATATCATGACGAATTGGGTCACATGGGCACATCTAAAGTTACGAATTTTATAGCTAAGACTTAATGGTTTCCTAAGATGAGAAGCAAGGTTGATGAACATATAAGAAATTGTTTAAAATGTATAGCATTCTCTAGTAAACAATGTAGGAAAGAGGGCTTTGTACACAGTATTCCGAAGGGAAATGTCTCATTTCAAGTAGTCCACATTGACCATTACGGTCTAATTAATAGTAAAGATACGACGAAGAAACACATCCTAGTTATAGTAGATGCTTGCACTAAGTTTCTTAGATTATATCCAACAAGACAACTAAATCAAAGGAGGCTTTAGATGGACTCAGAGACTATTTCAGAGCATATAGTAGGCCGGCTTATATAGTATCGGATAGAGGGACATGTTTTACTTCTGGGGAATTTGAAGGATTTTTACGTGAAAACAATGTCAGACACATAAAAGTAGCAACTGGGTCTTCTCCACAGGCAAATAACCAGGTGGAAGAGTTAACAGAGATTTAGGTCCAATGATAAGCAAAATAAAATACAGAGGATATAATATACTTTGGCACAAAGTTTTGACAGAAGTGGAGTATGCAACGAGCAATACGATACCTAGAATCGTATGAGAATATCCAAGTAAAATGCTGTTTGTAGTGGAACAAAAGGCCAAAATGGTAGATTGTTTGAAAGAAAATGTAATGGGAAAATGGTATACAATGTGGAGGTCATAATGTTGCAGAAATACGAAGTAAAGCAGAAGATACACAGAAACAAGTTCAACGATGTAACAAATTCTATGTGGACGGAGAAAGAAAAGACCCAAATATATATATGGCCGAGGACTACGTCATGGTAAACAATTTTGATCAGACGAAATTCAAGGGTCCTTATAGAATAACCAAATTAAAAGAGTATGACAGATATTATCTAAAGGATGTAGAGGGATTTCAGAGAACACAGAGACCCTATGAGGGGATATGGGCAGCTCATAATATGATGGGAGTCGAGACATGCAAAGTGACTAGTAGTCAACCTTGCATAAATACCAAAGATTGTGACAGGGACACAGAAGGGAACATAATAACAACAAGGAAAGAGATTGCGGAGGTGTTACCTACATGTAGAATAACAATAAGCAGGGCAGCTAAGGATAAAGTAATCCAAAATGTCAGGACAGCCGAGCTGTAGGATTAGTGGAGGACTATAATAATTTAGAATAATAATAATAGTAGAATTAGCACGTATACCGCTAGATATTAGGTAACACAAGAAAGAACTAAATAAATGTCAGTCGTTGGTTAATCGTCAAAGCCTATACAGTCGAATCCGCTTTAGCGCAACACGCTTTACTGAAAAAAATCGGATTAGTGAAAGCGATACAAATCCCCACACTGATTTTAAACGCAGTTAGTTTTATTCACTTCACGTTAGCGAAACATCGCTTTACTGAAAATATCGTATTACTGAAAACCAAAACTAAGGCCACAATTACGTTTTGTATGAAACTTACTTCGCTTTAGTGAAAAAATAAACAATGACAAATTTATTTATTAGAAATCGATTGCATACAAATTTGAAAAAAAAAATTACTCAAAGTCAAATTCAAAGTTATTTTAAAAGCAATGCATGATTTTGATTATTAACTCTCATGTTAATTACATATTTAATGCATTGCATTCTGAGACTGAATTCTTATTAATTTATGTTTTTTTAACTGCAGCATACAATGCATTGTGAAACTGAATTATTTTAATTTATATTTTAAACTTTTATTTTTTGTTTTAAAAATAATTAAAAAAATATGAATATGTTTTTATAATTTTTTTTAATAAAATTTTTATGACGTAAAAAAATATACAGATTTGATATAAAAAATATTGTTTTACAGATTTTAAGCAGTACGCTTAACTGTAACAAATTTCTGTAATCCGAACTACGTTTTAGGGAAAAAATCGGATAACTGAAAAGAAAATTGGGTTTTGGCTGTAATAGTGAATAACTGATATAAACTTATATTTCTATGGAAAAAATCCTAATATAAAACGAGTTTTCATACAAATTTGGAGCGATTGGAATCATATTGATTAACAAATTGAGACGGACCTTTGAATTTTTACTCTATCGATTTGGCCATTGAGAAAAAAAAATATTTAAAAATATATAATTCAATTTTTTACTTACTTACTTTTGAAAACTTTCTGTTAATGCAGTAGAGTCATATTTGGACAGATCCATATCCCTACTTAGGACTGTATCTGTTGAGAAAACAAATATAAACGTTTAATATAGAGCAAGAAAATAAAATTATTTGCTGAATTCCCAATATGTTGTAGATGATAAGTTTTATGATATACAACTATGTCTTTTGTGAACATTCTGAAAATCCTTTTTTATATAATTTTCTGTGAAAATTCCTTTTTTTTAAATTAAGTTTTAAGAAAACTCAAAAATTTTCAAGAGCTTAAAAAGTTTTTCAAAGACTAAAAATTTTCTTACTTGACGCAGTTTTTAATGTCAGTTTCCTAAACATCCTTAATAGGTCAACCTGTTCATGTCTTTCCAAACTCGTTTCAAGTTCTTCAGTCATACCATCGATGAGTTTAGAAAATAGGGGCAGAAACGAGATCAAAACTTTGTAATTAAAAGCTTTATTTAGTATTTTACGATGCGCACTCCACATCGGATCTAAAAGAAACAGATTCCAATAAACTGTTCTCCGTTGAATAAATCAAATACCTTTTGATGTTATTGATCCTTCGCCACCCGCATGGGATATTCCTTCGTACAGAAATGCTGGCTTATCAATACAATTTTTTGATGCAAAAATATCCTTTATGGTCTGCGGATCTGACGATAGAAATGTGGGAATCGGTCCAACCCAAAGTATAGAGTTTTTACCATATTTTTTACCATACACGTTCATAGATGCCAGCGAATCTGCAAGAATGGTTTCACTCGGAGTCAGAATTTTTTATGGTTATTTACGTAAAAAGGGATGATTTTGAAATCGAATAATTAAATATATAGTTTTGATTTTTTTAAATCAATCAGTATTAAGAAATGATATAAATTTTTTTGCTTTCTGGTTTAAAACTAAATTAATTTATTAAGTCCACATTGTGTTACACTTTTTCCATTTCAGTAATCCTTTACCTTGTTTATTATAAATTTTCCCACAGCCCAAAAATGTTTGAACCTTATTCGAAGATAATTTATGGGTGAGTTTCAAAGTAGCTCTCCACTTCCAACGATTTATAGACCACAATAACACAATTAGAGCAATCGCGACTAATGTTACTGCCATTTTAAGTAAATAGCAAATAATGGAAACTAATAAATTTTTCAACGATTTGCTTGTTTATATACAACTATAAGGCTAAAATGTGCGTTTGGGAAGGTTCTCTCAGTGAATGTGACAGTACAAGTCATATATTACAAGCTTAAAAATGGCAACTTTCGTTGGATTAAAATTATTATATTTTTAAACCATTTTTTAAATCACATTTTGATTAAGATTTAACCTGTTACTCGTCTTATAGGAAAACACTTTTTTGATTTTCATTTTTCAACTCATCCACTGTTTATTTTTTCGCCTTAATATTATTACAAAAACATAATTTAGTACTACGATATTTGTTAACGATCATTGGAAACCTGTCTTTCGATATAAAATTTGGATGATGTTGTTTTTATCGCTTAACATTGTTCTCATACTGTTTGCCATAAGCTTTCATTCCCCTACTGGTGGGTCTAATTTGAAATATAAAGATACTCGTAATTAACAATAATAATAGGAAAATTATTATGTTCATAAGTAGGTAAACAATAAGTAAGTGAATTTTGTTCTCTACTTGATGAAGCGGAAACTTTGGCTAATGATAATTAAAGCGTTTAAAAATCCTTAATTACTTGGAGCTTAACATATTTATTCCCTATTTATAGGCTAATACACATACACATAGATAAATGTTTTCTTTAGTTAATAGTCCAGTAAGGTAGTACAAAGATGTCAAAGATTTTACGTCATTACCTGCCCGAAGGCCTTACCTGACGGTGCTCTTCGCACTGGGTGAATAAAGCCGTTCACCACCGTCCCGTCGCCCCTCCCAGGGGCACATGCTGATGAGGCATACAACATGTGCGCCTACGAGGGACAACTTGGTAGCAAATTCTGTACAGGCTGCTGGACCATGTACAGACACTTTGCTGAAGTGTTGGAGCTATCTAACCTCCTACTACCCCGATGGGCCGGCAGCAAAATAGTGCCCCCATCTTACCTGAGGCTTCGCCCACCGCAAAACATCAGAGTAGCTTTGTCGAATAGCAACAACACCTAGAGATATACGGCCTGAAGAGAGCATCTATAATCAGTCACTAGCACCTCTTACAGACACACTCGTCTGACCCATAACTCTTCCCGCGTATCTTTGGGTTTTAACCACAGCCACCACGTGATCCCCGAAGGGGCCTCACCAATAACCAGTCTAGGACAAGTCCTAGGGGCTACTGGTTCCCGTGGCACCAGATAGGACTCTGGTCAGCCGCGTGTTAAAAACACCTCCGATTTTAGGTCCCTGCAAACCTGAGGTATCGGTAGCACCTCTACCCAGACAAGCATAGGCAGAGCTACTTCCTTAAATTAAATATATGCACGCCCGTTGCCCTGTTATGTCCAGGGATAGGGTAGTGACATATAAGTTCAAGGGGTAATTGGACAAAGGTCAAGGTCTGGAAAAACCAGATTACCCACTTACCGGACGAGCGAGCGAACCCACTTTCACCTTTAGTTTACTTGCATGCGCGCCCGTTGCCCTGTTGTTTCAGTGATTGGGTAGCAACATACAAGTTTTTAGGGGTTATCAGCAAAAAGGCCTAGGTCCGGAAACCTGATAACCCTATACCCCAGGAGGTTCAACACCAAGCCACCAAGACAGGATGCATTGACCGCGCCCCCTGGGGGGAGTAAGGTAGTACAGAATTCTAGCACAAAAAACCAATTTCAATATAAAGAGCCAACCGAACAGGTTACAAGACTGGAGCAGAGTTTAAAACCCGATGTAGCCCATTTCTAGTCTATATTTTACTCCCAGGAAAGATTGAAATACCTTCTTAAATAAAATTTTTTTTGAAAATAATTCCATAAATAGCGTAGTTCTGTTACAATCAATATTTCGGGCGGCCACTTTGTCCGTCCGATTTCCACTTAAACTACTGCAAAATACACTTTTAAATAATCAATATTTCGAGGGGGAGGCAATTTTTCATTCCAGCTTTCGAAAAAAATAATGCGATAAAACTATTAGCAAGCTCTTTCAAACAAGAGAAAAATTGGAAATCGGTTCACAAATGATAAACCTATGAGTGTACAAACTTGAAAATGATGAAAATACACGCGTATTGATAATCTTCTCCTTCTTTTGAAGTCGCCTAAACAACTTTTCATTGAAGGCGATTTTCGTTTAAGCGAACGAAAGTGCTCTAAAACTTATCAAAACTAATACTTAATAATATTTTATTTCTCTTATAGCATGTTTCCACGCAGTGATGTTAACCGTGAAGTAATTACCATATTTTGAAGTAATTTAGACTCCAAAAGGTAGGAAGGTAATCCTATTATTTATATGGTAATTTAAAGAAAGCCAATCTCTCTTTTGTAAACACCACAGATATAACAGATATAATGTATATATTATAATTTGTAAAAAGCAAACTTTTCGTTTATCATGAGAAAGAACTTATAATTTCATTACTAAAAGTAAAAAAGGAAAATTTTACTATCATTGCAAAATTTGTGATTTCGATGGATGCCCTGGATTTTCTCAGGTAAAAAGACACGCTTCAAGTGAACGTCATCTTAAGGCTTCATCTTCGATGCAAAACCAGAGAATGTTAACAGATGCATTCTCATACATGTATTGTGATACATGCATTGTGATACATGTATTATATACTTCCCCCACTGATACGTTACCATCAAACTTCGTCTGTCTGTCTTTCAATTTCTAAAGTGTGAAAGGGCACTAAGCGTTTTCTTCTAGCATGGTAATTTTGTTCAAAACAAGGTAATTTTTGTATGCCTGAATGGTAATTTGAAAATAAAAGTTAACATCACTGTTTCCACGGCACCTGCTTCGCTCTCTATTTTTGCTTCGCACCCCAATCATGAGCGAATCAACTTGCTTCGCCATACAAAATTTTGAGAGCGAGGCATGTAGATTCATATTGAATCTACTTGCGAATCAAGAAAAAACCCTCTCTTCTCTAATTTTTATCGTAAGTTTATCTGCACTAATTGTCAAAATTAAATATTTTTGTAAACAAAGCAAATTTAAAAGTGAAAAGTTAAAAAATATAATTGTTTTTTGTGTGTGCTTCCTAGGCGTAATAATAAATTTGAATTCAGTGAAAAGTTAATTTATTTAAATTTTATAAAAGTTAAAAAACAATAACTGACCTTCGTAGACTAGTAGGTAGTGTACTAGACTCGTAGTGCGAAGGTCCCAGGTTCGAACTCTGGCAGTTTGTGTCTGATAATTAAAGGGAGCGCACAACAAGCCTTCACTGGCTTAAGTGTATGTCGTATGACATGGGCTACCACATCCCTCCAATCAACCTAACCTAACCTAACCTAAAAAACAATGGAAAGAAAAAAAATTATAAAATCGAAGCAGGTATATGAGTCGTGTAAACAGCATGATTCATAAACTTGCTTCAGAAAGCGAAACAGGAGATTCAAGTTGTCGTGGAAACATGCTATTAAGAGGTCATCTCAATTAAACAGCGCAGTGCTTATCCCAATTCGAAGAAGGTAAAAACGTTTTCGCGCTTTGCAAGTATAAGAAAAACTGCGGCGTATTGGAAAAATAAATGGGGTCAAGTTCGAGTCCCGCCATCGGAGAGTGAAGATTATTTTTTGTGTGGTTTTTTAATACTATTATTTTGTAAAAGTAAATTGGACAATATGCGCATGCACTTATGCCCTAGAGGCCTAGTCATTAGATTAATAACTTCTTGATATAACAAGAAGTTATGAAAACTTCTTATCTTCCACATAGTTTAATTAAATCACTTAATGATTTTTTTATTGAACCCAATACAGTATTTTGTTAGCGATTTACTTTTGAGATAAACAAATGTTTCCCCCTAATGAACAACCTGAAAATTCATAATGAGAGTGCTAATTTCGTTGACATTAGTTATTATCTGTAATTGAACTAGATTTGCATATAATTAATATCTTATTTCAAGTGCATGTGTATTACGAGTATTTTCAATTCTGTTCATTTTCATTTTGTCTTATAAATACTTTCATTATCACCCAAATGACGATTAATTGTATAAAGGCGTATAAAAATAAAAAGACGCAAGTCGATTATAATTTTTTGTTGTGTTGTGTTTGTACAAAAGCTTGCTAAAGCTATTATAAGTATTTATGTATGTAAGTATGTACTTCTTTTGTAAATTACAAATGGAAAAATATGATTGAATCAAATTTCTCTGAATTATTTTCTTATATTTTAAATATCTTGGTTAAAATGCCATAATTTGTTTTCTAAAATCAATTAATATCCTTAGGGCCTTGGGTATTTTAATTAAAAATTCTTAATTTATTTCATTTTGAGGGTTGCAAAATAAGCAAATTTATCTTTGCTTTAAGACAAACTATACGCCACTTGCACTACAATCCTTGCATTTCAAGGAGACAGCGAAAATAAGAATGAAAGGTACTAAATGCCAGCTCATACTTGCAGTTCCCAATCCCCCAATCACACTTTACATCCAATGAAATTTTCGAAAATAAAAATAACAACAAATGCAAGAAAGAATACAATTTCTTAAATAGAATTTAAAAAACAACACTAATGGACGGGAACAAATAATGAACAAACTTTCCAATGCCAGACTGAAGTTTATGCTACCAGAACCGAAATACTCTCAAGCTTTTGAGTACGATTGAATTGTATGTATATGAAGAGCTTGCGATGACGATTTCTCTATCTGCTTATTTTTATGTTTTCTCTGAGCTTCTTTGGTACAATAAATTAGCTTAACTGTAATTCAGTACAATTCACTTAACCACTATTGTATAAATCAGCGGGTACCGGCCTAAACTATACTCTCGAAAACTTGCGAAGGAGTGATTAATTGGGATAACCACTTAAAGCAGTCCAATCATAAACTTCTACTACTGACAAGTGACTACTACTACTATTGTAACCTAAGATCCGTGGACAGTTTGTAGTGTACTACTAAAATGGGATAACCACTTATGGTAGTCACTAACCTTCATCCAACTCTAATCTGCCTACAATCACTAAGGGACTACTCAAATGGGACAGTCACACAATCACACACCAACTGTCCCCGATCTGTTCACAGATGCTGCTTTAAGCTCTAAACACATAGACGACAGCAGACAGCAAGCAGCAATATGTCAAAAATAAAATCCATGTATTTAAATGAAAACGATTATTTTACCGGCATCACAACATCATGACTGCACAACAGCATTTGCTGCTGCTGCCAACTTAAGCTCTAAACACATAGACGACAGCAGATATCAAGCAGCAATATGTCAATATGCTGCCAACTTAGGCTATTTTCTATTTTGACAGGCAGCATTAAACAAATATAGTGTTGCCATTATGTATATAAATTGGAAAAATAAAAACAAAAACTTTTTTTAATTAAACATAAAAGAACATTACAAAAATACAATAAAGAAATAAATTTATGTGTTTTTATAGTTTTTCGTGATATTATTAAATTTTTTTTATCAATAACTTTATTTTTATTCATTATAAAATATATATCCGGCATCCCTGTAATTTGTATTGCTAAAATACACATCAGCTGATTATTATGTTGTGGCTGTCTTCAAAATAATTATGAAGCTGACTTCAGAGCAGAATTTGAAGTTGGCAGCATTTGAAGCCGTGAAGTCGTGAAGTCTGCTGTCGTCTATGTGCTTAGAGCCAAGCCAAATTGAATACTAGGTGGCCTTGTCACTACCATGGTATAAGAAATACAAGGTAATGCCACTTAAAATATTTTGACAAGTATTGGGTTTTTTTAAATTCAATTTGTTTAAAAATTTTTAAGAGGGCGTTGCCACATGTCGAAAAAGGACAGAAATTCCCAGAAAGTTCAATAAAAATTGTGTAGTTGGAAATGAATAAAATTTTGTTGCGAATTAAACCTTCAATTTATAGAAAATCTAATTTTAAGGATATCAAAATCTAAATATATGAAGAATAAGTGGACATGATTCCGGTGCGTTTCTGTTATACTTTTATTGGGATAAATTAGACTATATGTTGGTAATAATTAAACTAAACTTGACATCAATAAATAGAAGGCTGCTGAAAATCATTTAAAAATTATATAAAACGCTTAATTATTTTACAATTTTTTTAAATTTTTTTATGTACGAAAATTGGTTTTGTCTTTGTTCAAACGGCGAATTCTAAATGTTCTTCCTAAAAAAAGCTTTTCACAATACTAGAATCTAAATTCAATTTGGACATATTAATTAAAGTTTTCAAATAATCCTGTTTTGTTGATACAAAGTTTTCATTAAAACTTAAAAAACAAAGTTATGTGTGAAATAAAAACCATAACAACCATTTACCTAAAAAATATGACAAAAATCGGTATTTGAACTCCAATGGTGATGGGTGGTCATGTAATCCAGCTTTTGCCCGAATTGCACTAAAAAATTTTCCAAACAAAGTTCATAGAATATGTTTCTTCTTCCGTTCATTAGTAAAAGTAGAGCGTTATTATTTTGCCCTATAGCGCGTTGAAAAGGGAGAAGGTTTCCTCCAACCTTAAAAGTAAAGAAGTCCTTTACTGTGCTGGTCATCGCATCCAAAACTTCATTTTGGGCTACTAACGACATTCCGTACGCTTTGCTGAGCGTTCGCGAATCTTTAGCTGGTGTTTTAATATTAAATATATCGAACTAATCATTTATTACTTATTTTGAAAACTAAGTTCAAAAAAGGAAAACTGGGAACATTTAAAACAAATATGGTAGCACTTTTTTAACAAAACCCCTTACTTGTCAAATGGCAATGTGTCATAAAAAAGAGAAAGTGGTTCTACCTTGTATTTTTATACCATGGTTACTACCACAGAATATACACAGAATACCTAACTTTGACGTATAAAAAGGTTCCGAATCATATTTTGCATAAACTGTGTATAACGTGCATAAAGTTTGTGTGAAGAGATATCCATATAAAAACAAATGGCTTTGCTATCTCTTTTACACAAAGTTTATGCACGTTTTCAAAGTTGTCGGGTCTAGGTAGTTTATGGTTACTACTACAATACAACAATACAAAAAACAACACGCAGTTTGCCTACCACAACTTTACCAGTCTGTCAAAAACATCTGCCCACAGAATATACACAGAATACCCAACTTTGGCGTTTAAAAAGGGTCCAAATCAGACATTTACCACTTTGTGAAGAGTGAGATAGGAAATAAAATTAATAAGGGTGATGCAATGTACTTAAGGCAACAGATATACATCACAATTGCGAACATATGTTTGAAAAATTAGGATTTTGTTTTGTTTTATTTTCTGTGTTTTGTGTTGTGAAATTTTATAAAATTACATTAAAAATGTAATTAAATAAATAATAGAACATATATGTGCAAAAAAATTTATGTGCAAAGTGGTGTAAATATGTTTCCAACTATAGCAGTAGTGTACAATTTTAATGCAATAGTTGGAAACAATAAATTCAGGAATAAAACAATAGGCAGTGAAAAACTGCAATAGTGAAAATGAAAATGTTTCCAACTATAGCAATAGTGTACAATGTAATTAAATAAATGTAATTAAATAAATAATAGAACATATATGTGCAAAAAAATTTATGTGCAAAGTGGTGTAAATATGTTTCCAACTATAGCAGTAGTGTACAATTTTAATGCAATAGTTGGAAACAATAAATTCAGGAATAAAACAATAGGCAGTGAAAAACTGCAATAGTGAAAATGAAAATGTTTCCAACTATAGCAATAGTGTACAATGTAATTAAATAAATGTAATTAAATAAATAATAGAACATATATGTGCAAAAAAATTTATGTGCAAAGTGGTGTAAATATGTTTCCAACTATAGCAGTAGTGTACAATTTTAATGCAATAGTTGGAAACAATAAATTCAGGAATAAAACAATAGGCAGTGAAAAACTGCAATAATTAAAATTAAAATGTACACGAAGTTAAATTAGTCTTATAAACTTAATACATATATGTATAATAAAACTTAATATTAATTTATGTTTCGTTGATTGCCATTCTATAATTACAGCAATTACGGCGGTGTTGAAAAAACGAAGATGCTTTGCATGGAAACTCGCTGCACCGGATGTGGACATTTGCAGCTATTACTCTGTGACTGGCACAAAGATGGCAAGTTATTTAACGAGGTAAGACAAATATGAATTGATAACTTCGTTAACCATAATTTTTCTTATCTCATTGTAGTATTGTAAGGTGCATTTTCTTGATCGCCAACAGCTAGAGCAAACTGTGGCAAGGGCTGAAAAATGTTTATAATAAGTCCTATTTATTCCATATCAAATAAAAGTCTTAAGAGAAATTTATGTTAATGCATTTATTTAAAATAATTAGTGTATAGTGTATAATACAAAAATATTGTTTATTTTTATTAAAGACTAATTGAATTTTATTTTTAAATTTTCATTTCCATATCAAATAAATCTTAAAGAATGCATTTATTTTAGTGTATAATACAAAAATATTGTTTATTTTTATTAATTTTGTTAATTTATATATTATCTATACATTGTAAAGGTAAAAAGAAAATATGAAAAATTAAAAAGAAACAATAATTATATTAACTTGCAATGTGTTTGTAATTTATTGGAAAAATATAGTTATAATATACTGTGTTATTAGATTGCTACCAGTTGTTGTTGTTTTACATGGATGAATTAATTACCTAAAGGACGAAAAACAAAACCTGTAAGGAAAGAAATATATTTATATTATTACATATTTTATGTATGTAAGCTGCAGTACAATACGAACAAACATATAAAATGTAATAGGAACAAACATGTAAAACAATAGGGGAAAAATTTTACAATGCAACTTACTTCTGTGAAATTAGGCACAACAAAAAAACTGAAATTTATATATGTATATACCTAATAAGTGAAACCATTCGGAGCGTCTATAATGAAAAAGCAATAATATATATTATCGCATTTTCAATTCCATAAAATTAAACAAATTATCAACAAAATTAAAAACAAATATAATTTCAAAAAACAATCAAATCAATTATGTAATATTGAAATTTATTATTTGGGATATTCTTCCCAACTAATCATTAAAACAAAATTTCATTTAAGAAAGAATTCTATCCACCACCTGTTCACCACCGTCGCCCATATCCAAAAAGCAAAATTAAATACTTATGTACATTTGTATATACACATACCACAAATATAAACTGGTGATTATTTTTCAAATGAAACTTGTACATCGTCTTTAACTACTGGAAACTTAAATCAATTGTTTTTTTTCACAAATTTCATTTAAGAAATAATCATCCCTTAACTTTATGTTTATATGAAATATTACCACCACATGTATACGCTTGGTACCTAAGTAACACATTTGTACATTGGATAACAATACAATTAGTATATCCAATGTGCAATGTATATTCTTCCAGCAAAGATTTATTACATTGGATAGCAATACAATTCTTTCCAATGTACAAAGTCTTCCGGCTTGTACCACGTATCACAAGTAAACACACTTATTTTGACTTAGAACTTACCTGGTAGGATTCCTCGGAAAAACGTGGAGTTTCGCTCCTGCTGGACATCCCATAACACAACGTCGGCTCCTAAAAACAATAAAACATAATGTAACACTAGCTGAAAAGAAGGATTCTTTCAATACTTACATTTTTTCGTCGGCTTATTTTCCGCTGCTGTACACGTACATAAAGATGATTGACAGTTTACTTTTTTATACATATTTCTTTGCTGTCAATAATTTGGCGCAAATTTTTTTCTTTTAATTTGCGCCAATTTCACTACACTTTAACAAAAAAAATTTTATTTGCCTATACATATATTTTTTCATAACACAAAATTAACTTCAAAATGTAAACATAACAACTTCTCAAGTGAGAGATAGCTATATGAAAACGTATATATTAGCTATCCCTTACTCGACAAAGTGGTAACGTCAAACGAGTTGTCATGTCTACCTAGTTTATGCATCTGACTACAACACAAAACAAAATTAATTAGAAACAAATTTTTCAATAAACTTTTCGGGAGAAAATAAAATAAAATTTAAAACAAAGATTAAATATATGCTAAATACGGTATAAGTAACAGTGGCCGATCATTACTATTGCATTAAGTGTATAATATTAAATGCAGATGCAAATAAAAAATTAATGCACATGTAAGTGTTCCTATAAATGCGGGTGCGGATACAGTAAATATGGCGATGCAGCAGAACTTCAATGCAAATGAAATTAATGTAGATGTTATTGCTGTTTCTTATTCTGACCCAGTCCCAGGCATAGGTAACAATGTTATTGACGTACACATTGATATTCATAAAGCACAAAGTGTTATGCAAAACGCAATACGTCCGGCACATGCCACTAGAACTTCGGATAATACAAAAGAAGTCTGTCCGCTATTGATTCAAAATATGCTGTAGTTGCTGATGTTGCTTTCAATTTGCAGCAAGTGATTTAAATGAAGCTGGAAATGATTTAGATAAGTACATTATTTAATAAAATTACTATCTATTTTTAAAATTTTTAATTATTTTATAGGTGAACCAAATTTTTCCACACCGCACTCAATATCTGTGGCCAATGATAACACTAGTGCTCCTAAGGCAATAATAAATTAGGAAGACGAAAAAGCTCATTATTAATTTTCATTTATTTCCATTATTTTTTCATATGGATGTTAATTCATTGATATATGTATGTATGTATGTAAATGTTTTAATACTTTAAAAAATCCTTAAATGTAAATAAATATTATCTTAAATATTTTAAAAGCTGGTGCACATCTTATTTGATTTTGTTTGAACATTTTTAGGTTTTAGATGCCTTTGGATGCAATTTGGATGCTTTGGTTATGCTGTAGAAGATAATGTTATGGTTATTTCAAACGTATTTTAAAAGACCTATGCAATACGTCTACTTACGTTGAAAACGAAAGAGATGCTCGAAGATTTATTTTAGGCCTTAAGTTTAGGTTTCGCATTGAAGCTTTGGTTATGCTGTAAAAGATAATTTTATGGTTATTTCAAACGTATTTTAAAAGACCTATGCAATACTTACCAAGAAATGCTTAAAGATTTATTTTAAGCATTTTCTTGAAGCCCATAAGCCGCTGCTTTGAATTTTTTTCCTTTAATCTTTTGTTTAAATTTCGCACGCGGAAAAAAATGCGACGTTTAAAAAAGAATTTTTGTATTACTTCGGAAAGATCAACATTACTGCTGCGGTCAATAAGTTGTTTTTGAAGCTCTTGACAATGCAGTATATCTTTGCCGTTGATGTGGTGAAATATTGCTTCCAGTTTTCTCACTTCGGCCAAGAAACTTTCTTTGGGCTTCTTTAAAGAACACTTTGAGACTTGATCGACCCATGAAGATGAATTCATGTGACACTCGTATTCCGCAAGATTTAGCTTTTTGATTATATACCCAGAAATATATTCAAGTGCATCATCTTGAAGAACACCAATATCTTCTAAATCCGTTTCATATATGTAGGACATCAAGTTCAACATCGTTCACGTCTAGAGATGGCTTTTCGAGAAAGTCAACATCCTCCATTGCGACTTCCTCCGTGCTATGCAGGATACTTACATCAAGAGAAGTACTTAGCCATTCAGTTGTGTCTGCTTCAACATTCCCTTTGCCTTCTAGATGCTCAGTATTTCTCGCTTGAAAAGAAAAATATTAATAAAATAAAAAAATATGCATTCATATATTTACCTAGAATGTACTTTCTCAGCCTATATTTAAAGTCTCTTGGCGTCGGACGGTCATTCAAACCACCTTTGCTTCTCATTGCACCAAAGAAGTGCTCCAGTACATCCCGGTTAAGGCGATTCGTGACCAGATAAGTCATATTAAATTTTTCAGAAGCATCATTAATGCAGCATTTGTAATTAATATGCCTTTCTAAAACGGTTGCAAATTTTTTCTTCCAGGCACAATTGGGGATGACATTAACCCGCTCATCCTCAGTAAAATTTCATCTTGGCATTCCAATGAAAGGCCGTATGGTTGCTAAAATTTATATTTGTAATACTGTTTTAAAATTATATTATTGAATCTATAACTTACCTTGCCAGGGTATTTAAAATTACTTAGTCTTGAATTAAGTATATCGAACGGTGCAGTGCAATAAAGCCATAGGCAATTGAGAAATAAGGCCATATGGCTTTATTGCCTACACTCCAGTGCAATATCACCATAATCGTTTAGTAACCAAAATGGAAATAACGCCATAACTGGGTAATTGTTATGGTTACAAATTGCCAAAGAATGAGTTGCCATTGTCAAATGTCTAAAAAATATGGTACAGGAGGTGGGAAGGGGCGGGTTGCGGACGCGCGTCCGGCGGGCGATCGCGGTGCGCGCGTCGGGCCCGCGACATATTGTATTTTAACTATATTGAAAACATTTTTGTCTGTTGCTAACATTTCAAGTTTTCTGTGTGTTAGGAACTTATCAAAAGAGAAAGTAACGGAACTGACTATGTATGTATGAAGAATTGTTAGTTTAAATCAGCTCGTTTTTTATTATTACATGACATTATCAAATAAGTACTTATACTATTCGCGTGTTACAAGCAAACATCATCAAAAAATTAAATCAAATAATAAAATGGAAGAGAACCAAATATACGAATATGAATTAATACCTGGATTAAGAGCATCCAGCAAATTATTATAACTACATACATAAAAAATGAAGAACAAATATTTAAATATAAATATAGCAGGAATAATATTAAATATTGTTATTGCTATGAAAAAAACTGTAACGTTGGTGTTGCGGTGGACTTAAATAACACGATATATTTTAGATATTTTTTTTTTTTTTGTAAATAAAAGAAATCAAATAAATTAGAATTATAAAAAAAATTAAAATGAGCAATAACACCATAATGGCTTTATTTCATTCTTTATATGGAAATAAAGCCATATGGCCTTATTTCTCAATGAAATGGGCAATAAAACCATATGGCTTTATTGCCTATGACTTTATTGCACTGCACCATATCGAACCAGTCATTTACAAGTTGAAAAAAGTCTGCTGTCTCGATGGGATTATACAGCTGCATGCCAAGTTCACATCTTCGTATAGCATTAGATGTAGTATTAGAAAAAAGTTGTGCCGCTAATTTCACTTTTTGTCTTGCTGGAAATGTTCTAAGTATAAATTATTATTGTATTATAAGCTGAATGAAGACTTACCTGCACCTTTCGCTGTAAGATGCTCTTCAGTAAGTTTGAAAGTAATGGACATATCAGACTTCGATGTCAGAGCTAACAGATCCGCGATAGTTCGTGAACACAACAGTGTATTGTTAAAAACTATACCGTTGTCCACATAGTGGTTACGGACGAGTTTCAACAAATGTGGTGCATCAACAAATACAAAAATAGGGCTGGGGATCCAAGGTTTTTCTAAAAAATAGACATAAATGTGAATTAAGAAAAATCTTTTAAATGTTTTGCTGTTATACTTGTATAAATCATAATTTGTTATTTTGTCTAATCAATAAAAAACTATTAATCCCAGTACCGATCTTAATATTAAGAAAATCTTTAAATTAATTCTTAAAAACAAAAAATTAACAACGAACAAAAATAAAAAAAAAGCTTGGATAGGAAAGAAATAGTATATATTTAAATTACCCGTTTTTATAACTCCATCCGTTAGAGAAAGACAAGAAAATACTAACATTCTATATAATGTCCATAGTATTTCCCCTCAGTAGTGTGTTGTGTAAAGTTGTGTGATGTAAGATGTTACGTAAAAAATAGAAAAACCTTTGAGTTAAGTCTAAGATACAAAAGTAATTACATTTTTTTAAATTACCCGTTTTTATAATTCCATCCTTCAGAGCAAGACATAAACAAGTACTAACATTCTATATAATGTCAGTAGCATTTCTGTTGTGTGTAAAGTTGTGTGATGTAAGATGTTACATGGTGTTATCTTCTTTACTGTTGAACAATGTACTCACCCTCAGTAACAACTAAATCTCTCCACAACTTACGATTACTTGGCCCCATATCACAGACTGTGGCCACTACCGGAAATCCCGCACTGTAAAGCTGTCGTATAACATTACACAGTAGGTTCTTCGTTACTTTGCGGTCAAAGTCATAGAAAACTCGTTGCTTCCATGATTTTTTCAGTCAATTATAACCTGCACATAGTTCGCAGGTTTTTTTACCGTGTCAATAACCGGATCGTACTCATAGGTTTCCGCTACCTTCATTTCATCAAAGGCGAGCACACAGATTTTTTCTTCCAGACTTAAATCAGTCGTATTTTTCATATAACAAATTGATGATGAAAGAATACCTTCGCTTACATGAATCTTTCCACACCAACGCTGTAATGTTGATCTATGAGGTAGCAGAAAATCTTTTTTGTATAGGTGATTGTACGCTCTGGGTCCTGCTGCGTGGAGACATATCGCACTTGATATGTCTTGCCATATCCATTGAATTCGGCCTGGGGACATAATTTTTCTTATTTGTCCCTCGGTGAAAAGTTTACGCATTGCGTCGACAGCAGCATTTGCCTGTATAAGTTTGCACTTCAACTCCTTATTTTCGGCTTCCAAAGAACGTATCCGTTCGAAGTACTCTTTTCTCTCCATTCCAAAAATAGACGTGCTGAAAATTTTGTTGTAAACCTCTAAAAAGGTACATTTTCAGAAATAGTCATTTGAAAATGTACCTTTTTTACGAAGCGCGTTTTCGTTGTTTAACCGAACGATTTCAGGTTACAAAGGGCATTTATATATAAATTTAAATGTGAGTAATAATATTATATAGCACTTACTCCGTTTGAGTTCCTTCATCTTTATGTTGGGGTTCTTCCTGCCTCGGGTCCATTTTAATGTTCTCGCTTGTGACAATATAAGGAGCTCTGAAAAAGTATAAGTACATATTTATGCATTACAATAAGCATACATACAGGATGTTTCATATGAACTTACTCTATCATTGCAGCTTCCATTAAATCATTGGAGACACTTTCAGTCTCTTGCTGTTCCACTGATTGGTACAAACAGTAATTTCTTTAAAACAAATTGTTTATAATATTAGATTATATTATTTAAAAATAAGCAAAGGATGCTACTTACTGTTCTAATTGTATCAAAAACGGCTCAGCATTTGGCATGAGGGATAATCTGTTCCCAGCACAGAATAATATACAGAATACCCAACTTTGACGTTTAAAAAGGGTCCAAATCAGACTTTTAACACTCCGTCAAGATTGAGATAGGAAATAAAATTAATAAGGGTGATGCAATGTACTAAAGGCAACAGATATACATCACAAAAAATTAGGATTTTGTTTTGTTTTATTTTGTGGTGTGAAATTTTATAAAATTACATTAAAAATGTTATTAAATAAATAATAGAAAATATATGTGCAAAAAAATTTATGTGCAAAGTGGTGTAAATATGTTTCCAACTATAGCAATAGTGTACAATGTTAATGCAATAGTTGGAAACAATAAATTCAGGAATATCTGTTTGCTTAAAACAATAGGCAGTGAAAAAAAGCAATCAATAATGAAAATGTACACGAAGTTAAATTAGTCTTATAAACTTACAGCCGTATTCATAAAAGCTATAAATGGTTCAATAATCCAATAAAACTGTATTCATAAACGCATAATAGCAATTTAAACGATAAATAAGTTATTTTTATATTACAAAAATTTATTTTTGGTTTTACCCTTGTATAAACCCAAAATAAGGTGACGTTTAAACTTTTTTTCTTACATATTTGTCTATGTTTTTTTATAGTGAAAAATAATTTTATATGTATATACATACATACATATGTATAAGCAATAAATTTATTTGATTTACATATTGAACTAAAATTCATATATGGATGCAATTAACACAATCCGTAGAATAGGTAAGTACCGCTGGAGAAAAATGTATACATATGTATGTACATACATATTTACCTTTAAGTATGCTACTTTCACAGATTATTGGAACAGATCTCAAATTCCCGCCCAAAAAAGATCTATAAGGAAAAGGCTGACCCATTTTCAATTTCTGATCAACTATTTAAAATGAAATATCGTTTTAACAAATATACAGTAAAGAAAATAACAGATTTGGTCATCTCTCGAAGAGGAAGCTTTGTTAATGAGACGTTTGGACGAATTCCGACGTTTTCCTGGGGTAATTGGGGCCATCGATGGAACTCAACTTTAATTAATTTTTAATAAATAAAACTATGTATGTATATATGAAAAATAACAGAAAAAATTGTTTATTTAATTTCAAAAAGTAATGCTATAAACACATTCGTGACAGCAGGTTACCGACTACAACCTGTCAAAAATAGAATACATGTATGTATGTTGTGTATGAAAATGATTATTTTGAAGACGGCACGGCAGGTTGTTGTCTGTGCTACTTTTGTCCTGTAGTCAAAATTAAACTAATTTCTATTTTTATTGGCTACAAAAGAAAAACAGTGTTGACAATACAACAAAATGTGTAAAGCAAATTAGCGATTAGAAATATTTTTTATTGCAAAATGAAAAATAAAATTCCAAAATTTATATGTTATAATATATATGCATCAAGAATTTTTAAATAAATAAATTTATTTGTTTTATTGTGTGGTTTTTCTTTCTTGGCCAATTTATATTTGATTTGCGTTATTAGTTCCTTGTTTTTTCAGCTAATCAGGCCTTATGTGTTTTTATGACAATAAATTTCGAAAGTTATTTATTTCATATTTTCCCGACGTTTCGTGAATTTTAAAAAATAAAAGCGCTAATATGCACCACTGAAATATACATAAATGAATTGTTGCAACAGCTGTTTACCAAGTAGCTGCCGCTTTCTAAATAATTAAGTAGCTGACTACATGGTGACATTTGTAGACAACGACAATTGTAGTCGGTGTTCGTGTAGCCTGCTGTCTCGAATGTGTTTATTGCATAATAAAAAACATAACACAAATTCATTGTACAAATTGAGTAATAAATTGAGCAGGCACAAATGTAGCATAGGTAGGTAAATATAATTGAGGCAAACTTGCGATTAATGTTAATATGTTATGTGTGTATCATCTGAAAAAAATATATGTACATACTTAGAGACATGAATCAAAAATACAATATTGCAAACACTTCCGGCATGCTGTTTAAAAGAAACCAAAAATATAACAAATTGTGAACATTACTTGCCAAATGATTTTTTTTTTTGTAGTAGCTTAATCGAGCTTGAATAAGCTCAAACTCCAGATCTAAGTTCCGTATTTTTTTCTTTTCAACTTCCATCTGAAGAGCGTGTAGTTCCTTTCGAGACTCTACATCAATGTTGGCCACTTTTAAAATTGCATCTTCAGCAACCGTCTTTTCTGGCGCAAATTTCTGAAAAAATTTAAATTACGATTTATCAACATATAAATTTAGAAAATTAAGAAATTCTGTACAAACTTTTTTCTTATATGGTGCACTCTTTTTTTCTGTATCATCCTTCTTTTCAACATCTTTTGTGTGTTCTTTTTCTTTTGCCTCCTTTTCACCTTGTAAAGATTTGGCAGAAATATCAAGGGTTGGTTCAACATCCTACAAATAAATCGTTTTATCTACATATGTATAATAATCTAAAACTTATTACCACTAAAACAACATCTGAGTCGTAGACATTAGTGTCGATCACAAATTCGTTTGGAAGCCAAACACTTATGTCGCTGCCAGAAAGAGCTATTTCTGGTATCGCTTCACCTCCTCCTGTTTGTTTGGACTTCGAACGAAACTCCGCAACTTCCTTTTTGGCAAGCATCTTTATAGTTGACCACTGCGACTTCAGTTGAAAAACGGAACGACTTTGGCATGAGCACAAACTGTTAAAACTAAAAAAATTATAAAATAAAATCAATACCTAAAAACAAGCTTCCTTTTTTAACTGATTGGTATTTGTGTCCGTATTTTTATTTTCCACTTCATTCACCCTTTTTTTATTAGATCCTTTAATAACTCCTGCAAAAGAAAACAGTGCAGCATAGTATACCTTTTTATTAAGGAATCAGACAAAACTCAACTTTATCCACCTCATTCCAATTTTCGCACCGCGGCCTTTTTAAATCGGGTTTCTTCTTTTCAATCTGATAATATACAAAATTTCATACACACTATAAATCATCTTCAGATTGTATACATTTTTTTTTTTGTTTTTTTGAAAAATATAAACTAACCTTGCAATCCTTAACAATGCTGACATCGCTATTTCCATCCATTTTTATTTGCTTTTACAATAAGGAACAAATTTTTACAAGGCGGGCAAAGAAATTAATCAAATTTGAAAAACTATAATAGTGATGAACATAAAATGTAAACA
Source organism: Germaria angustata (assembly GCA_963681545.1). Taxonomy (NCBI): domain Eukaryota; kingdom Metazoa; phylum Arthropoda; class Insecta; order Diptera; family Tachinidae; genus Germaria; species Germaria angustata. Next base: position 50,048,928 of record OY813002.1, on the reverse strand, counting down.
AACTCGGTACCCGAATATTTTTTGAATTGTTCACTACAAAATACACGCGTATTCATATATTTTCAATCAATTATGCCTGCTATTCAATATAATAAACGAAACATGTGTTAAAATAATAAAATTAGTTATATTTTTGCATAACATCAATGTTATCAAAAATTTTCCCCTGGCTAGCGGGTTTCTTGATAATGTTTTTTAGCATCACTAACGATAATATAACAACTGAAAATGAAAAGCGTTGCCATACAAGAGCATAAAATAAATTCAAACGTTAAATACGTATTTACGTATGGCGTGTTTTATTATCTAAATAATAATGTCATTATTAAACATAATAATTTTAGAATGCAAAAAATATAATGATTACAATAAAATTACTCACTTAATTGTCTTTACTCTTTGGCGTCTTCACTCGAATTGTCCGTTTCTGTTTAAAATATGTCCGAAGCTTGAGCTACGGTTACTTTCGTACCAATTATCCTCTACCGAGTACAATCAGAGCGAAGTGCCAATTTACAGAGTTGCAACAATCAGAAAGGTACGCAAATATAATAATTCAATTCCAAAATCCGTTATAAATTTTCAAATAAATTTAATTCGCAACAGCCATTCTATAACACAGTGCAACACGAAAAAAATAACCATATACGGACACCACTACGTGATAAAAGACTAAAAAAAAGACCCGTGTCTCCCAATTTTTCCCAAAGTCATGCACTTTTTTTTATGGGCCGCCAAAGATTTGGGGCCTCGGTATCATTTACCTAAGATCTCAATAAACAAATTTCTACAACATATAAACTTCCTGGGAATAAAAAAGTAATTGATAGCATAGTATCTCAATGTTGAAACAAACAAACCCCGTCGGAAGGAAAACACAAAAATTTATATGTTGTAGAAATTTGTTTATTGAGATCTTAGGTAAATTTTTTAGTTGATTGTTTCCTTGAATTTTGAACGGTTTGCTACCTATGGACCTGAACAAGAGAAAAAGGTAAAAAAATTGAATTTTTTTAAGTTTTTTGCGATTTTTATCTGGAAGGTGAAGTTTTTTGATTTTATATGTTCGCAATTTTTGTTCTTTATGACAAGAGCTACAAGTTTGCCTCAGAGAGTAAATCGAAATTCGGAACGGTTTGCCCGAGAAAATGATCACTTTTTTGCGAAAATGATACCGAGGCCCCAAATCTTTGGCGGCCCATAAAAAAAGTGCATGACTTTGGGAAAAATTGGGAGACACGGGTCTTTTTTTTAGTTTTTTATCACGTAGTGGTGTCCGTATATGGTTATTTTGCCACGACTTAAAAAATTACACACAGTGTAATTACAGCAATTACGGCGGTGTTGAAAAAACGAAGATGTTTTGCATGGAAACTCGTTGCACCGGATGTGGACATTTGCAGCTATTACTCTGTGACTGGCACAAAGATGGCAAATTATTTAACTCAAGGTAAGACAAATATGAATTGATATATTGATAACTTTATTGACCATAATTTTTCTTATCTCATCGCAGTATTGTAAGGTGTATTTTCTTGATCGTGAACAGCTAGAGCAAACTATGGCAATGGCTGAACTATGTGTATAATAACTCCTATTTATTCCATATCAAATAAAAGTCTTAAGAGAAATTTATGTTAATGCATTTATTTAAAATAATTAGTGTATAGTGTATAATACAAAAATATTGTTTATTTTTATTATATTTATTAATTTTGTAAATTTATATATTATCTATACATTAAAAAGTTAAAAAAAAATATGAAAAATTAAAAAGATATCAATTATATTAACTTGCAATAAGCGTTTTACATTTATTGGAAAAATATAGTTATTTTTGTTGATGTTTTACATGGATATCGTGGTAGATTAGGTTTCTTAATTAATTACCTAGTTTGTGATAGTCTGTAAAGGACAAAAACAAAACCTGTAAGGAAAGAAATATATTTATATTATTACATATTTTATGTATGTAATCTGCAGTACAATACGAAGCTGCAGTACACATACCACAAATATAAGCTGATGATTCTTTTTCAAATGAAACTTGTACATCGTCTTTAACTACTGCAAACTTAAATCAATTTTTTTTTTCACAAATTTCATTTAAGGAATAATCATCCCTTAAATTTATATTTATGTATATGAAATATTACCACCCCATAAAGTTTTACACGTATACGTTACGTACATAAGTAAAGGTGAATTCACCCATACGTTCAAAACGAAATTTTTGTTGTTGTTCTGCATTAAATTTACTCTCTTTCTCAAAATAGAGACGTCAAACTACATATAAAAAAAATCGTTCGAAACGTTCTGAACGAATGGGTGAATTCACCTTAAGTAACACATTTGTACATAGGATAACAATACAACTAAGTATATCCAATGTGCAATGCATATTCCTCCAGCAAAGATTTATTACATTGGTTAGCAATACAATTCTTTCCAATGTACAAAGTCTTCTGGCTTGTACCACGGATCACAAGTAAACTCACACACAACACTTATTTTGACTAAGAACTTACCTGGTAGGGTTCCCCGGGAAAATGTGGTCTCGCTCCTGCTGGACATCCCATAACACAACGTCGGCTCCTAAAAAACAATAATACATTATGTAACTCTACCTGAAAGGCAGGATTCTTTCAATACTTACATTTTTTCGTCTGCTTATTTTTCGCCTTGTACACCTAAATAAGTATGGATGTATTGACAGTTTAGTTTTTCTATAGCTTCTATACACATTTTTTTGCTGTCAATAATTTGGCGCAAATTTTTTTCTTTTAATTTGCGCCAATTTCACTAAACACTTGAACATGGAATAAAAATTTTTCATTCATCTATATTTTTTGCACAACAAAAAATTAACATTAAAATGTAAACATTAACAACTACTCAAGAGAGAGATAGCTATATGAAATCAAATAGATTAGCTATCCCTTACTCGAGCAAGTGTTAACGTCAAACGAGTTGTCATGTCTAATTGGGGGTTTTCACATTAGACTAATTTTTAATCCGCACAACTTTTGTTCTTTCGTATTTACACTAGACTAATTATGCTGGCATAAAATTGTGTACGTATACAAAGCTTTGTGTGTGTTAGTATTTTCTTTGTTTATTTCGCAGAACCTGTGTTTTCATAAGTGTGTATGTGTTAGTTTTGTTCTGCTTGTGCTGGGTTGAAGCTGGTTGAAAAAATTGTGCCAACCAAAAACCACTCTCTTCACCGAAAAAGCCTACAAACTGCGATTTTATGCCAGCACAATTAGTCTTGTGTGAAAACCCCCATTTAGTTTATGGTTCCCAGCATTTACAATGCTTGAAGACAAAAATGATTGGTACAAATGCGCGCGGACGGTGAAAGACTAACACCGCAAATTTCGCTCCACTTGTTCCGATCATCTTTGTCTCTAGGAACACGAAACAAAGTTCCACATACCCTAGTGTATTTTGTTTTACACACAGCACACACACGCACGTTATTTTTGTTGAAATACATATTTTTATTTTTTCTTCAAAAATTTATCTTAACAACACAATTTAAATATATACAAATTTTGACACTTGGGGTTTGAACGTTGCCATTTTCATTAGAACCGCTGATAATCACCATAAACTACCTAGACCCGACAACTTTGAAAACGTGCATAAAGTTTGTGTAAAAGAGATAGCAAAGCTATTTGTTTTTATATAGATGTCTCTTCACACAAACTTTATGCACTTTATACAAAGTCTATGCAAAATATGATTCGGACCCTTTTTATACGTCAAAGTTGGGTATTCTGTGTATATTCTGTGATAATCACCTGCGCTAATAAGGCCAACTGTTTTCAATTCGCCTTGTTTAGAGCATTATACATGTTTGTGGCTAGATGCAATGCTTGTATATGATTTCATATGACAAATAGTTAGCGAGCTATGTTAAAGTGGATGTGCTATGCACTTAACATTACCAAACTACTAGTTCTAATATGAAGTAGTAATCAATACAATTAGCAAAAAATATTAATTCAAAACAATACTCTAATAATTCGATAATTTAACTAATACAATAAAAAAAGTAAGTAAACTAATTACTATAAAACAATACTTTAATATTTTTACCAATATAATTCATTATTTAATTGTTTAATAGCATTTTGGTATTGCAATAATTATAAATTTAGTGTAACGAGGGTTCCGACTTTCATCGTCACATGCTATTTAAGGCAAAAGAACTGTTGCCGACATAGAAGTTTTTGTAAATTAATTGAATTATAGCACTTTAGTTATATATTAAAAAAAAATATATTAACAAATACTGGAAAAATAACTTAAGTCCAATTGCTCGATTATGGAATTTCAGTTTAGGTCTTCAGACAACTAGAAAATATTGGTTCGGAATAGCAAACGTAATGCAGTTTTCTGAAATGATAATGTATAGAGAGATGGCTACTAGCAAACGAGAAAATTTTAACCTCAACTGAAATTTGGTTGCCAGCCATAATTCTGAAATAAATGTTTGTGTAAAAGGCTGTGTCAAATCTTTTTAACCGACTTAAAAAAAATGAAGAGGTTATCAATTTGATTTTTTTATTTAGTATTTTAATGTTTGTACATGCTTAAGTTTACAACTTTTTTTTTAATCATTTTATTTACAATCTATCCAAGGATAATAAGTAAATTTTATAAAATAAGGAATAAGAAAATAACATTCATTGTTGAACTCCAATAAGAACAACAATATACAAAAACAAAAATTTTTAAAGTTATTTAAAAAATTTATAATATATACATTGTATACAAAAATCTTAAAGTTTTATCTATGTATATTAATGTTTACATATATGTACGCAGAATTTTATTTATGAATAATTGATTAGGTTCGAAATGGCAAGTCTAATATGTGGTTCCTTTTCAGTCTTTTTACTTCGTTTGCGTCTCTCCAAGTAATTTTCGCTATATTTTTTAACTTCTTTAACCATCGGAATTGATAAGTCATCATAATTTGTTTTGTTTGATACAAACCATGGAGCGTTAACTAAGGACCTCAATGTTTTCGACTGAAACCTCTAGAATTTCAATGTTGGAATTGCTGGCCATTCCCCACAACTGTATACAATATGTCCAAACTGGTTTTAACATTACTTTGTATAAAATTACCTTATTCTCAAGACTTAGTTTGGACTTGGTACCTAGTAACCAAAATAGGCGCTTGAATTTCAAGTTAAGATGTTGCTTCTTAGCTTTAATGTGCTTTTTCCATGTAAGCCTGCGATCGATGTGCAGACCTAAATATTTGACTGTGTCAGATTGCGGAATATCACTGTTGTTAATTGAAACACGTGAGCAGTTTCCACGACGCAAAGTAAAAGTCACATGTAAAGATTTTTCGGTGTTGACTTTTATCTTTCATTTATTTAATCAAATTCCTATTTCTTCAAGCTCTCTTTGAAGATATAGTGATGCAACATCCGAGTCTGCGTCAGCAGCTAACACCGCTGTATCATCAGCGTAGGTTGCAACTACAGTAAAGTACGGATAAATGCACATCGGTTTTCACCCGACTTTTTGTGCACTTATCCATTATTTGCATTTATGCTAACCTCGGATAAATGCACAAATATTGCAATTATACAATTATTGGGTAAATGCAAATTTTTTGCATTTACATATAGTTACAGAGAAAGAAATCAAACTATGTACATACATATATGCTTAGAGTATATATGTATACATATGAGCATAAGTTCCTTAAAAATATAAGATAAAATAGACTGTTGATGATTTTTATAAACAAAGTTTAATTTTATTGGTAATTCATGTATATTTTTGTTTGTCTAATAGAGTTCAACAAAAAAACTTAAAAACCTAAATCATAAAGTTTTAACGTACATACTATACATGTTTACAAACTTTCATATATCGTATATATTATGTAAATAAAATTTTTTTAAAAAACTTAAAGAATCAGTTCAGTTTAAAAAAAGTCTTTAAAAAATCACATGTGTGCAAAGTTAATTTGCTTTTGTTTTTAATCAACAACAAAATAAAAGTTTTGTACTATTAACAAGAACAATTATTAAAAAAATATTGGTATGGAAGATTATATAGATGACGAGCAAACTGAAGAATCTGAATCAGAGGTGAAAAAATCGGAAACATTTTTGTAGAAAAAAGTGCTTATGTGTAAATTAAAATTAACTATTTTAGTTGTGCATTTATGCATACAAAGTTGTACTAAAAATGTTTCTTGAGGCTTGAAATTATTATGCACTTATGCATTTTTTGCATTAATCCGTGTTGCACTTATCCGTGCATTTTTACATGAAAAAATATAAAAGAGGCTTATGGCTTCGAAACACGTTGCACTTAAGCGTTTTTTGCATTTATGCGTGTTGCACTTATCCGGTTTTTACTGTAGTACATTATTTATTAATAATTATTATAGGTAACATTCTTCTCAGAAATATCTTTTCAAATATTTTGGAGAATGTGACTAGCAAACTTATCGGGCGATATGATGTTACAACATTTTCTGGCTTTCCAGGTTTAGGGACCATTACCACTTCCGCACATTTCCATTGCGAAGGAAAATGATTTAACCTCAAAATTGAATTAAATATAAGTGTAAGAAAAATAATAGCTTTATTAGACAAGGCTTGGACTACTCTTCCATCAACACAGTTGTATCCTGGTGATTTTTTACAATTAATATTAGCAATCTCCTCCCGTACTTCATTTGGTGAAATGTGTTTTATTGGCCAATCTACTGGACATGGACTATCAAGAAATTCGTAGATTTCTTTTGTAGAAGTACAATCATTTATTTCATGTGGATGAAATGTTTTTGATAAATGTAATGCATATGCTTCAGCTTTTCTTCGATCTGTTCTGCACCATAAACCATTTTCGTCTCTTATAGCTGTATTTTTCTTGATTGGACGCTTTAAATATTTGGTGGCATTCCACAGGTAATGTTCATCATATCTTGTAACGTTAAGATTACTAACAAAATTTTCAATCTGTTTGTTCTTTATTTCAGTCAGCCGAAGTTTAAGATTCTTTGTGGCCCTATTAAGGATTTGTTTGTCATTCGGGTTTCTACTCATTTGCCATATTCTTCTTAGCCTTCTTTTATTTTGGATCATTGTTCTTATTTCAGCAGTTACATAAACCTGGTTTTGACTATTATGGGTATCAGTTGATGGTGTAGATAGATATCCAGCTTCATGAATTAAATTGTTGAAAGTTTCAGCCGCATCATCTAATTCCGATGCAGATTTAACTGAAATATTGAGGCTGATAGTTCTTTCTAACCAGGTGCTAAATGATGATAGATCAGTTTTATTATTTAAAATTGTATATCTTTTCAGGTGACAATGTAAAAATGTATTAAAATCAAGGATAAGTGGCGAATGGTCAGAGTTCAGATCGTAACTATTAGTTATTTGTAGTAAATTGTTTGGTATGCCATAATATACAATAAAATCCAATAAATCTGGAGTTTTCGTCAAATCTGTAGGCCAATATGTTGGACTACCCGTAGATAAAACTGAATAGTTGTTATTGCTTATACATCTAAAAAGTTCTCTGCCTTTAGGATTTATTAATCTCGAACCCCACCAATGATGTTTGGCATTGAAGTCGCCTCCTACTATAAATCTAGGCCCAAGTTTTCTAAAAAATTCTTGAAATTCCTGACACTTTACAGAATATCTTGGAGGAAAATAAATAGAACTAATGGTAATGGAAGTCGAATCACGAAATATTTTAATACATGCAGCTTATAGACTTTGCTGCCTTATTTCGTCGGTGAATTTGTAAGTTATTGATTGTCCGGGTGGTTAGCTTTAAGTTTATAACTTTTGAAGCAATTTTAATTTTTTTGAGGGTTCATTTGCAGGTTGGTCGCATATTTTTTTTCCGAAAATGGATGAGCGATTTGATAATATTAATTATCGTATGACTCCTCCCATCTATGGATCGATATTCAAAATATTTTGCTTAAAAACTTTGCTTGCAGTTTGTTCCAATGATCTTTATTCCAAAATTGGATGGACAATGCCCCCCGAAATGTGGATGATCCCATAACTCCCCCATTTATATGAAAGCGTAGCTTGCAGTTTGGTTTCACAGAAATATAAGTGGAAATCGGAAGGTCAAAGTGGGCGCCCGAAATAATGATTGTAACTTAACTACGCTATTTATGGAACTTTTTTCAAAATTTTAAGAAGGTATTTCAATTCTTCCTGGGAGTAAAATATAAACAAGAAATGGTCTACATTGGGTTTTAAACTAATCCATAGTTGAAGTCAGATTTTTTTCCAGCACAATTTTTATATTCTTTATTATTTTATTTTCTTAATGATAATGATATAACTAAAATGTTTTAAGTAGCGTTCTTGCATATACATGTGTACATAAGTATGAGTTAATTTTAGCTAAATTAAAAGCTTTTTTGAAGTGATATGTTTTTGGTCTAATTTAATTTTTTTCTGGAACACATATGACTTTTCTTTATATTGACGATTTTTTATTTAATTTTTTAGTATTTCCGCTTTTATGTTTGAATACTAAAAATAAATTTATGGAAAAATGTATATACAGTGGATTTCGACTAAAACATACATCGTTTATGCAATTTTTTACAAATATTTCATAAAAATTATTAAAGATATAGCGAAATTTCTCCTGTAATAAACCTTTTTTAAAGTAACCATTACGAAATACAGATCTTTATAACCAAACTCCACTGCAAATAAAGTGAACTAGAGCTTGAAGAAATACTTATTTCATTGAACTGATTGTACATGGGTCAAAGAAAAATGCAACTAATATGTGAATATGTGTTTAATATTCTATTTATTAGCGTTAGTAATATTTTTACCAATTTAGACTTCGAAAATCCATCGTAATGGTCGAGTGTCATATCCTTTATGGGTAATTTTTAAGCTTTTTCTTTGCTTAAATAAATTCGAACCTTATGTTATGCATTCATCAGACATTGAATTCTATTCTTACATGATGTGTACTGATTTCGATTTCTTGAGCGGTATGGAGCAGAGAACATCTATGTACACATAAAGCAGGCATTTACACATCTCTGGTTGCGTTGCACTAATATAAGACTCGTTGTCATTATCTGGTACACAGACATGGTTATCAACTTGTTAGTGTTTTAATTGAGATGCATTGATGTTGCAGACTTGTGACGACACCCCATGCCAACCAGTTAGCGATGCAATTAATTTCACTATTTACAATTTTACGAAATCGTACGTTAAGTTTAAGCCATATACCCACCAATTGCTCGCTACTATATTTACAGCAGGAACTGAATTATATATAATCAACTCCTGAACGGTAGGTACAAATTTTGTAATAATTGAATTATATTCTTAAGAAACTTAATTACCATAGTTTGAAAGCTTTTGTCGAGTAATCATTTCCCTTTCTACGAAAAGCTACTAGAAACGCGGGAAAAATCACCCTATAACAAAATCATTCTAAGTAATCAATTAAACATAAACCAGATTAAATCGACGGCAGAAATAATGAACTGTGCTGATCGAATACTAAATCATTAACACTCAATTTTAAAATTGGATATAATTTAATGACAGTGCTGTTGGCTGAAGAATTTAGCGCATTTGACTGCAAGCAAATTATGACTGAGATCAAGTTATCAACATCATAAATTATTCTGTTGTGCATTAGTGTGGCATAATATTTATTGTTGTTGGACTGTTTAAAGTGATGAAGGTATAGATAACTTTAGTCACTGAGCATTTTCAGCATTGATTGATATTTACTGTTCTATACTAATGTAATCATCGGCGAAGTAAAATAATCAATAAAATGTCTATACACACATCCCCAGCCATACACGGAAGACCGTGCAAACCAATTAATTTTGTACAGAGTGGCTCAAAGGTAACATCATGATTTGAATTGCTTGGAATTTTGGCAGTTGACATTTATGATGTAGATTTATAAAGAATCAGATGTCAACAAGCCATGGAGCGATAGACTGCTCAAGAATAAACTTTTTATAAAAAAAGAGATTTTTCTTTTTTCATTCATAACAAAATGGCAGCCAGTTCAAATAACGACATTACTTTGCGCCATGACATTAACTGTTAAAAAGTAAACGACTATAAGCGAAAAGCTTCTTAAATGCGAAATTATTTTTAATAAAAAGCTTAAAATATCGTTGTAAGCAAGAATGGAAATCTTTCTGTTGCTTAAAATGAATTAATTAATTAATTCATGGTCACATAAAATTTTCCCTTGAACATTAAAAGGTGAATTCCTTTTTATATAAGTATATATATATATATATATATATATATATATATATATATATATATATATATATATATACATACATATATGTGTATTTTTAATAAAAGTTCGTATGTATAGATTTGTGAATGTATAGTATGTATACATTTTAAGTGATATCTGTATTTTAATTAAGGAGAAATAAATTCAAGTGATATCATAATTAGTAACTTTAAATAAAAAAATTGTTTTTTGATTTTAAGTACCGTGTAAGATCGAAAACAGCTAAAATAAGCAGCGTGTAAGACGGGGTATAGGTGTACATACAATTTAAGAATGTTAAATGCTTCCATCTAACACCAGAGGCGCTGCATAGGCCGAGTTGTAAAAAAGAATTTAGATTTCTTTCTTTTGCATTTTCATCACCTGTCCTCTCTACACTATCTCTTCACCAAAAAAGGTAAAACAATTTACAGTGGGCATAAACTAAATGCTAAATATAAAAAAGCAATTTATTAAGAAATCAATAAATGCTACTCGACTGAAGGTTACAATAATGGGAAATTGTTTCATAAAAAAATCTGTTTAAAGCTAAAAAATTCTCTATTTAACGAAAGATTTTTATTAAATCTAAACAAAAAGATGTTTAGAGAAAAACAATTCATAGAAAAAAGTGGGAAGCCGGTTCAGATCACAGATTCAAAGATTTCCACGAGCACATTTATTTTTTTATGTAAAAATATTAATGGAAAAATTTATGAAATATGGTCTAGGACAACAATAAATAGTCTTTATTTTCCATTTTAATTTCAAGCTCTAGTGCGTCGTTCCAGACGAACATGCGGCTCCTTTTTCAATCTCAATGATGTATGATTTTCAGGTACCAGATCTTCATACTTAAAATCTGTTGAAAACTTAAAGTGTTTTATTGTCTTGGCCAAGGACATTTTCACAAACAGATAGCCATATTTCCAACCTGGACATATCCATATGTACGTATTTAAGAAGAAGAAAATAATTGATTATTACAATAGTCCCTTAAAATGTCGATAAAATTAACTTGCCAAGACAAAATCTCAGTCCTTTCGTAAATGGTATAAATGTGTATGGATGACGAGTGTCCACATTCGCAGGTAGAAAGTTTTCGGGATTAAAAGAATCGGCGTTGGGACCCCAAATATCCCTGCTGCGATGCAAACTATAAATATCAATTATTATTGCTTGCCCCACCGGTAATGTCAAGCCATTGCTAAGACGGACATTCTCATTCGATACAAGTCGACCTACAGCTGGTATTGGAGGAAAAAGTCGCATTGTTTCATTGAATACCATTTCCAGGAAAACCAATTTATCTATCTGTTCTACTGTCATTTCGGTATCATCATCAGGAAAAACACTAATGACTTCCTCATATGCTCGTTCCTGATATTCGGGATACATTGCCAATAGTACGAGTGCCAGATACGATGAATAAGACGTGGTGTCAAAAGCCTGTAAGCAAATATACAATTTCATTAAAAATTTTGAGGACAAGTTGTTAATAAGTTAATACCGCAGCAAACAAATGCATCGTTTCGCTTTGTACATCACTCATTTCCATACTATTCTGCTGGAAGCAAGTCAGGAGAAAGTCCAAAACACTATTTACCTCCGGTAAATAGCTGGGATCCGTTGTATAACTGCTTTGCTTTATATAAATAGATTCATCTATGTATTTCTTAATCATTGCAATATTCTCCCATGAATCCTTAAACACAAAAGTATCGGCGATTTGGCTCACTAACTTAATTCTCATGGGTACAGTTAAAATAGCTGTCATAACATACTCTATCATCCTTGGGAAAATTAAAGTTTGATTTTTTTATAATAACAAAACAATTATTTATTTTCGATTAATTAGTTTCGAAAATTTTATTATATTTTTAAGGAGAAAGAAAACATTCGATTTCTAAGGGCTATAGTAATCGGTATCTATTATTATTATTAGTATCTTTTTTTTTTTTGGTGGAGGGCTACTAACTTTAACGAAGAGGGAGGTTATGCTCTTCAGAAGGGCTTATCTATCCATACATACATATATGGATTTCTCAGTTTTTTTTATTTATTTATAGGTGTAGTCAGAGAATTTTCTAGGGGGTCTACAGCAACTGAGAATTTCTTTTCATAGATTACATTGATTTCTTAATGGCAAAACCGTCTAGCTCCCCTCTTCGATTTCTTGTATATATATATATATATATATATATATATATATATATATATATATATATATATATATATATATATATATATATATGTATATATAGGCTGACTCCATAAACGTACATATGTATGTTGCTTTGTAGTAATACAACCGTAACGTAGTAATGCAACCGTAAACGTTTTTACTATGTATTTTTTCCCATTTGCATCATTGTTGTAGTAAATACGCAAGAAAAGCATCCATGTAGATACAAACAAAAATTAAACAAATTAGTTTAGTAAAAAGTTTTAGTGCATCAACTGTTTGCAAAAACCTCTTGTCTTCGATATCATTTTCGATACCCGTGTTTCTTTTTCCAAAAAAATATGCTCTTCCCCCATTGTTCGCTTTATTATGAATGATATAATGCGTTAAATGTTCCTAAACGATGTAACGGTTGCAAATCATCAGTATGTAAAGTATTAAAAAGCATATACATACATAACGTATCAACTTGGTATTAATACTGTATTGACACATTGTAAATATACGTTTAGGAAGTCGGCCATATAAATATATGTATATATATATATATATATATATATATATATATATATATATATATATATATATATATATATATATATATATATATATATAATTAGGAAGTCGGCCATATATATATATATATATATATATATATATATATATATATATATATATATATATATATATATATATGTATATATATATATATATATATATATATATATATATATATATATATATATATATATATATATATATATATATATATATATATATATATATATATATATATATATATATATATATATATATATATATATGTATATATATATATATATATATATATATATATATATATATATATATATGTATATATATATATATATATATATATATATATATATATATATATATATATATATATATATATATATATATAAATTCAGAGCACTATTTCGACATTTGATCTTCATTATTAACAAATAATGAATGATAGTGAATAACTGATATATACCACGTTTATACGCATGTCTTATTTGCAAATAGAACTATTTGCAAATAACTAATTCACTGTTTATACGGGAAATTGCATACAGAATTTACGTTATTGTTAGTGATGCCAGGTGACGAAAATATGATTGTTTGAAAAGCTGCTATAAAAAAAACATGTTTATAAAAGTGAAAGAATTAATAAAAAAAAAAATTAAAATGGCAAAATCGAAAAAATAATATTTTTGGGAATGCAATTAATATAAAAAAGAAAAAAAATTATTGCACAAATATCTCAACAAAATGCACTAAAATTTATTTTATAGAATGTAGTGGCAACATTCTTCTTTTTTATTTGCAAATAAGACGTGCGTATAAACGTAGTAATAGTGAGACGGACCTTTGAATTTTTACTCTATCGATTTGGTCATTGAGGCATTCAATTATTATGAACGATGTTTTAGCAAAAAAAAAAATATTTAAAAATATGTATATAATTTAAATGTTGTACCAACTTACTTTTGAAAACTTTCTGTTAATGCAGTAGAGTCATGTTTGGACAGATCCATATCCCTACTTAGGACTGTATCTGTTGAGAAAACAAATATAAACGTTTAATATAGAGCAAAATTATTTGCTGATTCCCAATATGTTGTAGATCATACGTTCTATGATATACAACTATATACTTTGTGAACATTCTGAATATACTTTTTTATAATTTCTGTGAAAATTTCCTTTTTAAGAGCGTAAAAAGTTTTTCAAAGACTAAAAAATATCTTACTTGACGCAGTTTTTAATGTCAGTTTCCTAAACATCCTTAATAGGTCAACCTGTTCATGTCTTTCCAAACTCGTTTCAACTTCTTCAGTCATACCATCGATGAGTTTAGAAAATAGGGGCAGAAACGAGATCAAAACTTTGTAATTAAAAGCTTTATTTAGTATTTTACGATGCGCACTCCAAATCGGATCTAAAAGAAACAGATTCCAATAAACTGTTCTCAGTTGAATAAATCAAATACCTTTTGATGATATTGATCCTTCGCCAGCCGCATGGGATATTCCTTCGTAGAAAAATTGTGGCTTATCAACACAATTTTTTGATGTAAAAATATCTTTTATAGTCTGTGGATCTGACGATAGAAATGTGGGAATCGGTCCCATCCAAAATATGGAGCTTTTACCATATTTTTTGCCATACACGTCCATACATGCCAGAAACTCTGTAAGGATGGTTTTACTCGAAATGAGAATTTTGAAATCAAATAATTAAATAAATAATTTTGAATTTTTTAAATTAATAAGCATTAGTAAATGATCTCCATTTTTTTACTTTCTGGTTCAAAATTAAATTAATATATTAAGTCCACACTGCCTTACACTTTTTCCATTTCAGTGATCCTTTACCTTGTTTATTATAAATTTTCCCACAGCCCAAAAATGTTTGAACCTTATTCGAAGATAATTTATGGGTGAGTTTCAAAGTAGCTCTCCACTTCCAACGATTTATAGACCACAATAACACAATTAGAGCAATCGCGACTAATGTTACTGCCATTTTAAGTAAATAGCAAATAATGGAAACTAATAAATTTTTCAACGATTTGCTTGTTTATATACAACTATAAGGCTAAAATGTGCGTTTGGGAAGGTTCTCTCAGTGAATGTGACAGTACAAGTCATATATTATAAGCTTAAAAATGGCAACTTTCGTTGGATTAAAATTATTATATTTTTAAACCATTTTTTAAATCACATTTTGATTAAGATTTAACCTGTTACTCGTCTTATAGGAAAACACTTTTTTGATTTTCATTTTTCAACTCATCCACTGTTTATTTTTTCGCCTTAATATTATTACAAAAACATAATTTAGTACTACGATATTTGTTAACGATCATTGGAAACCTGTCTTTCGATATAAAATTTGGATGATGTTGTTTTTATCGCTTAACATTGTTCTCATACTGTTTGCCATAAGCTTTCATTCCCCTACTGGTGGGTCTAATTTGAAATATAAAGATACTCGTAATTAACAATAATAATAGGAAAATTATTATGTTCATAAGTAGGTAAACAATAAGTAAGTGAATTTTGTTCTCTACTTGATGAAGCGGAAACTTTGGCTAATGATAATTAAAGCGTTTAAAAATCCTTAATTACTTGGAGCTTAACATATTTATTCCCTATTTATAGGCTAATACACATACACATAGATAAATGTTTTCTTTAGTTAATAGTCCAGTAAGGTAGTACAAAGATGTCAAAGATTTTACGTCAGTACCTGCCCGAAGGCCTTACCTGACGGTGCTCTTCGCACTGGGTGAATAAAGCCGTTCACCACCGTCCCGTCGCCCCTCCCAGGGGCACATGCTGATGAGGCATACAACATGTGCGCCTACGAGGGACAACTTGGTAGCAAATTCTGTACAGGCTGCTGGACCATGTACAGACACTTTGCTGAAGTGTTGGAGCTATCTAACCTCCTACTACCCCGATGGGCCGGCAGCAAAATAGTGCCCCCATCTTACCTGAGGCTTCGCCCACCGCAAAACATCAGAGTAGCTTTGTCGAATAGCAACAACACCTAGAGATATACGGCCTGAAGAGAGCATCTATAATCAGTCACTAGCACCTCTTACAGACACACTCGTCTGACCCATAACTCTTCCCGCGTATCTTTGGGTTTTAACCACAGCCACCACGTGATCCCCGAAGGGGCCTCACCAATAACCAGTCTAGGACAAGTCCTAGGGGCTACTGGTTCCCGTGGCACCAGATAGGACTCTGGTCAGCCGCGTGTTAAAAACACCTCCGATTTTAGGTCCCTGCAAACCTGAGGTATCGGTAGCACCTCTACCCAGACAAGCATAGGCAGAGCTACTTCCTTAAATTAAATATATGCACGCCCGTTGCCCTGTTATGTCCAGGGATAGGGTAGTGACATATAAGTTCAAGGGGTAATTGGACAAAGGTCAAGGTCTGGAAAAACCAGATTACCCACTTACCGGACGAGCGAGCGAACCCACTTTCACCTTTAGTTTACTTGCATGCGCGCCCGTTGCCCTGTTGTTTCAGGGATTGGGTAGCAACATACAAGTTTTTAGGGGTTATCAGCAAAAAGGCCTAGGTCCGGAAACCTGATAACCCTATACCCCAGGAGGTTCAACACCAAGCCACCAAGACAGGATGCATTGACCGCGCCCCCTGGGGGGAGTAAGGTAGTACAGAATTCTAGCACAAAAAACCAATTTCAATATAAAGAGCCAACCGAACAGGTTACAAGACTGGAGCAGAGTTTAAAACCCGATGTAGCCCATTTCTAGTCTATATTTTACTCCCAGGAAAGATTGAAATACCTTCTTAAATAAAATTTTTTTTGAAAATAATTCCATAAATAGCGTAGTTCTGTTACAATCAATATTTCGGGCGGCCACTTTGTCCGTCCGATTTCCACTTAAACTACTGCAAAATACACTTTTAAATAATCAATATTTCGAGGGGGACGCAATTTTTCATTCCAGCTTTCGAAAAAAATAATGCGATAAAACTATTAGCAAGCTCTTTCAAACAAGAGAAAAATTGGAAATCGGTTCACAAATGATAAACCTATGAGTGTACAAACTTGAAAATGATGAAAATACACGCGTATTGATAATCTTCTCCTTCTTTTGAAGTCGCCTAAACAACTTTTCATTGAAGGCGATTTTCGTTTAAGCGAACGAAAGTGCTTTAAAACTTATCAAAACTAATACTTAATAATATTTTATTTCTCTTATAGCATGTTTCCACGCAGTGATGTTAACCGTGAAGTAATTACCATATTTTGAAGTAATTTAGACTCCAAAAGGTAGGAAGGTAATCCTATTATTTATATGGTAATTTAAAGAAAGCCAATCTCTCTTTTGTAAACACCACAGATATAACAGATATAATGTATATATTATAATTTGTAAAAAGCAAACTTTTCGTTCATCATGAGAAAGAACTTATAATTTCATTACTAAAAGTAAAAAAGGAAAATTTTACTATCATTGCAAAATTTGTGATTTCGATGGATGCCCTGGATTTTCTCAGGTAAAAAGACACGCTTCAAGTGAACGTCATCTTAAGGCTTCATCTTCGATGCAAAACCAGAGAATGTTAACAGATGCATTCTCATACATGTATTGTGATACATGCATTGTGATACATGTATTATATACTTCCCCCACTGATACGTTACCATCAAACTTCGTCTGTCTGTCTTTCAATTTCTAAAGTGTGAAAGGGCACTAAGCGTTTTCTTCTAGCATGGTAATTTTGTTCAAAACAAGGTAATTTTTGTATGCCTGAATGGTAATTTGAAAATAAAAGTTAACATCACTGTTTCCACGGCACCTGCTTCGCTCTCTATTTTTGCTTCGCACCCCAATCATGAGCGAATCAACTTGCTTCGCCATACAAAATTTTGAGAGCGAGGCATGTAGATTCATATTGAATCTACTTGCGAATCAAGAAAATACCCTCTCTTCTCTAATTTTTATCGTAAGTTTATCTGCACTAATTGTCAAAATTAAATATTTTTGTAAACAAAGCAAATTTAAAAGTGAAAAGTTAAAAAATATAATTGTTTTTTGTGTGTGCTTCCTAGGCGTAATAATAAATTTGAATTCAGTGAAAAGTTAATTTATTTAAATTTTATAAAAGTTAAAAAACAATAACTGACCTTCGTAGACTAGTAGGTAGTGTACTAGACTCGTAGTGCGAAGGTCCCAGGTTCGAACTCTGGCAGTTTGTGTCTGATAATTAAAGGGAGCGCACAACAAGCCTTCACTGGCTTAAGTGTATGTCGTATGACATGGGCTACCACATCCCTCCAATCAACCTAACCTAACCTAACCTAAAAAACAATGGAAAGAAAAAAAATTATAAAATCGAAGCAGGTATATGAGTCGTGTAAACAGCATGATTCATAAACTTGCTTCAGAAAGCGAAACAGGAGATTCAAGTTGTCGTGGAAACATGCTATTAAGAGGTCATCTCAATTAAACAGCGCAGTGCTTATCCCAATTCGAAGAAGGTAAAAACGTTTTCGCGCCTCGCAAGTATAAGAAAAACTGCGGCGTATTGGAAAAATAAATGGGGTCAAGTTCGAGTCCCGCCATCGGAGAGTGAAGATTATTTTTTGTGTGGTTTTTTAATACTATTATTTTGTAAAAGTAAATTGGACAATATGCGCATGCACTTATGCCCTAGAGGCCTAGTCATTAGATTAATAACTTCTTGATATAACAAGAAGTTATGAAAACTTCTTATCTTCCACATAGTTTAATTAAATCACTTAATGATTTTGTTAGCGATTTACTTTTGAGATAAACAAATGTATCCCCCTAATGAACAACCTGAAAATTCATAATGAGAGTGCTAATTTCGTTGACATTAGTTATTATCTGTAATTGAACTAGATTTGCATATAATTAATATCTTATTTCAAGTGCATGTGTATGTGTGATTAGGAGTATTTTCAATTCTGTTCATGTAGCGAAAGGTTAGAAAGACAAGAGTCAAACTTATTAATGATTATGACATATGTATCTCTTAAAGAATAAACAAGAGAAAAATAATGCATACAAAAAAAAATTTTTGTTGTTGAGTTTTGTTCCAAAGCTTTATTTGGTTTTGAGGAATCCACTCATTTAAGGACTATAATTATTTAATACTAATTATTCCTAGGCAGGTAATTACTTAGGTACAGTCAATCATACAACGCGATACGATAAATATATTCTAAACAGGTAGCAGCTTACCGAATCATTGAGATTAAACCAATATAACAGTGTGTATTTATAATGCGTATTTGTGTCTTTAATTTGGCGTAATGGATTATGGGGAGACTACCTGATACTAATTTTGCCACATCTACATATATACATGTTCATAAGTATGTGCCTGTGTGCTCATAATGTGACTTCGCTGACCAAGTTGTCAAAAATACTAGTTTCTCATATTTTGAAATCTTAAGGAATTAGTGATAAATTACCTGTTGCTAGTTTTTAAAATCAATTGCTTAGAATTATTTAATATTGTTTACTACCTAAAAAATTTTGAGTAGTATTGATACTTGGTGGAAAGTCTTTAAGTCTTTTACGGGCGCGGCAATCTTTGCGAGCATTTGTTTTATAGTGTTGGAAGTTTTTAATTAAATGCTTTTTGAATCTTGGCAAAATCTTTATTGATATAAAAGTTATATCACTTTTAATTGAAAATATCATATATATCCATTACACCATGTATTTTCGCCTTATTAACGAGGTTGTGATAGTTTTTTCTTTCTTGCAAGTGAACGGGCAGGATCGGGCAGCCAAATTTTTTAATATAGTTAGTGTACAAGAAAAACTTTTTTACTTTTTTTCACAGTCCAAAAATTACGAACTTTGAGCGGCCACAACACCCACAATTTTCATTCTTTTTAAGAACGGCTTTTTGAATTTTGACCAGTAAAATGTAACCTACAATATGGTTTAGCTTATTTCTCAAAATATTGTAGTCAAATTTTTGATTTTTGCCACGGGTTTCAGAAAAATGAGCCACTGTGTGTCGTTTGCACAATTTTGTTTTATTTTAAATGTTTAAAAGAATCCGAATGGAAGGACGACTAAAGTTTTCCGTGCATACATAAGTATTTAAAATATTTTATTTTGACTTACAGTTCTTGGAAATATTGCCAAAGAAAATTTTATTTGCATATTTTTCCGATTTTTTCAAAATTTTCGTAATTTTTCCCAATACTATGACTGAAAACCTACTTTTTAATTTGTTTACAATTAGCTCTAAATTATTGAAGTTTTACATAGAAAATTTTTTTAATTATAACACGTCAACAATCTCTACACAAGTATCGTATGCTGACGCTGTGAAGATCAACTCTGTTCCCATGCAAAAAGTGTCACCTCCAAATAACACAACAAATGCAAACGCAAGCTTTAATTTTAATCGCCTTGAAGCTACTATTGATAATCTGGTGCAAACTATATACTACATTTATACGCACGTCTTATTTGCAAATAAAAAAGAAGAATGTTGCCGTATAACTTTTTTATTGTAACTTATTAACTCACTTAAACAAGTCGTGAATAACGACACTATTTGCAAATAAAAAGGAAGACGTTGCCACTTCATGGACGTTTTTTGTGTTTTACTTACCAAACAATCATATTTTCGTCACATGGCATCACTAATAATAGCATAAGTTCTGTATGCAATTTCCCGTATAAACAGTGAATTAGTTATTTGCAAATAGTTCTATTTGTAAATAAGACGTGCGTATAAACGTGGTAATAAACAATTTTACAACAAATATGACTAGCATGATGCAAGAAATGCTGCGAATGCAGAACACTCTGCTTCTAGCATTAGTTAATAAACCATGAACACCTTAAAATTATGTTTCTTGGAACGCAAACGGCATTCGCCAACACAAATATGAGCACTTCCTCACGGTGAAAAATATTGATATAATATTAGTATCTGAGACTCATTTAACTTCGAGAAGCCTTTTTAAAATGAATGGCTGCACCTTATATGATTTAAAGAACCCGAGAGGAAGAGAATGCGAAGGATCTGCAATTGTAATAAAGTCAAGACTCAAGCACTATATTCTTGAGAACACTTGTGAAGACCATCTGCAAGCAACAAATATTTGCATCGAAAATTTTTGTTCAAATCTCGTGATATCATCAATTTACTTCCCTCGCAGATTTTCAATCACTGAGGAACAATACGAGGATTTTTACAAAACTTTTGGACCTTGTTTCGTAGCAGCTGGAGACTACAATGCAAAACATACGTTCTGGGGATCGCGTCTTATTATACCTATAGGTCGAGCATTGTTCAACACAATTTCAAAATTGAGTTTGGATGTCATTTCGAGCGGGGGCCCACTTACTGGCCTATTGACATACAAAAAATTCCGGATGTTATAGATTTTGGCTTCATAAAAATTATCTCTAGCGATTTAATTTATGTTGAAGCTTCTCATGATCTCTCCTCCGATCACTCTCCCACGATCGTTACAATTTGTAGCCCACTAAGAAGTGACTTACCTCACCCATATGTGAAGGTGATAAATCGTGTTAATTGGCTGGGGTTCAAAAAATATCTCAGTAGTTATTGTACGGAGAACATCACGCTAAGAACTTCCGATGATATTGAATTTAACATTGCCAACCTTACCGAAAATATTAAACAGGCTTCTAAACATGCCACTACCTCCCATCCGCAGACTGGGTTTAATAGAATTTAGTCTACGGATATTGAACGTCTCGTATGTGAAAAAAGAAGAGCTAGAAGAAAATGGAAACAGCACAGATCACCCCAACATAAAATCAGACTTAAAGAATGCACTAAACGACTCCAAGAGTCTAAACCACCCTTGCGCGCTTCTACCGGAGGTTGGGCAAGAACTAATACAGAAAAAAAACACATGTACCGGTGCTGTTGATTTGCCGAGTGTAGTTGCTCTACCCCCTCGACTCATAAAGTTTTAGATGCGTGATGTACAAAAACTAATTGCTGAAACCAACCCGAAGAAAGCTCCGGGTATTGATGGAATTAGTAACAAGATGCTGATGAAGTTGCCTCGTGTTGCTATTAGAATCCTGTTGTTTATTTTTAATGGCATTTTACGACTGGAGTATTATCCACACAGCTGGAAACTTGCCATGATCAAAATGATTTCAAAGGCGGGCAAAGATCTTACCAAGGCTGAGTCATATAGGCCAATAAGTTTATTGTAAACAATTTCAAAGCTCTTCGAAAAGCTGCTCATGACTAAATTGTCCCCAATTCTAACTAATAATGGGTGTATACCGGACCATCAATTTGGTTTTAGAAATCAGCATAGCATTCATAGATTGGTTCATTTTATAAGAAGAACATTTGAAGAAAAGAAGTATTGTTCTTCCCCCTTTATTGATCTTTCTCAGGCATTTGATAAAGTGTGGCATGAAGGCCTAATTTTAAAACTGAAGACATATTTACCAATAAACATTGTAAATCTTTTGGAAAGTTACATTCTTGCCCGGAAGTTCACTGTTGTGGAAGGAGACTTCATGAGTGTGCCCGAAACTATCTCATCCGGTGCGCCACAGGGTAGTATACTGGGGCCAATTTTGTATTTGATTTATACCTGTGATATGCCTGTGAGCAGTAATATCCTCACTTCTACATTTGCCGATGATACAGCCTGCATTAGTATGCATGAAAACCCTCACGAGGCATCCCGTTATCTCCAGGAATAATTAACATGTTGGAATCGTGGTTGAACTTATGGAGAATAAAAGTAAATGAACAAAAGTGTGTTCATGTCACATTTACCCTACGAAGAGACACTTGTTCCCCCATTCGAATCAACAATCAAGTTGTTCCTCAATATTCACAGGTGAAATACACCTTGACCGACGGCTTACATGGAAACACCACATTGACTCTAAGATAACACAAATGAAGCTTAAATTAACCCAGATACATTGGCTGATTGGTAGAAATTCAACAATCAGTCTGGATTGTAAACTTTTAATATACAAGTCGCTTTTGAAACCCATATGGTGTTACGGAATTCAGCTATGGGGCACTGCTTCAGCTTCCAATGTAGAGAGAATCCAACGAATGCAAAACAAAATTTTAAGGTTAATAACATCGGCTCCATGGTACATGAAAAATTCAATTTTACATCGTGATTTAAATTTGCCACTTGTGACCGCTGAAATTGCAAAATATGCAGGCAAATATTTAACAAAACTCGAGTCCCATCGTGATCCCATTGCTCGTAACATCTTGAACTTTACTGGACACATCCGCTTAAAAAAAGGGATACTACGGCATTAATACTCAACACTGCAGATGAAATTCTTTGAAAATATTTTTGTGCTTAACATGACATTTATGTATTTTTAATTACTATCACTAACTTTATGTCCGACACTGGTTGGGCCTAATTATTATATCTATATTTAAGATTTGAATATTTATTGTTAGTTCAGTTTTGAAGATATAATAAATAAAAATTAGTGGAAAAAAATATAGGTTAGGTTAGGTAGGTTAGGTTGATTGGAGGGGTATGTCAGCCCATGTCATATGACATACACCTAAGCCAGTGAAGGCTTGTTGTGCGCTCCTTTTTAACCATAACATATTGACCCAAAGGTCTAGAGAAACTCCGTGTCACTCACAAAGTTCCTTAATTTCCTCCAGCATATTCCCCGTAATCGGCTTATGTCCGGTAAGATGTCACCCCCAAAATATCGGGATCTTATTTGTGAGAAGGCGTGGTATTGGCACAAATAGTGTTCCAATGTTTTGCTCTTCTCCCCACATGCTCTACATTCATCTCCTCCCATTATTCCGACGCGTTTAGGATGTGCCAGTAGTTGAGAGTGCCCTGTGACAACTCCCATTATTCTACTTAGTTCGAGCTTACTAATTTTTAGCAGCTCCCTCGTTCTTCTCTCGTCTGGATCTCCCCATAGAATTTTTTGTATTGATTCCCATGGTTCCGTTATTCCAGAGAGTTGAATGGGCCCTATTTGCCCAAGTCTTTAGCTCGGATTTAACTGCATCGAAAGGTTTCGCGCATTCCAACCTTATATTACCTAACTCTATTGCCCTAGAAGCAAGTGAGTTTGCCCTCTCATTTCCAGTTATCCCCGCGTGCCCTGCCACCCATATGATGCGCACTTCACCATGTGTCGAGTAACTGTTAATAGCATTTTTGCAATCCCAAACTGTACGTGATTTAGTGCGTTTCTTTGAGATTGTTCTAATGGCCATCTGACTATCTGTGAATATATTCTATTCACAAGTCCTGACCTCCCCATTACCTGATACACTCCGTTATCGCCCGAACTTCCGCCTGCAAAACTGTGCAATAGTCCGGCAGGCGGAAAAACAGTTCTGTGGTGTTTTCTATATAAACACCAAGTCCCGTTTTCCCTCTCGACCTTGATCCATTCGTGTAACAATGAAGCCCCATGGGGATCTGGTTCCAAGGGTCGGTCAACCAGGAATGGATGTCGGGGATCAATGTTCCGCAGTTGGCCTCTAGTCTAGTCTCCGGTGTCACAAACCTCCCTTCGTTGAACCAAATTAATTAATAGTTTAAGTGAATTTAATTTAATGCAAATCAATTTATTTAAATATTAATACAAAAGAAAAGAATACGATTTTAAATATCCACGACCAAACACGTCTGCTGCCAGTTGATTAATCATCACGTTGTTGACAGAGTTGTCTATAGATAAGAATAGAATGCTTGCAGACTTGTTGAGATGTGTTTTAGGGAAGGTTCGCTGACAGTTCGGCCAATCCTAACCTGGGATCGTCCTCGATTCCACCTCTTTCGTCACAGTCTTCGAAATCTAGTTCGGGCGGTTGTTGACACCACGGTTTTATTTTGTCCGAAGAGAAACGGAACAAAACCTTTTGTTGGTAACCTGCATTCCGGGTATATCCTCGATGAGGTAGCGGTCATTTTCCAGCATGCGTGAAACGGTATAGGGACCCTTGTACTTGGGTTCCAGTTTCCTGGACTCACCAGTAGCCGTGACTTCGTTTTCGATGACTACTAGGTCACCTTGTTGGTATAACTTAGGGCGCAAGTGTTTCTTGTCAAAACGGGTTTTCCAAATTTTCTGTTCATTTGCAATATTAATACAGGCGATTTTTCGTTTTTCCCCACTCGGAACATGGTCTTCGTTTTCCACTATATCACCGTGTATTGCGGCTACGACGTGATTTTGAATTATGTTAATAAGTTTGAAATCAAATACTAATTCATTTGGACAAAACCCGGTAGTGGCATTCTTCTGGGAATTTATAGTCCACTGCAGCTCTCGCAACGATAAGTCCCAATCACCTTTTTTGGTGGTGGAAGTTCGCAGAAATGACAAAATGGTAGCATTGGCCCCTTCCACCTGGCCATTTGCCCGAGGTGTTCGAACGGCGGTTTTTATGTGCTTGATATCATTTTGGCATTTGCATTTGCCTTTACTACCAAAAACTTGCTAAAAGCGTCCGAAATCGCTAAAACGTGGGTGTTGCCGCGCTTACTTCGAATAAAGGGGCCCAAGTGGTCTATATGTATCTCCCTGAATGGTATCGGCTCGATTTCACCAATATGCAGTTGTCCTTCGACCTTTCCAAACTTCGCTCGATTATAGCAGCAGTCTACGCAGGACGCTATATAATTTTTGACGAACTTGCGCATTTTCGGGAACCAGAAATTTTGGGTTATGCGCCAAATAGTTTTCTCAAGGCCGAAATGGCCCATGTCATCATGAGAGTGTTGGACAATTTTCCAACGGACAGCATTGGGTACAACAAATTTAATTTTGTCAGCCTCTTTGCGATAAAGGCGATTATTTACTAGACTGTACTTGGATTTAATCTGTTTAGATTGCGGTGATTCAATTTTTCCTTGAAGGATTTTAATGATGTTTAACAAATCGGGGTCCTGCATCTGCATTGTATACAGCCAGTCTCGCTCGGAAATACTAACACTCATAACATAATCTTCCTCCAGTTTCATGGCGGTAGGGTCTGGAGCACGACTGAGTGCATCCACGTGACACATACGAGAACCTTGGCGATGTACTATCTCACAATCATAGTCAAGTATTTTTATCCACCAGCGAGCAATCTTAGGTATCATTTCTTTGTTGTGTTTTGCGGTCGCAATCGCTGAACAATCCGTAACTAAACGAAATGGTTTTCCCAGAACATAAACGCGAAACCTCTCAAGGGATTCAACGACAGCTAGCGTTTCCAACTCGTAGCTGTGATATGTTGATTCGGCGGCTGTACAATGACGATTGTAATAACAAACAGGTTTCCAAGAGTTTTCACCAAATGACTGGAGTAAAACGCCAGCTATACCCGCCGAACAGGCATCTGTGTGCACCTCATGTTGTGCATTGAAATCATAAAGACATAGCAGTGGTCGACTTGACAGTTTTCGAACTAACTCGTTGAATGCGTTTTGTTGACTATCGCCCCAAATGAATTTGTTATTTTTGTGCAACAAATTGGTGAGTGGTTTTGATATAAGCGAATACTGTTCCACAAATTTTCGAAAAAACCTGTCAGCCCAAGAAACCGTCTGACTTCGGTAGTGTTAGTGGGTGGCGTAAAGTTTCGTATAGCGCTTACTTTATTTTCACCGGGTGTTATGCCGTCTTCGCTAACGCGATGGCCCAAGTATGAAATTTCCCGCTCAAGAAACCTGCATTTGTCCAACCGTAATGTTAAACCTGCCCTTTTCAAGATTTCTAAGAATTTGTCCAAGCGCTTTAAACCTTCATCCATAGTACGGCTCGGAATTATCACATCATCTAAGTACGCGAGAACTTCACCGGGATTCATCTTGGATATTAAATTGTTCATGACCCGTTGGAAGTAGGCCGGTGCGTTGACTAAACCGAAAGGCATTCGGTTGTACTCATAATGGCCCAGCGTAGTCACAAAAGCCGTATATTGTTTCGAGCCTTCCTCCATTTTAATCTGCGCAAACTGTTCCTCCAAATTTGGCATAGGAAAGGGTGTTTTTACTGTAATACGATTTAAGGCCCGAAAATCTACGCACAGTCGGTGTTCGTTGTTCTTTTTCTCGGCCAAAACTATACCTGAAGCATATGGTGAGTTCGAAGGGCGTATAATACCCGCTTTCAGGAGTTCATTTACTAACTTTTCAACTATCGGTCTCTTAGAGAAAGGTATGCGGTATGGTTTAACATTCACCGGGACGTCGGATGTAAGTTTTATTTCCATATTTAAAATATTACACTCACCTAGGTTTAGCGTGGTATCAGCAAAAATTTCACGATGGTTGTTCAGCACATTAAGAATTTCGTTGGTGTCATCGTTGTTCTTTTCACCTTTTGTACATATTGCCATGATTTTCTCCAGCTTACAGGAATTTTCTTCTATAACCAACCGGCTACCCTTTTGACACAAAACGTCCCTACCAAGTAGTAAGTTCTCACAGATATGGTCATCCATCACAATAAGGGCGTCAATGTCATGAGTTATATCATCAATTAAAATTTTGAGCTGTAATTTTCCTGTACTTTCGTACTCCCCATGAGCAAAACCAGACAAAAATACAGAACACGGTTTCGGAATGCCGCATATTTTTGCAAAACTATCACGAATGAGAGTACATTTACTCCCAGGATCGATAAAAGCATTTGTTTTTATATCGTTGACGGTTATTTGCTTTACAATTACCTGCGGCATCGTTGTGGTTTCATCGACTTGTTTTATTGAAGAATGACGTTCCAATGGCATTCGTTTTTCAGGGCAGTATTCTGTTTTATTGTTAGTTCGGTTACAAAGACCACACCTTTCTTTACGCTGTGGTTCAGGACAATTTTTCGAATAGTGCCCTATTTTGTGGCAGTTGAAACATTTAATTGTGCCACCGCTGTGCTTTTCGTTAGCGTTTTTTATGATGACTTACTATCGTTGGGATAAAAGGTTTCCCTTTGGTGTCTTTCGTTACTGATTTGACCTCGTTATGCATACAAAAAGTTACAATATCCAGCAACAATTTGCTGCCGTCACTATAATTGTTGGAAATTTTCATTTTTAAATCTGGATCGTTAATACCGTTGATGATATGACGTGCTATGGCCGCATCCGAAAGTCCACCTCTCTTACCCATTGTAAACATTCGGTAGTAAAAATCCTGTGGCGTTTCATCACTGAGACGTTTGGTACGAGACATCTTCACGTGGATGTCGGCTTCGTTCTCTACGCTTGGAAAATCCTTTAGAAATCTTTGAACGAAATCCGTCCAAGATCTGAAAACCACTTCTAAAGAATCCATCCAATACTTTGCCGCGCCCTGTAGCTTTTGTTGAACTGTAAATATCAAAATTTCATCGTTCCAATGGTATGCGTTTCGTAATATTTAGATACGATTTATAAACTGTTTTGCATTCAACGATGATGCTGAAGAGGGGTTGAATTCCGGTAGCAACGACACCATCTCACGTGCATTTGCAAACCCATTGTTAAAATAATTTTGCCCCAAACGTTGTTGGTGGTTCACTTCGTTAACACAGTGTTCTATTGGTGGCGATGGGTTTGAAAACATTCCCTGACCTTGAGGTGCAAAATATAAATTATTTTGATGTAATTTGTCTTGGCCTATACTGTTCTTATTTTCGCATTCGTTCGCAACAAAATCTCTAAACATCTGTTGCTCGCAACAATGTTGATAGCCATGAGCACAATCTTGCTTTTTGTTCGGTTCAAATCTCATGTTTTCGTTTCTATAATTTGATTTGTATATTTCGTGTTGGCTTATGCCTCCGCAACAATAAATAACATCGTTAGTGTTTGTTGTATGTGTGTTTTCGTTCTGATGGTTCTGTCTGTTCATAAATCCATTCGTATTTTTGTATTGCTTGTCAAAGTCTACAAAATTATGTTGAGGGACGAAATTACTTGCAACATGAGTGCGACAATTAAAACAACCACCATCTGCCTGTTGTAAACCATAATGTGTAGTTGGACGTTGCGTAGAAGTGTTCACTTCAAACTGCGACTGAAAATCAAAATAACGACTGCTTGATGTTTGCGTACCTAAATTTTTGCTTTTTGGAGCACTTGTCACATTTTGTAGGTTTGATGACGTCACAATTTGTTCGCATGTCGATATTGGAAGAGCATACATATTGTTGTTGTTGTTAGCTTTACGTTGAAGAAATTCAAAATAACGATCGTTTCTTGCAGAAGTACATACATTTGTGCTCGTTGAAACACTTGCTGCAACATTTTGTAGGTTTGATGACGTCACAATATGTTCGCATGTCGATATTGGAAGAGCATACATATTGTAGTTATTGTTGTTCGATGTTTTTGTTGTCGTACATGTTGGACGTGAATAAATTATAGAATCTGCGTATGATTGAATTGTTGGCAGAGACGTACTGTTTGGTGTTGGCTCGAAATTTGGTTCGTGCGTCGAAGAAATGGTCTGCTTGGATGGCGTTGGAGATGAAATGCATTTTGGATCAAAATTACAACTGGTAAAAGACGTCTTATCCAAATGTTCCTCCAATCGTTCAACCAAATCGTTCCGGCTTCCATTCGTAGGCAAACCAGCAGTTTTACACTTTTTACGTAAAGTGTTAATTTTCATATTGTGAAAACTAGGCATCTTGCATTTCGCATCGCAATGATGTACGGCTCAGGGTAATCCCACTTCTGAAGTTGTCACAAACCTCCCTTCGTTGAACCAAATTAATTAATAGTTTAAGTGAATTTAATTTAATGCAAATCAATTTATTTAAATATTAATACAAAAGAAAAGAATACGATTTTAAATATCCACGACCAAACACGTCTGCTGCCAGTTGATTAATCATCACGTTGTTGACAGAGTTGTCTATAGATAAGAATAGAATGCTTGCAGACTTGTTGAGATGTGTTTTAGGGAAGGTTCGCTGACACCGGTATGCGGTCATTTGCGACATTTTCCGGTATGGACTCTGCTATGGCCGTAAAGATTGGTTGATTATGCGCTTCGTGTTCCTGATCGATCCACTCACCCATCACCTTTAGTCGGTTTGCTGCAAGAGCCGCTTCGTATTTTATACGAATTTCGATTGGCTGGATAGATAATATTGTTTCCATCGCCACTGTTGATGTCGTTCGGAAGGCCCCACTTATACCAAGACAGCAGGTTCTCTGAACTTTCTGTATAGCTTTGATGTTGCATTTATATTCCATAGACGTCCACCACACTATAGAAGCATTGGTCATAATCGGCCTGATGACGCTACTATAAAGCCAGTGTGTCATCTCTGGATTCAGCCCCCATCTTGTGCCTATGGCCCGTTTACAGATTGAATCTTTCGTTTATGTGGTCTTTCCATTTTAATTTCCGATCGAGAATGACTCCTAGATACTTCACCCTGTCGTAAATATTTATTGTCCTTTCAAGAAAGCGCGTCTCATCATATGGAGCTATTTTCGTCTTTCTTGTAAATAGGCCAATTTCAGTTTTTTCTGGGTTAACGTTCAACCCTCTTGGTTGAGCCCAGTTGTGTGCTAGGCTTAATGCCTCCTCGGCCTTTCTGCACAAATGATTTGGATCCCTTCCCTTCAGAAGTATCATGACGTCACCTGCATAGCAGACTGTCTCGAATCCCTCATCGGTCAGAGTCCAAGTAAGGGTATATATTGTTGTGGTCCATAGAAGAGGTGATAAAATCCCCCCTTGTGGAGTTCCACATTGCACCCTTTTTCTTATAGTTACATTGTGCGCCTCACAATTAATCCATCTGTTCCTTAGCATACTGCCAATCCAGTCGCGTATCGCCCGGTCGACATTAAACTGGTCCAGAGAATGGATAAGTGTGTCGGTATGCACGTTGTTGAAGGCCCCCTCAATGTCAATGCAAACCGCGAGAGTGTACATCTTTTCATTAAGAGACCTTTCTATAAAGTACACCACATTATGCAATGCAGTGTCCACTGATCTACCTTTGATGTATGCGTGTTGCTTGAACCTCAACATATGGCCTGCGATCCTGCCTTTAACCATGTCGTCGATTATCCTCTCCATGGTTTTCAGCAAGAAGGAAGTTAGGCTTATTGGTCTATAACCCTTTGGTGAAGAATAATTTGGCTTGCCAGGTTTGGGGAAAAACACTACCCTCGCTTCCTGCCAGCCTACTGGAATATATGCGTGTGTTAGGCATGCATTATAAATTTCTGCAAGATGTGTCGAAACTAAATTCATCCCTTTCTACAGGAGCGCCGGAAAGATACCATCCGGACCCGCAGCCTTAAATGGAGAAAAGCTTTTTATCGCTTCCATAACCATCCTATCGCTGATAATAGGCACCTCATGTTCACCACTTCTCTCATCGTCCAGCATAGCCGAAGGTTCGGCCGGGCTGCATGGAAAATGTGTGTCCATGAGGAGTTTAATGTTTTCCTCCACATTTTCAATTGTCTTGCCCGTTTCATCCACTAATGGTTCAGCCTGGATGTGGGCGTTTGACAAAAATTTTTTAATTTTAGAAACATCGCTTACACTGTCCACCTGTTCACAGAAAAGCCTCCAGGGTGTACGTTTAGCTGTTCTTATTCTCTTGTTGTAATTTCGGAGTTTATCACGATAATCCTCCCAATATACTGGTAATCTTTTACGTTTAGCTCTATTATAGAGTCGGCGGACTTCCCTCCCCATTGCCCGAATCTCCCCTGTCATCCAGGGTTTCTCGTATGAGGATTTTCTTTCCCGAAGTGGGCAACTCTCTTCAAACGACCCAACTAAAGCGTCCGTAATGATTTTGACTTAACTGTATATGTCCTCTCTTTCTAGGCGATTGAAAGAAACCTGCCCTAAATGAGAATCAAGTGACCTTTCGAATTTTGCCCAATCAGTTCTAGCCCTGTTCCGGAAGGTTATAGGTTGTGGCGGTTGCCATGCAATTTTAAACATAATATAACGATGATCTGAGAATGAGTGTTCGTTCAGAACCCTCCATTCAGCAATTTCATCGATTACGTTTTCAGAACATATGGTTACATCTAATACCTCCGCTCTAATTATATTAATAAAGGTAGGCGTATTACCAGTATTAACAGTTAATAGATCATTAGTATTCAGAAATTCTAAAAGAGCCTGTCCCCTTTTATTAATTAAACTACCGCATGCAATATGATGCGAATTAGTATCGCATCCAATTAGTACCTTCCTACCTTTTATTCTGCAATCTTCAACCAAGTGTTGTAATTCCGACGTTGGTGGTAGTGTCGGTGCATCATACGACAAGTATACTGATGCTAGGCATATGTTTCCATTTCCCTGCTTCAGTACTGTTGCGTCTGCTGTTGACAACTCTGTGGATAAAAGAAAGCATAAATTTTTGTGACTAAGAATACAGGTCCTCGGACGATTCCCTGTTTTAGCATAAATTAATTGGTAGTTTACATGGTTTAATCCATTAACCCTGTTTTTTGTCGTAAAGGGTTCTTGTATTAATGCCACATGTATCTTACCTTTGTTAATTTTCTCCATCAAAGCGTGAGTTGCCGTCTCGCTCCGGTGGAGGTTAATTTGGATGACCTCCCACATCATCCTTCTAATAGGCGGTCCTCTTGGGAGTTGGTGATTTTGTGCTCCAACTCCTCCTTGGCCGTCTGGACCTCCGATAGACCCGCCTGATTTTGGCTAGATGCAGCCTGTGCCGTTTTTGTCCTATCGTTGATGGGGTGGTTTTCCCCTGGCTGCCGATACAGGACTTGCCTATTTTCAAATAGACAGCTTTTGAAACAAAGAACACCTTCCCTTCAGATTTGGAAAGGCTGGAAATAGATCCTTGGTCGATGCCCACCACAAAAAGAGTTCCATTTTGGTCCTCCTCTCTGTGGAACACCTCCCATTTCTCTACCGCCAGTTCTTTGTTTTGTTTACCAATAACTTCCAAAACACGGTCGGATCCTTTGATGTAGAAGGTTGCCTTGGTTAGAGTTGGTATATTTCTCCCTTCCACCAGTTCCAGCTTACAGCCTTCCCATGGCGGAGGGATTCCTTCTACCAACTCCTTTAGGGTAGCTGCGCAGGTCTGCGATGCTAAACTTAGCAACAGCACGCCTCTTTGAAACTCGCAGCTGTTTATTTTTATTGGAGATCCGTTATCGGTTGCCATAACGTATTCCAATATCGCATTATTTACCAGATCCTCAACCACTTGCTGTTGATTTTCTGGTATTTTGCCAGTCGGACGTGAGGTGTCAATGACCGCGTAGCGGAGATTGTCCCTATATAGCCTCCTGGCTACTTTAGCGTAAGATGGCGGTTCTTTTCCCTTAGTTACGTCTAGCTTCCTCTTACGCGTGAAGAGATTCCGCTTTTTGGCGTTCTCTGCTTCCGCGGAAGATTTCGCTGACGTGCCCGCCTTCTCAGTAAGTGCTGCACCTTTGACCCCCTTACTAGAAGGATTCTTCATAGAGACTCCATTAAGAAGGGAAACGCCCGGTTTTGGCGACTTACTGGTCGACGAGGAGCACCTTTTTTATGCTTCGGCTCCGCAATGTTCTGCTCTTGTGGAGATCGGATCCTCTTACCAGTCTCTACCGAGGTGGAGGGAGTCTCCGATGCTCCCTTTAGGGCATCTTGCGCATTTTTAGCTGCTGCCTGGTTCTTCTTGGCAAGTTGTCGCCTTTGAGCCCCAGAGAGCCGCTTTTTCCAGTATTTAGGCTCGCGATTTTATCGCTCACCTCATCCACCAGTCTGTCTAGATTCTGCGAAATATCTCTACCTGACTGGTTTACGTTATGAGAGTCAGAGTTGGTGTTCCCACCTGTCACTGAAGGCTGGGTTGACTTTAAGTCCCCCCCGGGTATTACCACCTCTTCCTCTCTTTTTGGTGTCGCTGTCCTTGTCCGATTTTCTGTTCCGTTGTCCGTTTGTATGTCCATTGTCGTCAGCGTTATTTTTTCGTTTTTGTGTTTGTAATTATTGTTATTATTAATTTTGGTCCCACGAGTGTGGGGGAAAGGGATCTCCTCCACGTCATAGCCCCCGGTAACGTGGAGGGGGCGTAGTCTATTTGCTGAGGTGCCCAGGTATCAGCAAAGCTCCGTTTAAATACAGTCTCATGCCCCCGACTGCAAAGAGAACAGACAGGCACGGGTCGCGTAACACCTCTGTTTGGGGGTGGATAACTTTTAGTATGCAGGCTTTTATGCCCACCGCCTTCTTCAGTTAAACTATGGATCCTATAGAGGACCCTCGTTCGCCTTCAGAAGAGGTGTGCAATTCAGCCCACACTTAAGCCCTCACACCACGACAAGGTAGTTATCCCAGCAAGGGGGAAAAATATAACAGGTCCACTTTTGTTAACAAACTCTTGGATAATTGTTAAAATGTATATATGTATGTAGATGTTAAAGGTGGATTCACCCCTTGGTTCGGATCAAAATGTTCGTTGTGAGACAATTTTAGTTTACAGAGTTTTTGTTTTCATACGATTCACCCACTTCGATCAAATGTTCTGGCGAAACAAACAAAGTTTGAAGTCTCTATTTTTTTGAGAGAGAGAGAAAGAGAGTAAATTTAATGCGGAACAACTTTTGCTTGAATTGGTTTTTACTCTCTTTCTCTCTCTCTCTCAAAATTAGAGACTTCAAACTACATATTAAAAAAGCGTTCGGAACGTTAAAAACGAATGGGTGAATTCACCTTAAGTGAACCTCTTTTTTAAATATACAAACATACACACATAAGTACTAGTGTTTCTTTTTGAACAGAAACCGTTTTAAAAGAAACAAACAATTAACCCATATCATCCTAGTGTTCCATTTTTGGAACGGTTACTTTTAATATATATATATATTTTTACGTGAACGCAGTCGCAATTATTTTTGTACAGTGGTAACACTGAATTGGTCAGCTATAAAAATCAAGTTCCGTTATTTATTATTCAGTGCGAAATTTATGTTTTGTTAAGTGTTGTTTGCTGAAGATTTTTGTAAAAAAATGTCTCGTCGCAAAATGTAAGTTGTTTTGTGAATGTTTATGATATAAACTAATATGTTGCTTGAATTACATAAATTATTAGTTTTCTAAAAGATAGTTATAAAATAAAACCAAAATTGAAGTTCTTCGTGTTTTGTTAAAAAAAAATGCACCGTTCCATTATTGGAACAGTAGGACAATATACATATGTAGAATGAAGTACAAATTTACTCAGTAGAAGAACTTGTGTGCACTAATTTCGCTCAATTATTTTAACGTTTTTGTTGTAGATTATCTGTAAATGAAATTATTTCGCAACTAGAAGAAGACGACGATTTACTTTCTGCTGATATATATATAACACCTCCGGAAAATTATGATAAGAGTGATGAAGACAGTGGTGATGAGGAGTCTTCTAATATCAATAATTTGTCGAGACACCAGCTGTTGGCGGAGGCAGAAGTACGGGCGACATTATCAAGCCAGAGTGGAATAAATGTAGTTGAATACATCTCAAATGACTTACGTATAGATGACACTAACAAAGCAACTTGTTCGTCCGTGGTGATTCCGCCTCCACAAAAGAAAAGATGCCCAATTACAAGAAAATGGAAACGTACAGATATACCTGAAAAGCCGGACAAAGCTGCAAGCCCACCTAATTTTCTAGAGGACCTTGACAATCCTATAAAATTTTTTGAGCTTTTCTTCGATGCAGAAGTTTTTGAGCTTCTTCGCTCTGAAACTGAAAAAAATGCTATTCAAAAGGGAAATCACAATTTTAGAGTTACTGTTGAAGAAATCAAGCGTTTTATTGGCATTTTGTTGTTATCAGGCTATAATAGTGTTGCGAGGTATCGAATGTACTGGGAGCAAAGTGTCGATTGCAATTTTCAGGGTGTCGCTTCTGCTATGCCAAGAAATAGATTTGAGGACCTGCTGCGCTATTTTCACGTTGCGGACAATAATAATTTGGATCCACATGATAGATTTGCCAAAGTTCGCCCTTTGTGGAACTTATGCAATGAAAGATGGCTAAAATACTACCCCGGTGATAAAAACCTAAGCATTGATGAGTCTATGATTCCATATTATGGAAAACATGGCTCAAAACAACATATTCATGGAAAGCCCATTAGATTCGGTTATAAGACTTGGTCCATGTGTACTCGTCTGGGTTATATGATTTATGGAGAGCTTTATCAAGGAGCAAGCACTGGAAATACCCACCCAGAACTAGGTGTTGGTGGCTCTGTAGTTCTAGACCTCATATCAAAACTACCACATGGAAGTTACAGTTTCTACATGGATAATTATTTTACTTCTTTACGTTTACTGGATGAAATAAAAAAATTAGGGCACGATGCAACAGGAACTGTCAGAGCAAACAGAGTAGAAAAAGCACCTTTGAAAGATCCGAAAGATATGAAAAAGGCACCGAGAGGATCATACGACCAGTGCACAGACAGTTTGTCGGATATTACTCTTGTCCGATACAATGATAACAATATTGTTACTGTTGCATCAACCCAATGTGGTGTGGAGCCAATCGGAAAAGTCAAACGCTATTGCGACAAGCAACACAAGTTTGTTGATCAGCCTCGGTGTATTGTGAACTATAATAGGTACATGGGTGGAGTGGATCGATTAGATCAAAATGTAGGGTGCTACCGAATTGCAATTCGTTTGAAAAGATGGTACTGGCAGCTACTTATGTTTCCAATTAATGTAGGTATAAACAACGCTTTCCAACTATATCAATTATCTCCGCTTGCGCAAACTGATTCGTATGATTTTTTATCGTTTACAAGATACATTGTAAAAACATATCTTCTGACAAAATCCTTACCTGCTACCTCGGCTTCCGCTACCAATAATCTTAAAAGGGTTTCTACTAGTATAAGATTTGATGGTAAAATGCATCATATTATAAAAAATTATAAACAAAGCCGCTGTGCAATGTGCCATAAGAATACCACAATGAAATGTGAAAAATGCAATGTTTCCTTGCACCAAAAATGTTCTCCAAGTTTCCATAATAAGTAAAATTATTATTTTTATTTTTTTTTGTTATTTTCATTAATTTTGTATAACTGTTATAATAAAAAAGTTAATACTTTGAATTCTATATCATTTTGAATAAATATTTCTAAATAAAAACCATTTTATGTCTTAATATATAAGTAAAGTTGATAAATAGGTACAGTGGCAAATAATCCTACTGTTCCATTTTTGGAACGGTACTAAAACTTAAAAACGGGAAGCTGAAATTTTTTTTTCCATAAAATTTATTGTTGACGAAGGTGTTAATATAACATCTTACAATTTTTATCAAAATCCCATGACTAGAAGCTTGCTTGGGATGATATGGGTTAACAATAAAACAAAAGCAGTGTTTTACATTGTAAACGAGTTTAACTAACTCTCCAAAAAGGGAGAGGATGCTCAGTACAAATAGTAGAAATGCCTACATTGTATTGACCTCACAACAACTTAATAATAACAACAAAAACATTGATGACCCAATGTTGAACAAACATTATTTAACGGCAAAAGCTACAAACACAAGTTTGAGTGCAAGTGCACCAGAGCTAAATAAATATGTATGTTATGATAAAGGTGACCAACCTGTTTCAACATCGGTAAACAAAAAACTACAAACGATACAATCTGTTCAGCAAATACATTAATAAAACAATCTAGTGAAACAAAACTAATAATAAAACAATCTACTGAAAATGTGCTTACAGGTATGGATCGCTATATAACGATCTCAAAACGTAAGTCCAGTCCTCGGTCGCCAAAATTTGAGCCAAGCTCAAAACAACTAAAAACCTCTATGGCGAATCAAAACCGATTTGCCATATTAGACAAACCAGACAATGAAATCGCATCGGCAGAACCTGTCAAGAACTTTAAACCTCCTCCATTATATCTACGGGAGGCTACCAGCAACGGATTGGTGAACAAGCTGACACAGGTTGTTGGCAAACACAATTTTTACGTTGTTTCATTGCATAAAGGAAACGTTCTAGAAACAAAAATACAGGTAAATAATGAAAGTAACTACCGTAAAGTTGTAGATAGTCTTGAAGACGATAAGAAAAGCTACTACACATCGAACTAAAAAGAGCAAAGGGCTTAATTGTAGTCATCAAAGGCACTGATAGGTCAGTGGCGATATGAGATCTGCAGCAAGCCCTGCAAAACGAATGCTACGAAGTGAAATCAATTCACAATATCTATATATATATAAAATTGTATGTGTGTATGTATGTATGTATGTATGTATGTATGTAACGTAATGGCTCCAAAACGGTTGGGCCGATTTTGACGAAATTTTCAGGGAACCTTCAGAATACTCGGGCGGGTGACACTGTGAAGTCCGATTTTTTATTTTCGGTCTGTGGGCGGAGGGGCGTGGCAAAATCCAATTTTCATATTGCACCACCAATGACATATACATATATTTATTTTTTGTGCTTTTTTTATTTTATTTTACTTTTTTTGGAAAGCCGTTGTCATGTTCTTCTAAACGAGATATCAAACGCTTAAATCGGTTATGTAGTTCCGAAGATATTTTGAGCTGACCATGTCAGCTATATATATACATAAAAATTACGTGTATGTTCGTGATCGCTAAACTCAAAAACTACTGGACCGATTTTGACCAAATTTTATATGCATGCTCTATGGGCCGTGAGGAGTGTTTCTGTGTAGTTTGAAGTTCGTCCGACAGATGGCGCAATACTTAGTTTTGTGTGTGTGTTTTTGCACCGTAACTCAAGAACTACTTACTGCACCGATTTTGACCAAACTTTATATACATGTTCTATGGGACGTGAGGAGTGTTTCTGTGTAGTTTGAAGTTCGTCCGACAGATGGCGCAATACATAGTTTTGTGTGTGTGTTTTTGCACCGTAACTCAAGAACTACTGCACCGATTTTGACCAAACTTTATATACATGTTCTACGGGACGTGAGGAGTGTTTCTGTGTAGGTTGAAGTTCGTCCGACAGATGGCCCAATATTTTGTTTTTTGTGTTTTGCCCAATAGAGATTAGCGCGATAAGCCTATGCTGCGTTTTACTGAATTCGCCGGGTCTTTAACCAGCGTGTAATGGGGTTAATTAGCCCGATACCTTTATTTGAACAATAATTGCTATGTCGATTTAGTGCAAATTTGAAGGCAAAACAAGGTTTGCCCGGGTCAGCTAGTTCTGAATAAAAATAAAATACCGCAGCCATTTTTAGAGTTGAAATCACTTTTAGCTCTTCGCATATGATGCCAAAGGGTGGGCCTCACCCAATCTATAGCTTAAGGTATCTTCTCAATCGCAGAATAACAGTAGAGGAGTCAATTAAACGCAAAGGTCCACCTCAATGCCAAAACTACCAAGAATTCGGCCACACAAAAAATTTTTGTAAACTGCCTTCGGTCTGTGTCAGATGTGGCGATATTCATAAGAGTATGGACTTCCCACATCCCAAAAATGACTGTAAAGTCTTGAAA
The DNA here is from genome assembly GCA_963681545.1 of Germaria angustata. Classification (NCBI taxonomy): domain Eukaryota; kingdom Metazoa; phylum Arthropoda; class Insecta; order Diptera; family Tachinidae; genus Germaria; species Germaria angustata. Next base: position 50,009,410 of record OY813002.1, on the reverse strand, counting down.
TGCAGCAATTGCGCCCGCAGCCATACTGCAAACTACCGTGGCTGTGAAGTTTATTTACAATTAAAACAAAAAACAACTGAAAAACCTGCACATACTCAGTATCGAAATGAACCAGTTGACAATATGTATCGAAATTCCACCTTCCCGAGTCTTCCAACTACATCTAAACAACAAAGCAGTAGTGATAATAACAACAATTGTCTTACACCCAAGCCTTAAAAAAGTTCAGATGCTCATGAAAACATTAATAGCGAAAATAGTGCCAAGCATCCTTCGTCGTTTCCACAGCAAGAAAACGCACAAAACTCCATTTAGAATTTAATACAAGTCATGAATCGCTTCATGACAAGCATGGAAAGCATGTTCCAACAAATGCTGCAAAATGAAAGCATGCTAATGTAGATTTTGCTAAACAAAAAATGAACCAGTTGACAATATGTTTCTGGAATGCTAACGGCTTAAGCCAACACAAAAACGCATAATATTAATAAAGAGCAGTTTTTCAACTATTTTGAAACCCTGGGCTCTAAATTCTTGGCAGCTGGGGACTTTAACGCCAAACATACGTTCTGGGGCTCCCGCCCAGGTAGACAACTGTTAGATACAGTTTTATCTAACAAATTGGACGCAATGTCTACAGGACACCCGACATACTGGCCAACAGACCTGAACAAAATCCCTGATGTAATTGACTTTGCTGTTACTAAAAACATAAAGCGAGAGCACATTTCATTGGCTCCTTCTTTGGAACTATCATCGGATCATTCTCCCACTATTTTAACGTTATCCATTGACGAAGAAAACATGGTTCTTAAAAGCGATCGCTTTCCAAATAAAAGGACAAACTGGCTAAAGTACAAAATGTACGTAAGCGCACACCTGGAACAAAATATTTCGCTAAAAACTAAAAAGTCTTCACAAATATAATGATCGACACAGCCAGGTCATCAACACCAGCATCTTCTTTGCATAAAAAAATGCTCCCCACTGCATCATGCTTTATTTTCAGTCTCTTATAAGGGAAAAAAGACAACTAAGGCACCAATGGCATCATTTTCGTTCCCCCTCCCTAAAGATACAATTAAACCAATGTCAAAAAAATTACGGGACGCTCTTAAGACAAAAAAAAAGAGTTGAATCTCAGAAACTTTCTGCAGAATATATGTAGATGCAACTGAAAAGACTGATCATAGCTTATGGAAGGAAGGCAGTCCAAACAATGAAAGGCCTATCGCCTATGAAGCCCCCATACGCCTAAAAAATGGAGAGTGGGCAAAAAGCTCCAAGGATAAAGCTGAAGAGTTCACTGATTATCTGGAGAAGGTTTTTACCCCTAATGAAACAAACTCACTTATAACACCCACTGTAGCTCAGGAATCCATTGTTAACCCCTTGAAAATACGACTGCACGCATTGAGAGCTGCCATCAGAGATCTGAATCCAGAAAAGGCCCCTGGTAGCGACAAAATCACAACAACAATGATCAGCAATCTGCCAAACTTGGCAGTGAGAAATATTTTGTTCATTTTCAATTCCATGCTAAGAATTGGATATTTTCCATTATCATGGAAATTATCAGAAATAGTAATGATAAAGACGTACTTACATAACTCAAGTATCATCGTATCGTCCTATCAGCCTCTTGCCTGTCCTCTCGAAATTATTCGAAAGGTTAACTCTGGCATCATTAGAGTCACAAACGGACTTAACAAGCTTACAGTCGTATTCATAAAAATGAACAAGAGCTTTGTAACCAGTTAGTAAGCTAATTTTGACAAATCCGTATTCATAAACGATTATTAGCTTACGAAACTGTTTGTAAGCGTTCATTAAATCGACGAATTTTAAAGTTGCCTCGACCCTCTTGTAAGTGTTCATTAAGTTGACATTTTGATGTTTTTGTTCTGTGTTTACATACATATTTATGTATAATATTTGTGACTTCAAAATTGTTTAAAAAATATTTTTTTATAAAATATGGAGTCTCTCAAGTTAATCCAAAGAATCGGTAAGTATTAATGAAATACAGACAAACATACATACATATACACATACATATATGTATGTACATTAGGGTGCACCTTATTTCAAAAAAAGCGAAATAGCACCTTAACTCCCCCCAGAAATGTTCACCGTAACAAAAAATTATGTTATAAAAAATTTTATGTAGGTTGCATCACGGGAAGGCGTGCCGCATCCGCCCAAAAATTGTAAAAATTTTACTATAAAATAACCATCAATGCTTTTTTAATATTGGTTCGTATATCTGAAATATTCACACAAAAGTATTTATTTTTACTTTTTGAATTTAATTTCGCACTTAAATGTATACAAAGTTTAAGGTTAACAAAACCGATTTGTTTGCATTTGGATATTGTTTCCTATAATCAGCAATAATTTGCATTATGAACTGTTTCTCCTCTTCATCATGCGACAAAACTTGATTATATTCTTCCATAAGCTTTACAGCCCTTTCTGCAGTATCATTGACAACTTTAAATTTACCAACTATTTCCAAGCCGATTTTATACGATTTATCATTTTCCCATTCTTCAGGATGTTTCTTAAAAAAATTCGTAATTTTTTTGTTGTCATCTTCATGTGGTCGATCTAGCGCTGCAAGCATGAGTCGTTTTGACTTTGGGTATCATAAAATGAAAGCGCTATTAATTCTGGCGATAGGTACCATAAATGATTGCTGAATTTTCGAATTAGCTCCCGACTTAAATTTCTATCAACTAAGTTGTAAACATGTAAACTTTTTAGAGCTTTGATCCAAACTTTTAAATATATTTTTATAATAAAAACACATATATCTCTAACTCCATTTACCTCACAATCAGCCAAAATGAACTGGTTCCGAAATAAGAAAATTTTAAAACTATATATTGCTTTGGACATCCAACGTGCATGTTGGAACGTTTCAGGCATTCGAAATGAAAAATTTGGAAGTGACCCTCTTAGGAATATGACCGCTAATTGGAGAAGCTCCTTGTAATCTTCCGGCGGTTGCATGTCTTTCAAACTCTTTAATATAAACTCTTGAATAACCGTTGTATCCCCAATAATATTTTTCACGTGTAAGTCTTCAACTCCAGACTTAAAATTACAATTGTCTATTTTAGTCCAGGCAGCTCTAAATCTATGAAATATTTTGACACCAGGACCCAAAGATGTTGATATTTTTGTATCAAATACGCTCCGTAAAAGTATTTCAAATATGTGGTGACGACATGGATAATACAGAAGATCTTTGTTTAGTGTTTGTTCTAAGAGCACACATGCACCTTGTATTCGACCCGTGTTTGATGCGGTGGTATCGCAGCACAGGGCTTCCCCTTTTTCATCGAGATCCCATTCTTTAAGTAAGCCAAAGACAGCCGTTGCTTGCTGTCTTCCCGTACCTGAAATTATCGCTGGGATCCCGAGTAGCTGCTATTTTCCATTAAAAGATACAACTACAGGCAGACGATCGATGTTTTCCCTGCCCATCAGTGATGGCAACATTTTACCATCCCAGTGAACAGTTACCGCTTTAATTTCTTTGTTTTTAAATGTTTCGTGGATTCTTTTGCCTGCATCAAATCGAAACTTTGTACAGGATCGACGAATTGAAGTGCAATTTATAATTAAATCACTAACGTTATGTTGCAATGCTTGTGCAGTTGCTATAATGATTCGAATGGCATCGCGGTCACTTACTTTACACCTATCTAATACTGACACAAGCTTTGGTGTGATAAAATTATGTCTACATCGTTTTATTCCCGAAGTACTAGGACCTACCTACTCTGGAATTTGATGCACTTCACAATCTTCAATAGTCTCTTCATCACTTGACTGCCATTGGACGGCTTGACATTGATCTATAAAATTTTATAAGAAATATTGTAGAACAATATAATAGTTTCACAGTGATATTCCCATACATATATATATGTATATATATATATATATATATATATATATATATATATATATATATATATATATATATATATATATATATATATATATATATATATATTAGACCAGGCGTTAAAAAGGTTTTTTTTTGGAATTATGAATGTGGGTACCGATTAAAATATGTGATTTGATGCCAAAATTGATGTACCAAATTTTCAGGCTGATCGGATGGTGCCAACCCGTGCCATAATGAGGTCAAAGGTCAACATTTTGAAAAACCACCAAAATAATTTTTTTTGCATTATATCAACTTTTTTAATGAGAAATACTATAAACATAATGTTTTTTCTTTAATTTTTATTTAATACGCTTATTATTTTTATTTTAAATCAATGAAGATTTTGTATAGGCTGGAAAGTCCTTACGGAGTCCTCTACAATATGTAACAAGTACTGTTTATCAGCTTCGTTGTGTGTTAAGCATCTGTTAAAGTCAGTTATTAGTAGTCACAAAAGAGCTTAAGTCCTTGGATGTGAATAATTATTATGAATTTTATTCAACTGACTCGTAGAAATTTTAAAGTGTGCGTAAAAAATATACATTTTTAGACAATAGATGGCCTTGGACATGAATCTTGCATGAGACGTCGCGACGTGTCGGTCCAGGTGCACGAAATGTGAAATTGGGAATACTACCACTAAGAAAAATAAATGCAATTGGTAGGAGTTCTCTATAATCATGCCGAATGTGGGCTTGTTGCTTGCTTGTTTTACGTTCTTCGACAGATGACACTCAAAACTTGTTCATCCTGCACACACGTTTTTTTCCACTAATATTTATTTATTATATCTTCAAAACTGAACTAAAAATAAGTATTCAAATCTTAAGTACCTGGATTGTAGCGTGTTAAAGACGTACTATCCTTCTTTTTTAAGCGGATGTGTCCAGTAAAGTTCAAGATATTACGAGCAAGGGGATTCGTATGGGACTCGAGTTTTGCCTGCATATTTTGCAATTTCAGCGGTCACAAGTGGCATATTTCAATCACGATGCAAATTTGAATTTTTCACGTACCATGGAGCCGATGTTATTAACCTTAATATTTTGTTTTGCATTCGTTGGATTCTCTCTACATTGGAAGCTGAAGCAGTGCCCCATAGTTGAATTCCGTAACACCATATGGGTTTCAAAAGCGACTTGTATATTAAAAGTTTACAATCCAGATTGAGTGTTGAATTTCTACCAATCAGCCAATGTATCTGAGTTAATTTAAGTTTTTTTTGTGTTAACTTAGAATCAATGTGGTGTTTCCATGTAAGCCGTCCGTCAAGGTGTATGCCAAGGTATTTCACCCGTGGATGTTGAGGAACAACTTGATTGTTGATTCGAAGGGGGGAACAAGTGTCTCTTCGTAGGGTAAATGTGACATGAACATACTTTTGTTCATTTACTTTTATTCTCCATAAGTCCAACCACAGTTCCAACAGGTTAATATGTTCGTGAAGAAATCGGGATGCCTCGTGAGGGTTTTCATGCATACTAAGGCAGGCTGTATCATTGGCAAATGTAAAAGTGAGGATATTACTGCTCAAAGGCATATCACAGGTATAAATCAAATACAAAACTGGCCTCAGAATTCTCCCCTGTGGCACACCCGATGAGATCGTTTCGGGCACACTCATGAAGTCTCCTTCCACAACAGTGAACTTCCGGGCAAGAGTGTAACTTTCCATGTTTAGGGGTATATATGTCTTCAATCCTGCATACAAATGCTGTATCCCTCTGAATTAAGTGTGCTCCATTGTCATGCAAAATGTTAAAAAATCGCCATCTCTGGGCCACTTGATTTTCCGAAATTAGTCTCAAATACAGCTCTTAAGAGAATTTCTGCAATATGGTGGCGACATGGCAACCACAATAAGCTGCGTTCCAGTAAAGTCCCGTATTTGCAGCAGTTGTATCAAAACATATCATTTCTAACGAATTCAGCATATTTATTTTTAGCAAATATTCGTAGACTGATTGAGCGACTGCATCACCAGTTTGTCTGGAAATGTATATTTTTCATGCACACTTTAAAATTTCTGCGAGTCAGTTGAATGTAATTCGTAATATGTGCATTTTCTTAGTAAGTCTCTATATACCATACTGGTTCAGAACAGGAAATGCAGTTGAAGTGCCACATAGAGTTATGCAACTGATAAAGGGGATTATTGGCTATTTTGATAAAAAAATATCTATAGTGCCATTGAGAAAAATTTGGAACCATCTGTGGTATTTATCAAAGGAAGCAGTTGCACTTGCCTTTTTGATCCATATGTAGACTCAGAAATAAAGGAAAAGATGGTTTTGGCTTTGCAAATAGAGTCCGATAAGGACAATCATATCGGTGATGACGTTGATATTTTCCCTTCTAAAAACGTGTGTGCAAGTGTTGGTGAATTACAATTATTCACATCCAAGGACTTAAGCTCTTTTGTGACTACTAATAACTGACTTTAACAGATGTTTAACACACAACGAAGCTGATAAACAGTACTTGTTACATATTGTAGAGGACTCCGTAAGGACTTTCCAGCCTATACAAAATCTTCATTGATTTAAAATAAAAATAAGCGTATTAAATAAAAATTAAAGAAAAAACATTATGTTTATATAGTATTTCTCATTAAAAAAGTTGATATAATGCAAAAAAAAATTATTTTGGTGGTTTTTCAAAATGTTGACCTTTGACCTCATTATGGCACATTGGCACCATCCGATAAGCCTGAAAATTTGGTACATCAATTTTGGCATCAAATCACATATTTTAATCGCTACCCACATTCATAATTCCAAATATATATATATATATATATATATATATATATATATATATATATATATATATATATATCAATTTATATATAAAACTATAAAACTAAGGACTTGCAAGTGAAGACCTGACTGAAATCGCACTACACCTTAAATATCTACCTTGCAATACGATTGTATGTTTTAGAGAGCTGCACAAAATGTTCTAAAAGTTGTGTGTTCTATTGTACACTACTTCCGAACACAGTATTTCAGTGTAAACATAAATAACAACACAAAAATAACAAAACATGAATCTGACCAAAACAAACCAATCAGCATTTGAAAAGTTATTCTCTTCAGTGCTTGTTAGTGCTTGTGTTTTCAGAACAAGTAGAATATCCAAACAAATACCGACAATGAAGTAAAAATACGGTAAATCATAGCAGAAACACCAAGTACAATAGAACATTTCCTACTCAGGCTACTGAAAGAATTACTGAGATGGTAAAGCAACACATTAAACCATACACACACATGCACATATGTATATTATTTCATTGTAACTAAAACCTCTTTAAAGCGTTTTCTTATTTACAACAGAACGCAAATGTTTCTTAATGTGTGAGTTTCTTTTAGTCTAGGTCTACTATCAAAACATTCAAGCATATTTTGAATGTTCCACTTCAGTTTTAATGTTCTATAGAACCTTTGTTCTGTTCGGCCTTATTTTGTTCCAACATTGTTCTACTTCAGTTTTGTTCTATTCTTCAATGTTTTTACTGTTAAGCAAACACATATGTATCTTTGGAAGCATATGTTTTGAAATGAGAGAGTAATAAGCACACACTATTTGAAATTTAACGAAATTGCTTGTAAGACATTTTTCGTATGCTTGTGCGCTCTCTAGTATCATTGCACCAGGTCGTCCTTTTTTCTTTGATTTGTTAAAAAAGCTTATCTTCTGCCAAAGTGATAATATCCAATGCATCGGCATGTGCGCCATCAAACAAATCATCAAATTTATCTACCAAGTCTTTTTCACGTGTTTTCTGGAGTAATGTCCGAAGTTTAGAATTTTTTTGCAAATTTCTCCATTCTAAATATAAACCTTCAACTTTTGAGATACATTTGTCAAAAGCTCTAACTGGTATTCGCGCTTTGTTCCATAAAACTTCTACCTCTTTCACTACAAGGGAAGCACAAGATGTTTCACTTCCTATATTTGAAATTTTAAAATAATTTACTCTTCTTTTGATAAAGGGGGAAGCATGTAACAGGGAAAGCATAAATTTCGTACTCAGGCTAATTGAGAGAATAACTCAGAGTATAAATTTTATACTATAAAGGTGAATTCACCCATTCGTTCTGAACGTTCAGAACGATTTTTTTTATATGTAGTTTGAAGTCTCTCTTTTTGAGAAAGAGAGTAAATTTAATGCGGAACAACAACAATAATTTCGTTCAGAACGAATGGGTGAATTCACCTTAAAGGTGAATTCGCCCATTCGTTCTGAACGAAATTTTTGTTGTTGTTCCGCATTAAATTTACTCTCTTTCTCTCACTCTCAAAAAAAAAATTGAGTCGTCAAACTACATATAAAAAAAAGCGTTCGGAACGTTCAGAACGAAACGGTGAATTCACCTTTAAGCAACACACATTAAAACATACATACACATGTAGAAAGTGCGTCTTAAAAAATTGTTTGAGAGTATGTTATTTATTTTCGTTCACAACACATTCCAGAAAAATAAAATAAAAAAACTAAAAGAAGTAAATTTTCATACAATTTATGTGGAAATAAGCTACGTAGATGCCAATGTTACCGATTGTTTAATTGTAGGGTAAGAATACGAGTTCTATTGTTGTAAAACTGCTACTACGCTGATTCACACCGAATTATAATGACATTATTTTAGAAAATTCAATTGTGTGCTTACAATATGTGTATGTATATAAGTATGAAACAAAGTTGTAATAAAACAAAAGCTTATGTTTAATAACTATTAACTATTAATTAATTTTATTTATATACATTCTTATATTTAATGGTTTAAAATTTTAAATTTGTCACTGCTTGATGATTTATACCTGTATGTTTCCATGAAGAATGCTTTCATAATAATATAAGGACCAGTAAATTTAGCATCTCCATCCTGTGTTCATAATATTCAGAACTTTCCTCAAACCAAAAGGAATAAATTGAATCTTTGGTGCATTTTACGCATTGTTGAACAATATCAATATAATTTCTTTGTTATTTAAAAATATTTTTTTCGAAAAATTTTATATGAATTTTGCAAACTTAAAAAAAGTCGGACGTAGCGCACAAACTTCCAAAGTCTGTTTCGTAATTTTTTGCATGAACAAAAATTTCTGAAGGATATGGCAAAATCTGCGCTGGTTTAACGCGAGATATTCGCTGAGCTACATACATACATATGTATGTAACCAACAAAATAACGACTTCATGTTAATTCTATGGGCACGTTGTTGGAGGTAAAACAATCGCCATCTTCGTTGAAATATTCTTTATTTTCGTCGTATATATCTGCGAATGTCTTGTTGAACCTTCGTAGTGAACAGACGTGTTAGCGGAGTTTTTTTTTTACATGTACATACTAAACAAACAAAAAAAATATTCGTAATAAGTACTGATTCGTAATAAGTACAGATCTTGTTAAATTTGCTTTATTTGCATTAATAATATTTTTCGTATAATCTGAAACAACAAAAACAAACAAAGAACCACAAACAAAGTGACTGAGGAATACTCTGCATGAGTACCTCAAAAACAAACAATTGTGAAGTGATTTCTAACGGCAGAAATGCCTCTTTTACTGTGAGTTCTGAAGCTCTTAATGCAAACAATAAAAACAAAAAATCGAATGACAGTCTTTTTCTAACGGCAAAGCCAATTTTACGCGAGCGATCAACCTCGCTTACTCCGATGCCAAGTAGTGATTCGATAACATTATCATTGCTTACATAGTTCATCTTTATTTAAGTCAGCGCCATTATCCACTCCGGGCTCGTGTTCATCACTTAACCAAGTTATCACAATAGACAATAGTATTCAGAAACCTAAGGTGCCTGTCGGAATGGACAGATATTCTATAGTAGTAAAGCGCGGGCGAAGCCCAAATTCATCTAAAATCTCATCGGTTCCGAAGATATCCAGGGATAACGACGCCGCCGCAGTTAACCGTCAAAACGGTTTTAAAATATTGCAGGATGACAATGACAAACCCGAAGCATCCTCGAAAAAAACCTCCAAGCCACCACCAATCTATCTTATTAAGAAGTTAATCTCGGTCATTGGTGAAAAGGCATTTCACATTGTTCCAATAAAACGTGGTAACATTGATGAAACTAAAATTCAAATTTATGAAGAAAAGGATTTCCGCAAAATGGTTAATGAATTGGAAAAAAATAAAACAAGTTTTTACACATTCCAGCTTAAGAGCGCTAAAGGCTTACAGGTCTTATTGAAGGGTATAGACTCTTACGTCCCTAGAGCCAAATGAAGATCAACTCTGTTCCCATGCAAAAAGTGTCACCACCAAATAACACAACAAATGCAAACGCAAGCTTTAATTTCAATCGCCTTGAAGCTACTATTGATAATCTGGTGCAAACTATAAACAACTTTACAACAAATATGACTAGCATGATGCAAGAAATGCTGCGAATGCAGAACACACTGCTTCTAGCATTAGTTAATAAACCATGAACACCTTAAAATTATGTTTCTGGAACACAAACGGCATTCGCCTACATAAAAACGAACTTGAGCACTTCCTCACGGTGAAAAATATTGATATAATGTTGGTATCTGAGACTCATTTGACTCCGAGAAGCCTTTTTAAAGTGAATTTCTACAACTTATATGATTCAAAGGACCCGAGAGGAAGAGCATGCGGAGGATCAGCAATTCTAATAAAATCAAGACTCAAGCACTATATTCTTGACAACATTTGTGCAGAGTATCTACAAGCAACGAATATTTGCATCAAAAATTTTTGTTCAAATCTCGTGATATCATCAATTTACTCCCCTCCCAGATTTTCAATCACTGAAGAACAATACGAGGATTTTTACAAAACTCTTGACCCTTGTTTCATACCAGCTGGCGACTACAATGCAAAACATACCTTCTGGGGATCGCGTCTTATTACACCTAGAGGTAGAGCGTTTTTCAACACAGTTTCAAAAATGGGCTTGGACGTCATTTCGAGCGGGAAGCCCACTTACTGGCCTGCTGACATGCAAAAAATTCATGTTGAAGCTTCTCATGATCTCTCCTCCGATCACTCTCTCACGATCGTTACAATTTGTAGCCCACTAAGAAGTGACTTACCTCACCCATATGTGAAGATGATAAATCATATTAATTGGCTGGGGTTCAAAAAATATCTCAGTAGTCATTGTACAGAAAACACCAAGCTAAGAACTCCCGATGATATTGAATTTAACATTGCCAATCTTACCGAAAATATTAAACAGGCTGCTAAACATGCCACTACCTCCCATCCGCAGACTGGGTTTAATAGAATTTATTCTACGGATATTGAACGTCTCGTATGTGAAAAAAGAAGAGCTAGAAGGGAATGGCAAAAGTCCATACCATCCGTTCTATGCGTATGCTGTGCGTTCTATGCATTCTATGCGTGAAGTTACATACAATGCGTTTCATGCGTCAACTTCTTTATTTTGATCAGCTGCAGTGTAAATATTTTTATCAAATAGAACAAATTTAGGCAAAAATGGAATGTGAAATTGTGATTTTAACACTAGATTGCCTAAGGCAGTCATTTTGACTGCTTTTCAATTTCAATTAGAAAAACAATTGTGTATAAAATGACACAGCTTCTTAGAATTTTGTGACTTTTTGTACAACATATAAATGCGTTTATTAATCATTGTAGTTGCCTCCTCCCCTCTTTCATTTCCCGTATACACCTGTATTGCCCAAAAGCAGTCATTTTGACTGCTTGGAAAATTTTAAGTAATAATCAAATGACTTTTATTGTTACATTGAGTAAATTTCTTACATGACCAGATCGGCTCCGAATTCGCATAACACTTTATATATTTTTTGATTACCGTCACTTGTACGTGACTTGTTATTCGAGTCTTTATACCAATCCTGCCACGTACCTCATTCCGCTTGAACGCGCTATAACGTAGTTCAGGTGGAAGAAGGATCATTGATTATTTCACTCTAGGATCACTTACGGCAATCGTTGCACTTTGATAGAGTGGGAAGACCGCGAGCTGCGGACGTTTTGTCTTTCGACCGGCCTGCTTTATGCAGTGACAATCGGTCTAACATGTTGTTCAGTTGATTTATTTTGCATCCTAAATTCATGAAAGAAATGGCGAATAGAAGAGAGTTATTAGAAAAGCTAAGAAACATAGATGAAGACTGTTCCGATATAGAATCAGATGCAACAAATTGGGAACTATCATCTGAAGATGAATCGGATTATATTCAAAGTGAGACATCTGATGCTGAATATAGCGATGAAGAGACGATCACCAACAATGTAAATGAAAGTGTCATCAATGTGCCCAGGATAAGTTGTAGGGTGCTAAGTAGTTCCGACTATGATGAAGAAACTGAAAACATCTTTCAAGAGACCGAAACAGCTGCCGATGGTACTGTGTGGATAAAATTTGCCGAAGGTGGTATTCCTGGAAGGTCACCATCTACTTGTGTTTTCAAGGGTGTAAAAGGGCCACCAGGCTACGCAAAAAGGAACATTATGGCAGATAATCTTGTCAGTGCATTCTCATTGATAATAAATAATTATATTATCAAATATATAAAAAAGTGCACAGAAGAAGAAGGCAGCTGAATTTTGGGGTACGATTGGACAATAACATTACCGGAAATACGTGCATTTATTGGGATTTTATATGCTCGTGGGGCCTACGAGGCAAAAAATTTAAAACTGGGCTATTTATGGTCAGAAAAGTGGGGCCCTGAATTTTTTAGAAGAACTACGTCCAGAGATAAGTTCAAGCAAATCCTACGGTTTAGTCGTTTTGACAAAAGAACCGAAAGAAGTAGACGCCTCGAAACAAATAAATTTGCCTTGGTTTCGGAAATATGGGACAAGTTTATTGAAAATAGTCAAGGTTGCTATCAACCAGGAAAAAATATAACAGTTGACGAGCAACTATTTCCAACAAAAGCCAGGTGCAAGTTTATACAGTATATGCCTAATAAACCCGGCAAATTTGGCATCAAATTCTGGCTTGCATCAGATGTTAGTAGCAAGTACATTTTGAATGGTTCTGTTTACTTGGGGAAAGACGAACAACGACCATCGTCAATGCTTATCAGCGAACACGTTGTTCTGAAACTGGTCGAGCCGCACACAAACTGTGGAAGCAATATCACGACCAATAACTTCTTTACTAGCATGTCACTCGCGACGAAATTATTGGCCAAAAAAACGACACTAGTTGGAACTATTAGAGGAAATAAAAGAGAACTACCCAAAGTAGCTAAACAAACGAAGGATAATATGCCACGTTTTTCCACTCTCTTATATAAATCGGAAAATTCTGTCCTTACAATATATAAAAGCAAACCGAATAAAAGAGTAGTTGTTCTAAGTTCCAGGCATAAATTTGTGAAAATTGATAGAAGTAATAAAAAAATGTTACCGGAGACTATTAAATTTTATAATAAAGCAAAATTTGGATTTGATATGACGGATCAAATGGCAAGAAAATATACCGTAAAATTAAGTTCTCGCAGATGGCCCCTCCAAATATTTTTTAATATTTTAGATTCGGCTGCTATAAATGCTTGGATCCTCTACAAAGAAGCAACAGGAATACAAATACAACGAAAACAGTTCTAGTTCCAATTAGCAGAACAGCTTGCCACCGATTACAGAGCTGCAAGACAGAAAAAGTCATCAGAAAATGAAGACCCACAAACATCAAATACAACATATTCTAACAAACGAAAATTTTATCAAGTTCGACTGTGCAACAATAACAAAACAAGCAATATATGTATGTAAAAAATGCCAGAAGTTTGTTTGCGGAAGATGTCCACATAAAAAGATCACATAAAAGATTACATTTGCTTAAAATGTGTAAATAGTGTATAAATAATTTTTTTTCCAAGTGAAGTAAATTTTTTTTTATTGTTAATACTTACTAATAACTTGCTAGATGACTGTAAATAGTACAAGAAATATTAAAAATTTATTTTAAACAAAAAGAAAGAATTTATGGAAGTCATTGAGTTTATATACATAAAATTTCGGTCCTACGGAAAGCTGCAAAAGAACACGGAATGAGAAGTGAGTTGTATTTTTGCAGCTTCAATAAGATTATTTTCCCTTGTAGTTGATTAAGAAATAATAAATAAAACAGAGATGACACTCAGTACATAAAAGTAATCGATAACTAGAACGCAAATTTTCTTAATGAAAAAAATATGTTAAAAATTGACTTTAATACATTTTGTCAATAAAAGTAGTTGTAAACTTTAGTGCGAAAGGCTTTTCTTTTATTAAAAACTTTTTTAATGCAAAAAAAAAGAGAAAATTAAAATCCACCACACAAATTTTTAATCGATATCATTGAACATAACAAAAACAACTGACCTTTTTTCACCTCTTTCTCATGACGCATGAGACGCATAGAAAGGTAGAAAGTAAACCTACTTCATGCATTTTATACGTTCTATGCGTTTTGCTCTGTAACTTGTTACATACAGTTACACAGAATGTACTTTTTTGACAGACGCATGAAACGCATCGACGCATAGAACGGATGGTATGGACTTTCAGCTAAAAGCACAGATCACCCCAACATAAATTCAGACTTAAAGAACGCATTAAACGACTCCAAGAGTTGCTTGCATCTGAAAAATCTGTATCTCTTAAAAGCTATCTGGAAGGTCTTGATGTCACAGCAGCATCTAATTACTTCTTGTGGCGCGCTGCTAAAGAAAACTTAGAACATCCTTTGAGTTTAAACCATCACTGCGCACTTCTACGGGAGGTTGGGCAAGAACCAATACTGAAAAAGGTAACATATTTGCTGGGCATTTAAAATACGTATTTACCCCAAACACATGTACCGGTGCTGTTGATTTGCCGAGTGTAGTTGCTCTACCCCCTCGACCCGTAAAGTTTAAGATGCGTGATGTACACAAACTAATTGCTTATACCAACCCGAAGAAAGTTCCGGGTATTGATGGAATTAGTAACAAGATGCTGATGAAGTTGCCTCGTATTGCTATTAGAATCCTGTTATTTATTTTTAATGCCATTTTACGACTGGAGTTTTATCCACATAGCTGGAAACTTGCCATGGTCAAAATGATTCCAAAGGCGGGCAAAGATCTTACAAAGGCTGAGTCATATAGGCCAATAAGTTTACTGTCAACAATTTCAAAGCTCTTCGAAAAGCTGCTCATGACAAAATTGTCCCTAATTCTAACTGATAATGGGTGCATACCGGACCATCAATTTGGTTTTAGAAGTCAGCATGGCACCATTGAACAAACTCAAAGATTGGTTCATTTTATAAGAAGAACATTTGAAGAAAAGAAGTATTGTTCTTCCCTCTTTATTGATGTTGCTCAGGCATTTGATAAAGTGTGGCACGAAGGCCTAATTTTAAAATTGAAGACATATGTACCCATATACATTGTAAATCTTTTGGAAAGTTACATTCTTGCCCGGAAGTTCACTGTTGTGGAAGGAGACTTGATGAGTGTGCCCTAAACTATCTCTTCCGGTGTGCCACTGGGGAGTATACTGGGCCAGTTTTGTATTTGATTTATACCTGTGATATACCTTTAAACAGTAATATCCTCACCTCTACATTTGCCGATGATACAGCCTGCCTTAGTATGCATGAAAACTCTCACGAGGCATCCCGTTATCTCCAGGAATAATTAACCTGTTGGGGGACTTGTTCCCCCATTCGAATCAATAATCAAGTTGTTCCTCAACATTCATAGGTGAAATACCGTGGTATATCCCTCGACCGACGGCTTACATGGAAACACCACATAGACTCTAAGCTAACACAAATGAAGCTTAAATTAACCCAGATACATTGGCTGATTGGTAGAAATTCAACACTTAGACTGGATTGTAAACTTTTAATATACAAGTCGCCTTTGAAACCCATATGGTGTTACGGAATTCAGCTATGGGGCACTGTAGAGAGAATACAACGAAGGCAAAACAAAATTTAAAGGTTAATAACATCGGCTCCATGGTACATGAAAAATTCAATTTTACATCGTTATTTAAATTTGGCACTTGCGACCGCTGAAATTGCAAAATATGCAGGCAAATATTTAACAAAACTCGAGTCCCATCGTAATCCCCTTGCTCGTAACATCTTGAACTTTACTGGACACATCCGCTTAAAAAAGAGGGATACTACGGCATTAATACGCAACACTGCAGATGAAATTCTTAGAAAATATTTTTGTGCTTAACATGACATTTATGTATTATTAATTATTATCACTAAGTTTATGTCTGACACTGGTTGGGCCTAATAATTATATATGTATATATTTAAGATTTGAATACTTAATGTTAGTTCAGTTTTTGAAGATACATTAAATAAATTTTAGCATGAAAAAAAATATCTGCGAATATCTTCTCAATCATTAATAGTTTACCTATTGATCGTCGTTTGCACAATTTGATAAGGTGTTAAACTGGGTTATTTTGAAAGATAATCGCTTAGCCATTGCGATATTAAAATCGTGAACCGAGCGGTTTTTGCAGTGTCCATCTGGCAAAAATAAAAGTGCGTTTAAGTCGGACTTATCAATTGCAATTTTTATTCGAAAGTAGCTCATTAGTTTGGACATACTAGCTATTGGAAGCTAGAATGATATACATATATTTAAAAAAAATTCTCAAATAATAGTCTTTTCTACAGACATTAACATAAATATAATATGATCAGTAAGAAAATTCCTAAAAGCAGGATATTTATACTCTATTAAAAAATATCAAGTTACTATTTCCCGTAAAAAGCGATTTAGTGAGGCTTGCAGGTCTAGTTGAGTAGATCGTTTACCAATTTCAAAAATTTCAGTATATGTACTCTCAAAATCAGTAGTCACCCATAAAAAATATTCGTGGAAATATTTTCCAAAGAAAATATTAGTATTTTTATTATTTTCATTTTTTTTAAATGTTCCTATTTTGTTTTTTATGTTCTCACAATAAGCTCTAAATTGTTAAAATTTTACTTTGAAATTTTGTTAAAAAGTATTGTAAAAAAAAGTATTGTATTTTTAGAAGAATTATTTAATAATTTATTTATTTATTTTATTAAAATTATTTATTTATTTAGTAAGGCAATTTGAGTTCGGTATGAATCGATATGGTTACAATTGTACAACAATAAAACACTTATTCTTACATTTCAAAATTCGGTAACTATGGCTTTTATTCAGCTTATTTGCACATAATATGTATGAAAAGAAGACTTCTTTAATTTTTTTATTTCTAGATGTTTATACCCAGCATACCATATGCGCTCTAAATGAGCTCATAAAGACTCTTTTGTCGGAACGCTGACGCCCATAATGAGTTCATAAAATAATCATAAACAGTCATAAAACGCTCATATTTGAGTGGCTTTTTCCACTAAACTGATCACTCATGAAAGAGCTCTAAAATAAAATTTTTGAGCCTCATTTTGCGTGCATCAAAAATACTAAATAGTATCCTGAAAATGACGAAAAACAGATAATTCAAAATAGGATTTTTTATTCAATAAGTTAACATATTTGTGTTGTTAAAGTAAAATGGTATTAAAATGAATTAAACAAACTAAATGTATTCAACATAAATTCAAAAAATATATCAAATAATAATAAAACAAAAATTTTTAAATATTAGCACTCTTTCTTTTTAAGAAGTTTGTCACGATATTTAATACGGTCTTTTGCAGTTATTAAATACCTTTTCATCTCTGTTAAATTTGCGGTTAAAGGCTCCTCTAATTATTGATGTTATTGTCATAGCCAGTAGACATTTTTTTAGTGCCTTTCCACGAGTATTTTTGTGCTAACTCATCAGTGAAAATTTTTTTCCAAACACTCCGAATGCACTTTGTAGGATCTGATATGCAGTAATTATATATTTCGTGCCCCTAAAAATAGCAAAAATTATCACAAGTCCTAAATTTTTTACTGTATACAACTAGCTTGGTGCACAAATCCGGTGAGCTTTGTAATTTTTGTTCAAATTCTTTCAATTTGAATATATTTGAAAACGGTTCTTTAGACAGTACCGACTGCATTTTGGCCTGCTGAAGATTTTTTTCTCTGTGACGAAACCTCAGTCAAAAGCCTTAAGTGCATTGCCATGTTTTCCGCCTCCAAGGCTTTTAATCGATCTTCAAGTTCTACAGATATTTAATTTTTTTTTTAATTCTTTATTTTCAATCTATTCTAGAACATTAAGCAAATGAGATAATAGTTAAGAAAATTCACATGAGTTATTGGATTCCAGTGAAAACAATAACATTATCTATACTTATGTATGTATGTTATTTATGTATATATATTTACATATTTACAAATCTAATTATAAAATTATTTACAGATAATTATATTATATATGGAAATATCTTATCTAAATGGAAGATCTAAAATGTGAACTCTTTTTAGTCGTCTGATTGTTAAAGTTTCATCCAATAAAGAGATGGCCAATGGATTAACGTGGTCGCTTAATCTTTGAAGATATCTGCTGCTGAAATCGTTTATTTCTTTTTTAATAAAAGGAATGTCCAAATCTCTATGTATAGCTTTATTAGTAATATACCATGGTGCTTTCACAATCATTCTCAAGGTTTTTGATTGAAATCTCTGCAATATTTCAATATTGGACTTGCTTGTAGTACCCCAAAGTTGAATGCCATAACTCCATATGGGTTTTAAAATAGATTTATAGAGAAGTAGCTTATTCTCTAAACTCAATTCAGATTTTGGACCTAGCAACCAAAACATTTTCTTAACTTTTATGTCTAAATAAGATCTTTTAGATTTTATGTGCATATACCACGTGAGTCGCCTGTCCAAATGCATGCCCAAATATTTAACATGATTACTTTTCGGAATTTGTGAACCATTCATGACTATTCCAGGGCAATCACCGCGTCGTAGAGTGAAAGTAACATGGGAGGACTTTTGTTCATTTACTTTTATATTCGAATAGTTTAACCAGGTCTGCACTTTATCAATCTGATTCTGAATTAAACTTGATGCTTCTATTGTCGACGAACTTATTGCCAAGAATGCAGTGTCTTCAGCATACGTAGCCACAGTAACATTATCCGTACAAGGCATATCTGAAGTATAAATGGTATATAACATAGGTCCAAGCACACTACCTTGTGGTATTCCGGCTTCAATTTTGCAATAATTTGAAATTTCATTGTTGACTTTTACGTAAAAGCAACGTTCGCTCAAAAAGGACTTCAAAACTAAATAGTACGGTGCAGGTAAAATACTTTTAATTTTATAAAGCAGTCCACAATGCCATACTCTGTCAAATGCTTGCTGTATATCCAAAAATACAGCAGAACAATACTTTTTTCCTTCCAGTGCCACTGAAATTTCATTTACTAACCTATGACACTGCTCTGGTGTACCGTGTTAATGGCGAAAGCCAAATTGGTGCTCAGGAATTATAGAGTGTTCTTCTAAAATAGGCAATAGTCTTTTGAGAAATAATCTTTCAAACAATTTAGAAAACGTTGATAGTAGACTTATTGGTCTATACGACGTAACACAATTCTCAGGCTTATTTGCTTTATGAATCATGATAATTTCAGCATATTTCAATTGAATAGGGAAATGTTGAAGTCTTAAAATAATATTGAATATTAAGGCCAGAAAAACAATTCCCTTTTTTGGCAAATTTTTTAGTACAAAAATATCAATTTTGTCATATCCTGGTGATTTATTATTATTTAATTTCGCAATTTCCTGACATATTTCCCCAGGAGAAAAGTGTTTTATTGACAACTCCATTTGACATGCAACGTCTAAAAACAACATAATTTCTGTATCATTGTTATTAAATTGGAAGGGTTTAAATGTATCTTCCAAATATTTTGAAAAAGCCATAGCTTTATCTTTATCTGTCCGTTTCCAGTAACCGTTGACATCTTTGATTGGAATATTTCTGTTGTTTGGACGTTTTAAGTACTTTGTTGCCCTCCAGAGATTGTGTTCGCTTTTAGATGGATTTATTTGTAATTTTTTAAGATAATTTCCAATCTCTTTGTTTTTGTACTCGGATAGTCGTTCCTTTACAAGTTTGGTTGCTAAATTGAGAATTGTTTTGTCTCTTGGATTACGAGACTGTTGCCATATTCGACGAAGTCTTCTTTTGTTCCTTATTAGATCTCTTATCTCTTGGGAAACGTGTACATCGGATCTATTGTTTATATTTGATGTCGTAAATGGTTGCGAAAGATAGGCAGATTCATGAATTAAACTAGTAAACATTTCAACTGAATCCTCCAGTTCGTCGGAAGTTTTTATAGATATATTTAAATTCAGATTTTGTTCAAGGCAATGTCCAAAAAACTTCAAATCTGCTTTAGGTGAAAGTAGTTTAATGTTTTTATCCACAAGTTTAACAACGGCATTAATATTAATTATTAAAGCTGAATGGTCTGAATCAAGGTCATCATTATTCACTATATCTAATAATGTTCTTGAAATGCCATCAAATACAGCAAAATCCAAGAGATCTGGAATTTTATTGCAATCAGATGGCCAGTATGTGGGTCTACCTGCAGATAATGTAGAGAGACGATGTTTTAAGATACATTGATATAGTTCTCGACCTTTTGGATTGGCTAATCTCGAACCCCACCATGGGTGTTTAGAGTTAAAATCTCCTGCTACTAAATAACGATTACCAAATTGCCTAAATAAGTTTTCAAAATCCTGACATTTAATGTTATGCCTTGGTGGAATATAAATCGAGTATATAGAGATAATATTGTTATTGCACTTTACTTTAACACCAGCAGCCTGAACGTATGGTTTTCTAATTTCTGCAACTAACTCATATTTAATAGTTCTCTTAATAAGTACAGCCGCCCCAGCGTGACATCTTTCATCAGGATGATTTGCTGTAATTAAGTCATATCCTTTTATTTTAAAGTGCGATTTCGTATTCATATGTGTTTCAGATATAAGAAATATGTCAATATGTTTTGTTTTAAGAAAATGTTCAATTTCATTATATTTTCGCGAAATACCATTGGCATTCCATACTGCAACTCTAAGACTTATTTGCATAATTTTGTTATTAAAAGAGACAACATGCTGGGTTTTATTATTATGCTTAAGTATTTCACTGTACGTTGGATTTGCTGGATTTGTACGTAAATTATTATTTTGATAATTCATATAGTTAAAATTAGATTGTGGAGTTTGACCTGGGTTTGTAGGAGTATTGAATTGACGATTATTTCGCTGAGTGTAAACAAATTTTTGCCTTAAAGATTTGTATACTTGGCATCCTGTATAGTTAGCCGTGTGAGTTTGTAAGCAATGAAAACATTTAGGTGGGGCACCCTTCGGTTTTTTGCATTCAGCTGTTGAATGATCCATTCCGCATTTAACGCAAGCAAATGGTTTTTTGCAATATGATTTGGTATGACGATATTCTTGACAACGATGGCATTGTACAATATCATTTGATTTACGTTGAGGTTCAATTTTAACAACAGCATTGTTAATATACCTTACTTATTATTATTAATTTTTTGTCTTCTGGGGAAGGATCCAAATCAACGAAAAACATAGGCAATGCCTGCTTCGTTATTTGGCTTTTAACATTTGTTACACTTCTAACTTGATGCCCAAGCAATAACAGTTCAGTTTTAATATCTTCAGTTGGAGTTGTATAATGCAGTCCTTTGAGAACTACTCTATAAGCTCGTTCAGTCTTGAGCTGATAAGTGTGGAAACAAATTTTTCTGCTATCTAAATATTTTATAATTTCTCTATAAGACTCTACTGTTTTAACTAGAAGTCTTATTTGGCCATCTCTTAAGGATTTATAATTAAAATCATTTTTAGGAATAACGCTAGCAATACAATTTATCATCTTACTTATATTATCTACACATGGTATAAATATTGGCGGTGGTTTTGGGGTTCCTTCCTTTGAAGTTTGGTTTTCCTCCTCTTCGGCCTTAGATTCATCATCATCATCCAGTATCGAAAATTTGTTGGCATTAGAAGTGCTGGGTTCATCATATCTGGGCTTCTTATCAAAAGTTTGTCTAGTTGTTATTATCTTTTTACGTTTGCTGCCATTCATTACTTGCCAGTTCATAACACTGTCTTCACTGCTATCGCTACTATCAGTGTTCATACTGCAAAATTCTTATTGTCAACAAATATTTTGTTGACAATGTTGCTTGTATTTTTATATTTGTTTGTTTCTTGTTAATTTGTAATAATTGTTTTTGGTTTATCTTTTTTTTCTATTTTGGAAAAATATTCTATTATTCCAAACGGAGAAATATATAACGTGCACACCTGTGTAAAAATTATCGGGCTCATTTGACGATAGAAATATATTTTTATAATACACAGAGTATTTAGTCGAAACCAACTAATTTTTTTAAGTATTTTTGCCGACTATGTTAATGCTACATACATATGTATATTTGTGTAACTACTTGATTTCCTTTTCGAACTGACTTTTTAACTTTAAACAAAAAGCTTTCAAATTTCAAATAGCTGAATGATTCCAGGCTGCTTTAAAAATAAAACTTCGTCTGCAAGATGAATTAAACAGTGAAAATTTAACTTTAAAAGCGTTTCATCATAAAGATCTGGAATTTGCTGAAAGAAACTATTAAGAAGTTGTTTTGCACAATTATTTTTTTTTATGTAATACTCCTCTGATAATAAAATTCTAATTGCTATACTTAGTTGAAGAAAATGACTGTAACGGCTCGGCGTTAAAATTCCTTTACGCACTATTGGCCCGGTGTATAAAAGAAATTGCCTAAATTTTGTGGCTTTCCATCTGTCAATATCCTTAATCGTTCTGGGCTTCCTACAAAATTCTTTACAGATGATAGGTTTAAGATATATGTAGCAGTTTTTCGTCAAGTGAAATGATTTCAGCTTTAGTTAAAGAGTAATCTTTGCGACGTAATTTAATCCAATATTTTAACAGAGTTTTCACGACACCAAGGCATACTACATGCATGTAATCTAAAGCAACTTGATTTACTATATTGATCGGCAATTCTTCAATTCTCATGAAGTGTGAAACATTATGATGGTTTGGATCTATTCTATTTCTAAAACGCGCATCTGTTCTCAGCAAATTATCAGAAAATCGGTAAATAATTCTTTTTTCAAAATATTCACCACGTTGCTGACACTTTATACATGCGAAATGGCCAGTTGGATATTTCACTCCAAGCACAAAAGCGCGTGCTGGGGCATCACATATTAGAGAACGAATGTTAATTGTATATTTTTTGGTTCTATAGACAAATCCCTCTGAAAGTAATAGTTTTAGCTCCGAAACAAACATATCTAAGAATTCGTTTACATCTCTCGGTGCACTTTTACATACAAAAACCCCTGACACTTAAACATTTGGAAAGCCATTCACATTTATCAAAATGGGCCATGCGCACGTTTTTGAACTTTTAAATAATGGCAGCCCATCGATATTAACATTAATATTCATGTCATTATCTTCTATTGACGCATAAGCGTGCAGAAATCTGTTAATGCATCTTTAATGCCATAGTGCACATATTCACCGCCTGCAATTGGAATGCAATTTATTTCTCTGGGTGTTTTTTTTAGAGCTCTGGCATCAATCGGCAGTTCTAGTATTACACTACGCAATATCTCTACATATGTATATAAAAATTACGTGTATGTTCGTGATCGCTAAACCCAAAAACTACTGCACCGATTTTAACCAAACTTTATATACATGCTCTATGGGGCGTGAGGAATGTTTCTGTGTAGTTTGAAGTTCGTCCGACAGATGGCGTAATATTTAGTTTTTTGTGTTTTGCCCGATAGAGATTAGCGCGATAAGCCTATGCTGTGTTTCGCTGAAGGCGTTGGGTTCTTAATCAGGGTGTGGTGGCGTTAATTAGCCCGATACCGGTATTTGAACAATAATTGCTATGTCGATTTAGTGCACCTTTCATTCTTCTTGGAAATATCAATCCGCCATGACTTTGCAACGAAACCAGACTTGCAGTGAAAATAAAATTTGTAGGCAAAACAACGTTTGCCCCGGTCAGCTAGTATTCAATAAATAATTAACGGCGCTATTGCTAATATTAAAAATTACAGCCCATTCTGCTAATCTTTTACCACGTTTATACGCACGTCTTATTTGCAAATAGAACTATTTGCAAATAACTAATTCACTGTTTATACGGGAAATTGCATACAGAACTTGTGTTATTATTAGCGATGCCATGTGACGAAAATATGATTGTTTGGTAAGTAAAACACAAAAAACGTTCATGAGGTGGCAACGTGTTACTTTTTATTTGCAAATAGTGTCGTTATTCACGACTTGTTAAGTGAGTTAATAAGTTACAATAAAAAAGTTATACGGCAACATTCTTAATTTTTATTTGCAAATAAGACGTGCGTATAAACGTAGTATTTGGCGTAAACAACTCGCGTTATCAACATTTTCCTCAAATGCACTTTGTAAATTTTCGTTTACACTTTCTCTTTCTAAAATACGTTCACTGTCACTATTTTCTTCAACAACACTATTATTTTTAATATAACATGCTGGATTTTCTTTTCTTAATTTGTTTGAACGAAGTTCACTTAATATTAATTTGCTTTCTTTTAAGCTTGCTCTTTTCATTATTACTACTGAGATGACTCAGCAATTGTTCTCAGAGAACAATAAATTCTCTGAGAATAAGCTCTCTTTGTAATTTTATAATCACAAAAGGATTTTCGGAAAATACCATCAAAAATTTAGCATCGGCAGCACAATGTATGGCAGTGCAACATCTTTATAATCTATAGTCTTTGACGCAACTCTAGTTTTACTTTTCGCATATTGTAAAATAAAACACGCAAAACTTGACCATTCGAAGGCAATTTGGCACCGATTATTTGGCTGGCATCATAGCCGAGAAGGTACAACTGCTCTTGTTGTCTTGTGTTCATATTTATTTTTTTTTAATATTTTATAAACTTGATTATTTTATCGCTTTATTTCTTTTAATAACACTTATTTTATCACTTGAATGTGCCCTTGCGCCCATCCGATACAAATGTTATTTAATCAAAGTGCGTTTGTTTAATTCGGGAATTCACCACTTTTTTAGCAAAAGAAGATAGACTACACAACTGGGCGTTGCTGAACTTCAAAAGCTGCTGGACTTAATTGACCACATATTTTTCTGTTGTTGTCTGAGCTCACAAACAATAAATTACATATTTCATATGAATTTAACATATATTACCAACCTGTGGGCGGTTGCGGCACGCCTCACTGTGGCACCTTTTTCCAAAAACCGTGGCAAAAATACAAAATTTTGTAAAATGAATATACACATCGCATAAAGACCATTTTACTGATCAGAACTCAAAAACGTTTTTCTTAATTGGATAAGAATTATAGTTGGTGGAGCTGCTTAAAGTCGACAGTTTTTTAAAAAGTCCAAAAAAGGTGATTAAAAAAAAAGACATTTTAGTATTGAAGTGTCAGAAATATTGCCATGTGATCACTACTTTTTTGGTATTGTTTTAAAGGTACATATATTGTTTATTAAAAAAAGTAAGAAAATGTCCACCAGATACCCTACTTTTTCGGCAGTTGCCGTTTTTCAGACACCCTATATTTAGGTAGTTTTTACAAATAAAATAGAGAATATCTAAAAATGGGCAAAATGGTCACGCCCATATTTTCTTAGCTTATTTACTACACAGTACTTTAAATAATTTAGCTAAATTGGTCCACAAAAAATGACAGGTTTTCTTGAAATTGAAAAAAAAGATGTTACAATCTTATAGCCAGCGTTGCCACATCCAAGATATTTTTGCAACCAAAATTAAAAAAAATTGCCAAATAAGGAAAAAAAGCTACCAAAATGTTAATATTTTTTATATCTTATGTTATCGTACAGCATTGAATGACATATTTTTGTTAATGTATCCATATGTGCCTACTTAAAAAATGTACATAGCCTTATTTCATTGAAATATGTATATATAATCGTATAGAAAGATTAAATCTTAGTTTTCTTTTTTTTACAAAAATAAGAGAAAAATAACTTGTACTTTATGTTATAAAATGTGTTTTATTACTAAAAGATAAAAAATTATTTTATATATGTAACAAAAGAAATAATTCTCTCTATACAATTGTTTTCACTGCATCACTTGTTACTAATATTTATTGCTTTTCGTTAATACGAAATGTTCGCAGTGATTTTTTCCCTACATTTTTCTTTAATTCTCATTTAAGTTGACAGCCTTTGTACACCATTCGTCAATAAAGTCTTGAAAAGTCACCATAAAAAGTCATAGTATGAATCGCATATAAATGATAAACAATATTTTGCTGTGTCAATCAGGTAGGAATAATTATTACAATTTGTTTATTTATATAAATTTAAGAACACATTATGAAAATAGGCAGGTAGTTTTAAAACTTGGTTTTTATACTAAGTAAAATAAAAACTGCAGATTTATGTTTCGCAAATCATGTAGTTTGAACCTTTTTATTTTTGGGTATAAATTAATCTGCAATTGTGTAATGCAATCAGTTACCGTTTTACTTTGCAAAAGTAGTGATCAGTACCAGAACTCATAATGTCATTTCAAAATTCGGAATTGTTCGAGTTATTTAGAAAATCACATAATGAAATCGTATTTAATTTGGCTATTGTGGTACGGTTTACCAGGATACCACGAAAATGATGTTAAAAACAAAATTCACTTCGTTCTCTTGGATATTCGTAGAAAATGGCTTGCCTCAAATCGTACGACAAAAACCTTTATGGAAAAGTACTCAGACTGGCTAAATGGAGTAACAACTTTTGAAAACATCGAAGAACCCTATACATCTTTGGACAGCAGAAAAGGAAGACGGCTGACTTCCTAAACGTATATTTACAATGTATCAATACAGTATTAATACCAAGTGGATACATTGTGTATATGCTTTTTTAATACTTTGCACACTTGATTTGCAACCGTTACATCGTTTAGGAACGTTTATATGCATTATATCATTCATAATAAAGCGAACAATGGCAGAAAAGCATATTTTATTGCAAAAAGAAACACGGGTATCAAAAAGGATACCAAAAACAAGGCTTTGTGCAAACAATTGATGCACTAAATTTTTTTACTAAGCTAATTTATTTTAATTTTTTAGAAACTTCTGTTTCTTATTATTAAATGGTTCACACAAAAACCATATTTTACTTTAATAAAAAATTAAAATAATTAAGTGAACATAGAAATACATACTTTATATTAAATTATAAGAAAACCGTGTACTCATCTCTTAGCGTCGCCATTGTACCGCGTGTTGTATTCATTTTGCATCTACATTTTTTTGGATGCTTTTCTTGCGTATTAACTAGTGATGCAAATGGGAACAACATACATTGTAAAAAATTTTATGGTTGCGTTTAGGAATACGCTGCAATGTATTACTACAAAACAACATCCGTTTAGGAAGTCAGCCGACCTGTTAAACGAGTGATTAGGTAACATCCCAAATTACTCGTGTCGACAACCATATTATAAAAAGGTTGGCAGTTATAAACTTCTAGTAAATGGCCCAAAGTTTCAGGATTATGCATCAAAAGCTGTCAAAAACTGTATTATAAAATAATATTATAAATTAATAATTTTTATCTGTAATATAAGTAAAAAGAGTTATATTGATATAACATGTTATATTAAAGTAGCATTTTTTTAGACTTTCCTATGAGAATGTCATTTAAAGCACAAAAATATGTGTTTTAAATGGTTGAAAAATTCTAAAAATATCATTACTTCAAAATATATGATTTTTGCGACAAGAAAGGTCAAAGGTGTCAT
Source organism: Germaria angustata (assembly GCA_963681545.1). Classification (NCBI taxonomy): domain Eukaryota; kingdom Metazoa; phylum Arthropoda; class Insecta; order Diptera; family Tachinidae; genus Germaria; species Germaria angustata. Next base: position 49,981,583 of record OY813002.1, on the reverse strand, counting down.
CGTGTCCAATGCCTATCACAATAAGGGAGCACTTATTTTGATCGTAAAAGATTTAAAAATCAAGTGTTTTTCCCCATTACAAATTTCTTGGTAACTTCAAAAATTATGATGTTTTCAACAAAAAAATACTGTGCATAGTGCCTCCACAATAATGATACTCATTTTTATTAAAATATCTTTCTTACCTTAAAAGTTATGATGTTTATAATAAAAGCAGTCGAAAACAGACACTGTGCACAGTGCCGCGCCTAACCTATGACCGTACAAATCTTGTATATTACAGCTAAAAGAGTTTCCTTTCAAATTCTTTTTAAAATTTTTAAATATCTTTATCAGTTCAAAAGTTATGATTTTTGCAACGAAAAAAGTCAAAAGCCCCACTGTGCGACCGTTCTGTAAATCGAATCCGAGAAATTTTTTCATTTTTAAAACGATTTCAAATATTTGCATTCTCCAAACTTAATTCAAATAATTTTTTTGGTTCTAAGACCGAGTAAGCAAACCTGGTCGAAAGTAAATCGAACACATTTAAATAAAAAATATGAATTTAACAAACACTAACTTCTTCATATTATTGAAGAAAAATTACTTGGATAATTAAAAACACTTTTGGCAAAATTTAGAGGCAACATAACAAAAGTCACTTTTAAACAATATTTACATGATTTTTTTAATTACTTTATCACTCAACAGTGCCGAAATATCGAGAATAGAGCTTGTGTATTTTATAAATTCATATTAAAAAATTTTTTTATCAATAAATTTGTGTCACATGAAACCTTTTAAATACTAGTCAGACAAGAGAGAAATTAATTAAATATACAAACAACTCTTTATAAAGTCAAATCTTAAGTATTAAAATATTTTAAAGGCCAGAGATATTAAAAATTCCTAAATTTGATACAAAATTAAAATTGAAGCTAATGGAACAATATAAAAAGAAAACAATATGCAAAATCTTAACGCTAAATATTAATAATGTAACTCTTTTTATTACTGAACAAAATATACATTTAAAGTTTTGTTTTTGTTATTCGATAGTTATTAGCTTTGCATTGGCCAACAAAAAAAAACTAAATTCATTCATGCTCCCTTCCTCCTTATTTTTAAAACCATATTTAAACAAGTATTTAAAATCATACTCGTTTTTTATAATTTCATATAAATATTTAAATGATTGACTCGAAAATAAACTCTGTTTTCTATTTAGCAAATCTCTTAATGTAGAAAATTTTCTTTTTCTATATCTTTCTCTCTCGCAAATAAAACTATTCATGTATAGAAAGAATTTAGTAAACATTTGATATTAGAGAGATCGCAAATGTCCAAATACTCGCAAATAATGCCATTAAGCAGTAGTTCAAGCCTTTCCCACCCACCCACTTAAATAAATAATTTTAGATTTCATTTTTTAACACAAAAAGAGTAAATTTTCAATCAGATAAACTCCTCAGTAAACATATCATGGGAGAGTGACTTAATTTTAATATACAAAGTTTTTACTCCTTGTTTATTAATGCAGAGGATTAAAAGTAATCTATTACAATTTTGTATATAATTGATTTTATTTGTATTACTTATTTTTATTGGTTTTTCCTTTTTACAATCAACGCAAAGTTCAGAAATTAACCAAACATTTTTTAAATATGAACAATAATAAAAATTGCAATATACGTACAGTAAATATCCATTTCAATATAATTAATTTAACCTGAAGTTCTCAGTGATTTCTTCAACCAAGGCAGCATCTGGAGAGTTGCTTTCTTTTATTGATTCTATAACTTCTTTCAAAACTGTAAGGCGAAAATGAGAAACATTAAATATATGTACGTATTAAATTTTTATTTGCTGTTAACACACATTTTAAATAACTTGAACCTAAAAACTGTATTATATTCTATATTTTATATTTGACTTAAATTAAAATTCTTAAATTTTTCTAACGAACAACTAAATATTTTTATATTTAAAATCACATTTTTAAAATCTCTAAAATAGTTTTTTTTTAATCAAATGTAGCATTATGCTAAAAAAACTGTTTAATGGTGGTAAAATATTTGTCCGCTGCAAATTTAATTTATGTTGGAATAAACTAGCATTTGGTAAAGAAAATTATTTTGTCTTTCTGTGAAATAAATTCTTTTCATCGTAAAAACTAACACAGCAAACTAATTAATGTTGAAGTCAAATTACATTAATGTTAAAGTAAAGTAAATAAGCAAAGTTAGCACAAAATAAATAACCTACTAATACAAGAGATAGATAATATCAGAAAATAACCAATTGTCAAAGAAAATTTCGAAATTTAGACGCGAAAATTCAGAAGCTTTCGAACTAGAATAAAAATACATACCATTACGTTCCTCATTCGACATAAGTAATGACAATATAGAAACATGTTTATTTTTGCTGACTTCCAAAAGAGTTTTGGTGGTATTAACATCTTTTTCCAGCAAATAAAAATTATGTAAAGTATTAATAACATCGGTTAAAGTGTCCGAATCAAAACCCGCACCTAAAATTTTGTTTAAATGTCCCAGAGGAATACTCTAAAATATAAATGTTTATATTAAATACTTCATATTGATAACTAATTGTTAAAACAATTAAGAGTTTTTGCAAAACGCATGGTTTATTGCGGCTTAAGCTGTTCATAGGTCATTTCGTTGGTCGCTAAACCAAATCGTCAGTGAACTTTAAGCACTTTGAGAACATTCAACCTCGTATGTTTATGCCAAACGAATTAAAAATAATATGAGAATTCAGTATTGTATATAAACTTTCAAACTGTTTAAAGTTTACTGACGATTTGGTTTAGCGACCAATGAGATGTCGGCATATGAACAGCTAAAGCCACAAAAAACAATGCATTTTATAAATGTTTATATATTAACATAAAATTAAATAAAAAACAACCTTTAAATAAGAGTATTTTTGTCTAGGCGTTAATTCCTTCCAGTTAGAATAAAACTGTGCTGTAGAGGTGGGTGCAGCTGGTAAGGGACGCTAAAATAAAAATTCAGTAGAGAAAATTACTTTAAATAGTTTATTAAAATACCTCATTTTTATTGTTAGGCTCTACTTCCGTCCTATTGGAATCTACCTTTTGGTTTGCAGTTTCCCCCTTTACTGTTTCTATTTCTTGGAATTTACAGTTTTTTTCTGATTTCTCATTTTCGTTTGTTTTAGATACATTTTTTGGTGTTTGACTATTATTCTCCTTGTCAATATGCGCTTTTATTTCCTCAAAATGTCCACAATTACTATTAAACAATTTATCAATATCATCATCGGATATTGTTAAGTTTTCATTATTTTTACTTTCCTTGGTATCAACGATATCAGCTATGGCTAGACGGGTCAAGGGTTTTGTCGAACGTTTATAGGCTGGCTTCTCTATGGGCAAAATATCTACCAAATTCGAACGTAAAGGAGTAAAGTTGGGGCTTTCAGTTGTTTTTACTACAAAGAATTTTATTTAATTGAAAAATGTGCGTACTTTGAATAAATTCTTTCAATATACCATTTTTACGCAAACGTCCGCTAATACGCTCCAAACTACGTTTGGCTTCAATATTTTTCGGTTCAATCATTAGTATTGTGGTACAATCTTTCAGGGCATCCATATTATTGCCTAGAGATTCATTGGCCATCATGCGTCTATAATAAGCCTTCACTGCTAACCGATCAATTTCAATTGCATGTTCGCAGTCTTCAATGCACTCATCATACCTGAATAACAAAAAGAAAATGTTTTAAATTTCGATTTAGTGACGAAATCTTCAAAAGAAATCCCATATAATTACCTCTCCAACTTTAAATAACACAAAGCCCGATTGCTGTAATATATCGCATCTTTATCATACATTTGTATGGCCTGAGTGTATACCTCTATGGCCGTAGTATATTCTGACAGTTTGACGAGTTTGTTGCCGCGATCTTTGATTTCATTTGCTTCTTTGTGCTTCAGCTCTAAGGGGTCATTAGATGTATCTTCTTTCTCGCCGGAAGATGACAAGGAATATTTATTTTCACCATTACTCAAGCTAATTGTCGGAGTAAGGGGCATTGGATCTGCAGGAATTTTTTTCGATTCTAACTCTTTGATATGACTACGTATGGGCAGATTCTACTGAGAACACGAATTCATTAAATTTTTTTCATAAAATATAGGAACTGTATTTAAAGCAGAGAATATAATACCTACCAAGTTTTCTTTTTGTCCGCTGTCGTCGGTTTGAGTTTGTATTTTCTTTTCCTTATCCTTGATATCTTTCTCCCAATTGTATAAATCATTTAGAGTATTTTTAAGCACTTCGGCATTTTGTCGCATCTGGGCTTGTAGTTCAAATGATCTTTGCGCCGCATCCATTTTGCACTTATTTATGGTTTTAAATTATTTTTAGAAACGATTATTCCTCGCTTCTGCTCTTTGTTTTAATTTCTACGTACGGAATTTTAAAGAAATTTCTGTTGTCAAAACAACTTGTCCTGTCGAATTGTTTTATGAACTTATTTCTTTTTTCCTCAAACGTCTTTGTTGGACAGAGAGAGTGAGAGAGAGAGATAAAACTGTTTACAAACATGTGTTGAAGCTCAGGTAGCTAATACAGTGTTCACTACTGCAGGAGTATTGCAGTGCCATAAAAGATACAGCTGTGAATACAAAAGTGAAGAAATATTAACATAAACATCAAGGTGTCTTTAAAGTAAGTCAAGACACTTTGATAAACATCAATGTGGAGAAAGTTATCAATTAAAATTTTTTAATTAGGTCTCAATTTTGTTTGGACAAACTTTCCACGTTGTTTATGTATGCAAACAATAAAAAAATTGCTGAATTGAATGCATTAATTCAATAGGTATATATCAATTAATTTAAAACAAGAGAATTAATATTTGTAGCACGAAGGGTTTTAAATCACATATTTGCAGTTGTCATCAAAATTATATGAGGAATTCGAAAAATATTCTAGTGGTTCAAACTTTTATATCGATTTGTACGATACGCGTCGACTAATGTGTCCCGGGATATAACTTATATATTAATCGACGCGTATTATTGTCCGCTTTTGATTGCAGGTTGCGTGATATGTGGTCAAAAACTAAGGTTTTCGGTAATTTTTTAACTTATTTAACAGTTTGCTGGAATTAAAACTTATTTCAAAAAATCTCCCGGGATATGATATAAACATTAATCTAAGCGTATTAGTGTCAGCTTTTGATTGCAGACAGCGTTATATGTAGTTACTGATTTGTATGCGTGCAATGAGTTAAATCCTAAACATACGATTTTTATTGATTTTTTAACTTTTTGAAAGTTTGCTGTAAATATAAAGTTTTTCGAAAAGTTTCCCGGGATATAGTCTATACATCAATTAAAGCTTTTAAATGTATACATAAGTGATCATCTAAGTTCTTGCTTGTTATGAGTGCAAATCTAGATTTGTATTTTTCGACAAGGTTTTTGATAGTTTCTTGGTTCACAAATTTTATCGGGAAGTCTCCCGTAAAGAAATTATAAATCAATTTACGTGCATTGTCATTTTCTATCGATCACAGGGAGCACCATATGAATGTGAAATTTTGTTCTACTATTTTTGATGGAAAACTCGATATAAAAGTGGTTCAAGTATATCTTGAATATGTGGCGCATCCCATAAATAATTTTATTGACAGCTCCAAAATTTGCTTTAGGATCCTACTTGTTAAACATTAATGTTTTTGCTTTAAATTAATTAATACATACCTATATACACAATGCATTATATTAAATTCAATTCAATTTTAATTTCACTATGTTTACATTTTCACATGTATACAATAAATTGTTTTTTTTTTCTCTAGAAAAAAACATTTCAGTTTGTTTTCTTTGCATGCGTTCTTTAAAAGTTTACTACCCAGGGGTGTAATAACTATGAAATGCAACCGTTGTTGTATCGTACTGTGCTGCCACAAGTTTTGTTAAAAACAAATAGAATGAAAAAAGCTTTTAATATACACTAGAAAAAATCTTTATAATAAAAATATATTTAAGCATATATATAATATTATTTATGAATTATAAAACTATTAGAGCTCAAACAAATAATATATAAAATTTACTTTTAAAATTCGACGCTAACTTCAATTTACTGATTTTATCTGATCTAATTTACTATTTGGATTTCTAATTTTTTAGGTCATTTGATATGGGCTTTTTACAACTAATAGTACGTTTCCACTATGAGCAAATCAAGTTGCAAATCAAGTTGGCGAAATTACTTCAAAGTGTTTCCATTATGTTATAAGTTATTTCATGTTCGAATTTTCGACATCAATTTGACGTTTGCGTGTTTATTTATTTTTGACATAAAATAAACACAACTTTTGTTTAATACTAATTTGAAGTAGAAAAAAGCTATAAAAATGGAAAATAACATTAAGTTTTTATTAAATTATATTAAACACAAAAACGACTTTTCAAGTGCTACAATTTTGTGACAACGCCAAATAGGTATGCCTGCAAAGAATCGAGGAATCGCATACAAAATCTTTTGGTAATTCTTATTGGAAATACTATAAGAAAATCTCCATTGCTTTGGAAATTGGTGAGCTTTAGCATGTATTTTTGCTAAATAGTTTTTAATCCTCTATGTATTTAAAGGATCGCTCTTCGAGATTTTGGGAACACGACTGCCAAGTAAATGGAGATGAAATCTTTAAAAACAATTTCCGGATGTCTCATGAAACGTTTAAGGATCATATGACTACGGGATGTTTCAATATCCCTTAAATGACAATCAATAATGAATTTTGCATGTTTTTTAAAATTCACTAAAATGGGGATGTAGTGGTTTTGGTGCGCAAACGTCTCACACACTTGCACGTATAATTTTTTGTTACGTGACATTTCAATACACAAAAAAAGATTGGCACTTCACGTATTTTTTAATTATCCAATAAATCAAAAAAAATAATGGAGATATTATAATTTAATTTATTACTCTTAAATTTCGCATGTATTTTGATACAGTTTTTTCCTTAGACAAAAGTAGAAATATGATTTATGTAGCTTTTGGTTCTGCTTCAGGTTCTGCTTTTTTTTTGTTAAGGTGAATTCACCCATTCGTACTGAACGTACCGAACGATTTTTTTTATATGTAGTTTGACGTCTCTATTTTGAGAAAGAGAGTAAATTTAATGCGGAACAACAACAAAAATTTCGTTTAGAACGAATGGGTGAATTCACCTTTACAATATCTTCTTACGGTGTTTTTATGGCCGCTATAGAACCTTTAAGGCCGTGTCAGATAAAACTTTATAGCGTTGCGTGACGTTTTTAACTTTGACAGAAAAGCGTAACGCAAAAGGTGTATGACACAATGAAAACTTTGACACAACGCGCGCATTGTGTGTTTACCAAAAAGGTGGTTATGAATTTTGCTAATTATTTTTTATTATAAAAATGAAAGTCAAAATATTATGTGCTTTTGTGTGTTTATTTTGTTATCACCTATTATAGTTTACTGAAAATACACCACTATACATTATAAATGTTTTTGTTTTTTAGATTTTCAAATACATACATACATATTCATATAAAAAGGTAAAATCTTATTAATAACAGGCTGCCACTGATTTTTTACAATAAAATAATCTTATGCTATATACTTACATATACCATGCAAAAACATAGGTACTATTTTATAAATTAGTTAAAAAACAAGCTCATATTCTTCAACGGGAAATAAATTTTAAAAATAAACAATCAGTATTTTTCATATCATATTCTAACATACATACATACATAACTTTGATTGTCAAAGCACGCAAGTAGACATATACTCAGTACCTTATTTCATCTCAACAACAAGCTTTACTTAGTGAAAATTTTTAAAATTTATAAAAACAAAGTATAAACAAAATTTTTCTAGTTATTAAATATTATTGGTACAATTTTCAAAAAAGTTAATAGAAAGAAGTAAAATTTGAAAATTTGTGCGATGAAATTGAATTGAGAAGGATTTTGGGAGTAATTTAAAAGAAATGAATGTGATATATCTCAAACAAATTAATCGGTTTATATATAATTTACGGAACTGACGCAGCTACAAAATTCCATTAAAATTAATGGACTTATAAAATCGATTTCCCAAGAATTTTTTCAGCTGTAAGAAAACTTTTTGAAAATTTTGCTTGTAGCTTCGATAAATGATTCAAGAATATAAAATTAATTTAAGAACAGTTATTAAGAAGGTAAATAGTAAAAAAATTAACTTTTCGAAGAATTTCGTCAACGATATCTCTCAACCGAATAAATAGACTTTATTTAAATTTGAGACAATCGACGTTGTATTTCTATATTTCGGGCTCGATTTAAATGTTACCATGAAATTTATTTTAAAAACATTTCTTCGAAAAAGACTATTTTCGAAAAGCCCAAAAATCTATCTCGTCTAAGCGATTCATATTTCCAGTACTGGGAAATTCCTCAATTTTTGTTATCGAAAGTTATTAATGACTTACACGTACACATACTCGTACACATAAAGTCATACGGATTTTATGGCAAAAATAATCTGCTCAGAATGTCAAAGAGTCGAGATTTGAGTAAATTCGGGTTTCGGCAATACGGCTGATATTACAACCTACCATTTTCTTAAAGTGCAAAATTGAACAAATAGAAAAATGTTCGCTTGTATAAATAAAATATTAACAAAAAATATTTTTCGTAGTTCGAAATTTACTTCGAATTCTTTAAAAGTCCCACTGAATGGCGACATTATTATTTTCATTTTGTTATCCCTGGTGACAAATATTTTAGTGGCAAATGTAAGTAATGTGATAAAAAAAATTGCGACCGAAAAATTCCCATTGACTCGCTCTCCTTCAATTGCTCATTTAAACTATCCATCAACTTGGCTACTCCAATTTATAGTCAATGAAATGAATGAATTTTATTAAAGGATATAAATTCATCGACTGTGATTAAGAACAGTTCAGTTTGATTTGTTACAGTCTGTAAGAAAATGTTTCAACATCTGTGTATATCTGAAGATTTGTATATAAATGTTTACATTACACGGGCCATAGGCGCTATATTATTCAGTCCAATTCTACAGTGCTGGGTGCCATAGCTGTAGCTACCTGAATCGGTTTCTCGCTAGTTGCGGACTTCTAACAAATGGACTTGGTGCGTAATAAGAAAATCGTGCAACAACAATTTGATCAAACGAAAAGAATTTTTCCAAAAACAAGCACTCGATAGCAATTGTATGAATTTCGGTATTAGGAACGCATCATGATTCGGGTGATGATCATATTCTCAATACTATGTCTAGCATAGTATTTAACATTTAATTTGTTAACTGCCCCTATATGGGCTGATTTATTACTCGGTAACTCTGAACATCTCAACTGAATATGCATTTTAATTATTTAACTAAGGAATTGGGTAAATATTCGTATGTGCCGGACAATGAAAGAGATGTACCGGATTTTACGTATTTGTCTCCAATAATTAAGCAACATATAATTTGTTTGGAGTAAGTAGTTTCGAAAGGAAATATTAAAAATAATATGATTGATTTGAAGTAATTAAAAAATCATTAATGTTAAAACATCTCTGAAATTAAATCTATTAAATCAATTAGTATCATTTTAAAGCAGTTTTGACTCGTCGAAACAGTGACCGAATTTAGAAGACCGATTTGATAAGAACTTTCAGATTTGTGAAAAAAACAAGTTTCGACTTTCCCAAAACTATATTTTCTGAAGATCTTAAAGTCTACTACATCGGATGGATTTATATTCAACCGATCTGAGGTCAAAATCTCTAACATGCAGCATAATTTGATACGACCGGTTCAGCCGTTCAAAAGAACGGCTTTTCACATATACACATTGATATCCATACATAGAATAAATACGTAATACCTCGAAGTGCCGAGATCTCATGAGTCATGAGCACTAAATTTTCGAAAATCTATTTGAAATCAGTAACTTTTCAGTCTTTAATAGCGGGAAGTTAAAAATGGCAGCGTTGACGTCTTCAGTGATCTCTTTATTACTAAGACCTTAAGTTTAAAAACGTTTATATTTAGTAATAAATAGATCACTAAAGATAGCATATAGCCAAAACTGATCTGTTCACAAAAAATCAGTGATCTGCTTCACTAAAAGTAATAAAATATTTTCGAATTTTTTTAAGACTCAGTAAATACATCAACGCCATCTTTACTTTTTCCTTGTTGACAGCTTCTCTGACCATTTGTTTTATTGGCTTTCAAATGACCACCTCCAGTCGGGAAGTGACAATAATGTACTTCATTTTCCTATTAGTATCCATGACTACGGTAAGTGTTCCAAATTAATTGATGATGCATTCATAAAACAAGTCATATGGATGATTAGAAAGATTTGAAAAGGTGTAGAGAAAAAACGAAGCGCTTAACAAGACCTGAAAAGTAAATATATAAATAAATAAATTAATAAATAAATAAATAAATAAATATATATATATATATATATATATATATATATATATATATATATATAAATATATATACATACATATATATATATATATATATATATATATATATATATATATATATATATATATATATATATATATATATATATATATATATATATTACATATACAAGAATTTATTAATCTTATGCCTCGGCTTCTAGGGCATAAGTGCATGCGCATATTGTCCAATTTACTTTTAGAAAATAACAGTATTAAAAAACCACAAAAAAAGTAATCTTCACTCCCCGATGGCGGGACTCGAACTTAGCCCCTACGGCCGCTCGAAATAATGATTTTAACATAACTACGCCATTTGTGCAACTATTTTCCAAAAATTTTTATTTAAGCAGGTATTTCAATCTTTCCTTGAAGTAAAATATAAATTAAAAATGGACTACATGGGCTTTTAAAATAACTCATAGTTGCTCCGCTCTTGTAATCTGTTCGGTTGGCTCTTTATATTGAAATGGTTTTTTTGTGCTTACTGAACTATTAACTAAAGAAAACATTTATCTATGTGTATGTGTATTACCTTATGGACCCACCAGTAGGGGAATAAAATGATATGAGAACAATGTTAAGCGATAAAAACAAGATCATCTAAATTCTATATTGAAAGATAGGTTTCCAATGATCGTTAACAAATACCGTAGTACTCAATTTTATTATTATTTTTTTTAAATAATATTAAGGCGAAAAAATAAACAATGGATGAGTTGAAAATCAAAAAAGGGTGTACCTATATAAATTTTGAGCTTATAATATACATATGTATTGTCAAATTCACTGAGAGAACCTTCCCAAACGTACATTTTAGCCTTATAGTTGTATATAAACAAGCAAATCATTGAAATTTTTTTTATTAGTTTCCATTATTTGCTATTTGCTTAAAATGGCAGTAACATTAGTCGCGATTGCTCTAATTGTGTTATTGTGGTCTATAAATCGTTGGAAGTGGAGAGCTACTTTGAAACTCACCCATAAATTATCTTCGAATAAGGTTCAAACATTTTTGGGCTGTGGGAAAATTTATAATAAACAAGGTAAAGGATCACTGAAATGGAAAAAGTGTAACACTGTGTGGACTAAATAAATTAATTTAATATTGAACCAGAGAGCAAAAGAAAGTTTAGATCATTTCTTACTACTGATTGGTTCAAAAAATTCAAAACTATGTATTCAATTATTTGATTTCAAAATTCTCATTTCGAGTGAAACCATTCTTGCAGATTTTCTGGCATATATGGACGTGTATGGTAAAAAAATATGGTAAAAGCTCTATATTTTGGATGGGACCGATTCCCACATTTCTAACGTCAGATCCACAGACTATAAAGGATATTTTTACATCAAAAAATTGCGTTGATAAGCCACAGTTTTTCTATGAAGGAATATCTTATGCGGCTTGCGAAGGATCAATATCATCAAAAGGTATTTGATTTATTCAACGGAGAACAGTTTTTTGGAATCTGTTTCTTTTAGATCCAATGTGGAGTGCGCATCGTAAACTATTAAATAAAGCCTTTAATTACAAAGTTTTGATCTCGTTTCTGCCCCTATTTTCTAAACTCATCGATAGTATGACTGTAGAAGTTGAAACGAGTTTGGAAAGAGATGAACAGGTTGACCTATTAAGGATGTTTAGGAAATTCACAATAAAAACTGCGTCAAGTAAGATATTTTTTAGTCTTTGAAAAACTTTTTACGCTCTTGAAAATGTTTGAGTTTTCTTAAAACTTAATTAAAAAAAGGGAATTTTCACAGAAAATTATATAAAAAAGGATTTCAGAATGTTCACAAAGGACATAGTTGTATATCATAGAACGTATGATCTACAACATCTTGGGATTTCAGCAAATAATTTTATTTTCTTGCTCTATATTAAACGTTTATATTTGTTTTCTCAACAGATACAGTCCTAAGTAGGGATATGGATCTGTCCAAACATGACTCTACTGCATTAACAGAAAGTTTTCAAAAGTAAGTTGGTACAACATTTAAATTATATACATATTTAAAAAAATTTTTTTTTTGCTAAAACATCGTTCATAATAATTGAATGCCCCAATGACCAAACCGATAGAGTAAAAATTCAAAGGTCCGTCTCACTATGTTAAACAAAATGTTTCTAATCGCGCCAAATCTCGTTTTATATTAAGATTTTTGGCACTGTGAAGTCCGATTTTTTATTTTCGGTCTGTGGGCGGAGGGGCGTGGCAAAATCCAATCCGGAAAAAAAATCCCTCCGGAAAAGTCAGATAATCGGAAAAATCGATCATCGAGTTTTTGTATGAAATTTTGTTTGAAATTATTCCTTAATGGCTTTTTAAATGAAAAAATAGAAAGTTTGTCTGAAGGCTTAAAATTTGGGGCGAGGCGAAGTTCGCCTGGTCCGCTAGTCTTCTATATATATAAAATAGGATGTGTATATGTATGTATGTATGTATGTATGTAACGTAATGGCTCCAAAGCGGCTGGACCGATTTTGACGAAATTTTCAGGGAACCTTCAGAATACACGGCCGGGTGACACGGTAAATGATTTTTTCTGTGGGCGGAAGGGCATGGCAAAATCCAATTTTCATATTGCACCACAAATGACATATACATATATTTATTTTTTGTGCTTTTTTATTTTATTTTCATTTTTTTGGAAAGCCGTTGTCATGTTCTTCAAAACGAGATATCAAACTCTTAAATCGGTTATGTAGTTCCGAAGATATTTACAAAAAATCTATGTTAATAATGATTCAATATCAAAATTTTAAAACTTTGGAAATGTTGCATTAAAAAATCCGAGTTTTCGGTTTATTTACAAAATATTTACATCATTCGATAACATAAAATATTCCGCGCTTACTAAGGTGCAACATTGTACATGAGGGTGCTGTTGGCTGAAGTAGTTAGCGCCTTGACTACAAAGCAATTTATGACTGACGAACCGGGTTCGTACCTGTTCAAGACAAGTCATAAAATAAAAAAAAATTAAAAATTGAGTTTTTCTGATCTACTTAATGTGGAGTTTGTGTTAATTGTTGTGTTGGACTGTTGTTTAAGTGATGAAGGCATAACACTGGTCACTTAATAATAACAGTAACAGCAATTTCATACTCTCTATGCTAATGTTTAGTGTATCAAGCGCCCTCCTTCGTCGGTATATTTAGCAAGAACCCTCGGCGAAGTAAAACAATTAATAAAATGGCTACACAAATAAGAGACTAAAGGCCATGTCACATAACTTTTGCTTCGCGTTGCGTTACAGCTTCGCTTTGACATTTAAGTTGAAATGTACATACTTATACGAAACATGTCACATAAAACACTTTTAACGCAGCGTGACGCAAAAAGTTCGGCAACTCTCAACTTTTTGCGTGCTTTGACAATCAAAGTTATGTGTGTATGTATGCAAGGCGAATTGAAAACAGGTGGCCTCATTAGCGCAGGTGATTATCAGCTGTTCTAATGAAAACTGCATTATTCAAACCCCAAGTGTCAAAAATTTTTTAGTTTCCTGTTCAATTAAAAATTACAAGAAAAAATAAGGAAAATGTATTTCAACAAATATATGTACTATAGAACTTTTTTTGTTGCAATGAGATGCAAAGGTGGTTTGAATGACCATCCGACGCCAAGGGACTTAAAAAAATAGGCTGAGAAAGTACATTCTAGGTATATATTAGAAATCATATATTTTATTATATTAGTAATTTTTCTTTTTTAGTGAAAAATACTGAGCATCCAGATGGCAAAAGGAATGTCGAAACAAACACAACTAAATGGCTAAATACAATCTCTTGATGTAGTGTCCTGCATAGTACGGAGAAAGTCGGAGTGGAGGATGTTGACTTTCTGCAAGAGTAATCTCCAGACGCGAACGATGTTGAACTTGATGACCTACATGGAACGGATTTGCGACAGAATGAGAATAAGAAACAGCATTGATATATACATACATACATTAATTTCACTTTCAATAAAATCCTGCTGCACCGTCATATTTACCGTATTTGCAATTATAGGAACACTTGCATTTAAGATTATTTGCTCATCATTAATATTGAGCTGTTATACATATCATTTTTAATAAAAATCTAATAATTATTGTAAAAACTTTGTTCTCCCGACATACATATTTACTGAAAAATATATTTAAAATAATTTTGTTTTGTGTTGTAGTCAGATGTTTTTGACAGACTGGTAATGTTGTGGTAAGGCAGTTTCCGTGTTGTTTTTTGTATTGTTGTATTGTAGTAGTAACAAGGCCACCTAGTATTCAATTCGCCTTGTATGTATGTATGTTTGGAATATCATATGAAAATGTGATGTGATATGAAAAATACTTATTTTTTTTATTTTTAAAATATATTTCCTGTTAAAGAATAGGAGCTTGTTTTTTTAAAACTAATTTATAAAATAGTACCTATTTGCATGCTATATGTAAGTATATAGCATAAGATTATTTTATTGTAAAAAATCAGTGGCAACGTATTATTAATAATATTTTAACTTTTTATATGAATACATACATACATATGTACTTATGTATTTGAAATTCCAAAAAACATATGAATTGATGACAATAAAAAGCTTTATACGGTAGAGTGGTGTATTTTCAATAAACTACAATAGGTGATAACAAAATAAACACACAAAAGCAAATAATATTTTGACTTTAATTTTTATAATAAAAAATAATTAGCAAAATTCATAACCACCTTTTTGGTAAACGCACAAAAAGTTTTCATTGTGTCATACACCTTTTGCGTTACACTTTTCTCTCAAAGTTAAAAACGTCACGCAACGCTACAAAGTTTTGTGTGACACGGCCTTAAAAAAAACAATGCGTCTACTTAATTAACATCAGAGACGCTGCAACTCTGCTATTAATTGCCTGAGTGTAACTTCTCTTAAAATAAAAAAAAAAAAACAATAAGTTAAAGATCTATACATATAAAACAGGATATATATGTGTATATATATATATATATATATATATATATATATATATATATATATATATATATATATATATATATGTAACGTATGGACTCCAAAATTTTGTGATATGTATTCCATGGATTTTTATTTAAAGGCCGTAATTTCGTTAAACGCTCAATTTAAATCGTATGGTAATATAACTTTTGAGCTGTTTGCTTAGGGCCAGCAACACGGACGGGGTCAGCTATATGTACATAAAAATTACGTGTATGTTCGTGATCGCTAAACTCCAAAACTACTGGACCGATTTTGACCAAACTTTATATAAGTACATGTTCTATGGGACGTGAGGAGTGTTTCTGTGTAGTTTGAAGTTCTTCCGACAGATGGCCCAATATTTTGTTTTTTGTGTTTTGTCCAATAGAGATTAGCGCGATTATCCTATGCTGCGTTTTGCTGAAGGCGTTGGGTCCTTAATTAGCGTGTAGTGGGGTTTGCGTGGTCTTCCAACCTTATCTTGCTTTGCTGTTTCTGCAGCGACAGTAAGTTGCCCTTCTAACCACTTTTCACTTCTTATACATATAAAACTTTTATTTACTGTAGCTAACTCCTTTGTAGCGTTTTTTTAGTACTTTTACAAAATTAGATAATTGCTCTTATATTTCGGTGCTACACGAATTTAAGTTTAATTTTATTTTAACTTAAGTAAGAACATCTTCCTGGTTTTTATTTCTAAAATACTCTTCGGCCAGTTCTTTATAAGCGAAGCTCTCCATATTTTTCTGAATATTTTTTTTTAGTCTGTTATGATTTACCACTTGCAAATATACGTACGTACACGTAAAGGATTGTGTAATTCCCTATTGAATCCGTAGTTTTATACATTTTTAGATACATGTTATTTACACATTGATCTTCAATTTCATAGCAGGTGGTACTTAAATTGAACAAAACTGCACTTGTTTTCCAGACCTTAATATCAGGTAAAACTAATTAGTATCTCGTCAATATGGGGTTCTTTTTATCTTTAGTGGTTTAATGTCGCGATTATTATTATAAAATTGTTTATGACTTTGGCTGACCCTAACAGTTATATTAGAAAGAGATCATATGTTTACTGTAGAACCTACTGTGATATTTTTATGACAGATTTCTTTGCTGATCAAAACAAAGCCATAAAACCCTTTCGCAGGTATTATATTTATATTTATTGTTTTTTTTTTGTTTTACGTAGTCTAAAGTAAAAAACATAAACCTTTAGGCAAAAAAATGAAAATTTAATACACCATTGTATACGAGTAATTATAGGGCTGTTTAAATTATCGTAATTTGATTTTTTTTTAGAGTAATTTCATTAAAATTAAAAAAGTGTTCTACCGGCGGGTCGTGGCGGGTGCAAAAGTATATATAGGGTTAAAGAAGACACCTTCGTCTTTCTTCGGGTGGTATACGTTTCTTGTTCCCTTTTGTTCCCTAGAAGTTCTATTCCACTAAAGTTTAAATTTCAGAAAAATATAGTAGTTTCATAAATATTTCATAACACCTCTAATATTAAACGCTAGAGCGGTAACTACTTACAACAACTAAAGACTATAATCCTACCAACATTATAAAAAAGACCGCAGGCCATTATCGATGATAGCTTGCGAGTAGTAACCATTTATTTTTGAAAAAAAACTGATAAAAAACACCTTTTTCTGAAATAACAAGAACAGTTGAGTTTGACAGCATGCCACGCCCACAATTATCAATAGTTTAACCTAATTTTTTGGCTACCTTAATTTGGATATATTAGCTCCAAAATGGCGTCAAAATTTTAAAAATCGGTGACAAAAAAATTCTGCTTTTGGCCAATGAAAAACGATTTTCAGCCACTGTGCGGCGTAGCCAACTAGAAAGGTGTACACCATTTTAATCTTCAGTATCTCATCATAACTAATTGTTGTGGGAGTGTAAACCTACTGCGATCAAAACGCAACCCTGCATTTCAAATGTCATCATGTTCATTTCTTTATTTCCTGTAAAAAAAAACTAATCTCTCTCTCTCTCTCTCTCTCTCTCTCTTGTTGTAAACCTAAGTGGTAGAACACGTTTTTCGTAACCTTTGAGAATAAAATATATTTGTGAGTTAAGATTTGGGGTTTTTATTTATTTCATCCAAACCACAACAGAAATTGGCGACGAGGATTTAGAAAGCGAAGAAAAATTTTGCAACTGTATTACGGCATCGTAATGGCAGAATCAAAGATCCAAGAGTTATTGCAACTGCAAAGCAAATTGCTTCAAGCTTACAGAAGACCGAACAGAAAAAAGCCAAGAAAATTTAATGGAAAAGTAGTATAGCTGATTTTTTTTATGATCCGCAAAATAATTTAGCTTTTGTATGCCCGCCACGAAGATGTGTTTACGGTGGACGGAAAATATTTGTATGATGCAGCCCTTGTACGTTTGTTAATGAGGAAGCTGAATTCTGTAGCATACGGAAAATACGCAACGTATATCTTGCCGAAAAACCCTAGAGACATTTCTTTTTCAGAAACAATTAAAATTTTGGTGGAGCATCCAAATAAAATCGTGAATGCAGTCAGAGATCCGAATGTAAGCAATGCAAATGGTAAGTCGAACGTTAAGCCACAGCCTAAGCCGAAAAATCGCCCTGCTGGAATTGTGGGGCAATGCATTGCACAGAGCACTGTAAGTTCAAAAAGCATAAATGCACTCAATGTAAACGTATGGGTCACAAGGAAGGTTATTGCAGCTCACAGAAAAATAAACCGCACAAACGAGCATTCTATGGCGGTAGAAAGAAAAATTATCCAAGTGATCATCGGCCAGCAAGCAACCAAGTACAGGTAAATAGTGTTAATTTTGCAGCTCGACGCATATATGTTGAAGTTGTTCTTAAACCAACAACACCAGCAATAATCAGTGAAGGGAAAACTTTCAAACTTCAGATTGACTCTGCTTCAGACGTAACTATAATTGGTAAACAAAACTGGCTTGATCTGGGCAGTCCAGGTTTGCTTCTTCAAAATAGACACGCTACCAGTGCGTTACAAGGAAAAATTCGTTTCTTAGCAGAGTTCCCTTGTGAACTTCAGCTCAACGGAGAAGTAAAACAAATGAAAATTTTCGTAGTGGACATTGATCCCCTAAATGTGCTAGGCATCGATGCACTTGATATTTTTGGTATATGGGATAAGCCATTAAATACCGAATGTTGCCAAGTCGAATGTTTGGTGCAACAGAAGTAAGAATCTGTTATGGCAGAAATTAAAGAGCGTTATGCAGATGTTTTCAATGAAATACCGTCTACATGCAGCAAAGCAATGGTGCAACTACATTTAAAGCAGAATGCAAAACAGGTATTCCGAGCAAAGCGACCAGTAGCGTATGCGGTTCAACCTTTGATAGAAGATGAATTAAATAGGTTGCAGCAATTAGGCATCATAACACCAGTAGATTTTTCTGATTGGGCAGCCCCTATAGTAGCTGTTAGAAAGGCGTCAGGAAAAGTTAGAATTTGTGGTGACTACTCGTCAGGTTTAAATGCAGCCCTAGAGCTTTATCAGTATCCGTTGCATACAGCAGAAGATATTTATGCGAAAATTGCAAATGGTCACTGCTTCACCCACATTGATTTGTCGGATGCGTATTTGCAGATGGAAGTGACGAAAGAAGCAGACAAATTACTAACCATTAACACCCATAAGGGTTTGTTTACATTTAACAGATTATAACCTGGGGTTAAAAGTGCACCTTCAGCGTTCCAACAAATAATGGATACCATGTTAGCAGATATTGATGACACGGCAGCTTACATAGACGATATAATTATCGGAGGTGCGACATGGGAAAAACATGTACAGAATGTATTAAAAGTCCTGCAGAGGTTACGCGAATACAATTTTCATATTAAAATGGAAAAATGCAAATTTTTCTCTTCAGAAATGAAATATTTAGGAAACATAGTGTCACAATCGGGAATAAGACTAGATCCAGGAAAGATTAAATCGATTTTAAAAATGCCGCCTCCACAGAACGTTTCAGAACTTAGAGCATTTTTAGGTAGTGTCAACTACTATGGTAAATATGTGCGTAACATGAGTAATTTGAGGGCACCTTTAGACAAATTGCTGCATAACAATGTCAAGTTTGAGTGGACTGCAGAATGTAGACGAGCATTTGAAAAATTTAAAAGTATTTTAAATTCCGATTTGCTATTGACACATTATAACCCCCGCCTACCATTGAAGGGCATTGGAGCCTTCATTTGTCATGTTATGCCTGATAACACGGAAAAGGTCATCGCACATGCAGCTTGTTATTTAACGCCGGCAGAACAAAAATACTCTCAGATAGAGAAGTAGGCGCTTGCGTTGATATTTGCAGTGAAAAAATTTCATCGCTACATATTTGGAAGAAAGTTCATTTTATGCACTGACCACAAACCATTACTTTCAATCTTCGGCAGTAAAAAGGGTATTCCAGCACACACTGCAAACCGATTGCAAAGGTGGGCACTCACTTTGATGCGTTATGACCTTGAGTTGCAGTACGTTAATACAAAGGATTTTGGTTGTGTTGATACTGTGTCGAGATTAATTAAAGACGATGAGAACGAAGATATGGTGATAGCACGTACTCAACTTGAAGAAGATGTGACATCCATCCTGAATGATCAGATTAGCGGTTTTCCAGTCACGCTTAATATGGTACAGCAAGCTACAAGCAAATGTGAGCAGTTACAAAAAGTCGGCAACTCTCAACTTTTTGCGTGCTTTGACAATCAAAGTTATGTGTGTATGTATGTATGTTTGGAATATCATATGAAAATGTGATGTGATATGAAAAATACTTATTTTTTTATTTTTAAAATTTATTTCCTGTTAAAGAATAGGAGCTTGTTTTTTTAAAACTAATTTATAAAATAGTACCTATTTGCATGCTATATGTAAGTATATAGCATAAGATTATTTTATTGTAAAAAATCAGTGGCAACGTATTATTAATAATATTTTAACTTTTTATATGAATACATACATACATATGTACTTATGTATTTGAAAATCCAAAAAACATATGAATTGATGACAATAAAAAGCTTTAAGCTATGTACAGACGGTTGTAAGATCTGACAATATTGTCAGTAAAGTATGTCTTACAATGTCTTGCAACTGTGTGAACTGCCAATTTTCGGCTTACAACGTTGGTGGAAAAAACATTGTCAGCCTATTGTAAGCCAATAATATTGTTAGATATCTGCCAATCGTGAGAACACTCTTCTTTGCTATTGCCAGGTAATTGTCAGACGTTGTAAGTTCATTTTTTATTGGTAGGTGTGTTTAAAGTAATACACCTGACAATGGAATCATTGTCAAGCTACGTACACACGGTTGGCAGATCTTACAATATTTTCAGTAAAATTGTCTGAAAATGTATTACAATCGTGTGAACTGCCAATTTTTTACTTACAACGTTGTCAGAAAAACCATTGTCAGTCCATTGTAAGACGGCAATATTGTCAGGCATCTGACAACCGTGGGAACACCTATCGCAGGCATTGTCAGATAATTGGCAGACATTGTAAGGTAATTTTTTATTGGCAGATGTCGAAAATTTATGCACCTGACAATAACACCATTGTCAGAAAAGAAAATACAAAAAATTAAAAAAGCAAAACAAGTGAAATTTGTGAAATAATTATAGAAATAAAAATTAAAAAAGCTAAAAAAATAAAATACCAAAAATAAAAATGAATATGGCTTCTGATGATAGCACAGAAATGATTGTCAGCAGTTTCCAGCCAATTGAACTGCCATGTTCAGTTCAGCCACAAACGGAGTCTGATGGAGCCCAGAAAACAAGGCCGAAACAAAAATCCTATCGTAAAAAAGTTGAAACCGTTTGGTCTCATGAAGATCAGCTAAAGTTGATCTCGGAAGTTGAGGTACGGCAAAGTTTATGGGACGCCGGTTGCGCCGAATATAAACTTCCCAAAGATGTTTTGTGGCAGAAAGTGGCAGATACCATAGTGTAAATGATTGCAAAGCGAAATGGGCAAATCTGCGTACCTCTTTCAATTGCAATCTCGAAAAGCTTCGTAAAAAAAATCAGGCCAGGGCACTGATGACAATTTTCAAATTGCTTGGCGCTACTTTAAACCATTGCCAATGCCAGGTATCGTAGAGTTAGTACGAGTCGCTCACCAGCTGAAATGCTCTTGCGCATGTTGGTGTCCTGCTTTTTAATATGTGGAGTTACTAAGCCAAGGAGATAATCAAACTGCTCGGAATCCATTCGTAGAAAGTTCTGATATAAATCCGGCTCGTCAGTTCTTAATTGGATGAGCAACTTGGAATAAAATCCCTCCTCCTGGCGGCAACGAACCCAATCTTTTACCAAAACTTTGCGACGTTTTTTTACTATTGGATCTTCATCCTCACTACTTTCAAACAAATATGCACTTAAAATTGTCGTAATTGCTATATTCTTTTCCATAATGTATCACACTTTAATAATTTAACTTTTTTTTGTGTTATGTATACATAAATTCAGATAATATTTTCTGACATACATATGCTTTGAATTTTCTGACAATGCCTAACAACAGATCTGGCAATTTTTGTCATCCAATAATCTGACAATCGTGTGAACTGACAATTTTTGTTGGCACATAAATTCATTGTCAGACAATTAACTGACAATGAAATTGTAAGATTTTCTTACGATCGTCTGAACACACAAATTACTTCTGGGTGACAATTTTTCATTGTCACTACATTGTTAGTATGTTGCCAGGTCTTACAATATTGTAAGATCTGACAACCGTGTGTACAAAGCTTCAGACAAATATTTCTACTGGCAACACTGCGCGCGCATAAACGTAAATTTAATGTTTTAAATTTTCTGGCAATGCCGAAAAACAAATTTGTTGTACAATAATCTAACAACCGTGTGAACTGACAATTTTAATTGGTAGGTAAATTTATTGCCAGACAGTTGTCTGACAATGAAATTGTAAGCTTTTCTTACAATCGTCTGAACTAACAATGTACCTTTTTGTAGCCATATTGAATTGTCAGAGCATTGCCAGCACATTGGTAAATCAAACAACATTGTCAGATCTTACAACCGTCTGTATATAGCTTTATACGGTAGAGTGGTGTATTTTCAATAAACTACAATAGGTGATAACAAAATAAACACACAAAAGCAAATAATATTTTGACTTTAATTTTTATAATAAAAAATAATTAGCAAAATTCATAACCACCTTTTTGGTAAACGCACAAAAAGTTTTCATTGTGTCATACACCTTTTGCGTTACACTTTTCTCTCAAAGTTAAAAACGTCACGCAACGCTACAAAGTTTTGTGTGACACGGCCTTAAAAAAAACAATGCGTCTACTTAATTAACATCAGAGACGCTGCAACTCTGCTATAAAAAAAATATAATATGTAATAATAATAATAAATCAACGCGGAATAGCTGAGTTGTAACACAGAAATTAAAAAGCTCTCTCGCTCTCTCTCTGTTTTCAATTTCACCACCTGTCCTCTCTACCCTCTATCCCTTTCACAAAAGAAGTAACACCTTAATTTAAGTAGTAGGTATTAATTGCCTGAGTGTAACTTCTCTTAAAATAAAAAAAAAACAATAAGTTAAAGATCTATACATATAAAACGGGATATATATGTGTATATATATATATATATATATATATATATATATATATATATATATATATATATATATATATATATATACATATATATATGTAACGTATGGACTCCAAAATTTTGTGATATGTATTCCATGGATTTTTATTTAAAGGCCGTAATTTCGTTAAACGCTCAATTTAAATCGTATGGTAATATAACTTTTGAGCTGTTTGCTTAGGGCCAGCAACACGGACGGGGTCAGCTATATGTACATAAAAATTATGTGTATGTTCGTGATCGCTAAACTCCAAAACTACTGGACCGATTTTGACCAAACTTTATATAAGTACATGTTCTATGGGACGTGAGGAGTGTTTCTGTGTAGTTTGAAGTTCGTCCGACAGATGGCCCAATATTTTGTTTTTTGTGTTTTGTCCAATAGAGATTAGCGCGATTATCCTATGCTGCGTTTTGCTGAAGGCGTTGGGTCCTTAATTAGCGTGTAGTGGGGTTTGCGTGGTCTTCCAACCTTATCTTGCTTTGCTGTTTCTGCAGCGACAGTAAGTTGCCCTTCTAACCACTTTTCACTTCTTATACATATAAAACTTTTGTTTACTGTAGCTAACTCCTTTGTAGCGTTTTTTTAGTACTTTTACAAAATTAGATAATTGCTCTTATATTTCGGTGCTACACGAATTTAAGTTTAATTTTATTTTAACTTAAGTAAGAACATCTTCCTGGTTTTTATTTCTAAAATACTCTTCGGCCAGTTCTTTATAAGCGAAGCTCTCCATATTTTTCTGAATATTTTTTTTTAGTCTGTTATGATTTACCACTTGCAAATATACGTACGTACACGTAAAGGATTGTGTAATTCCCTATTGAATCCGTAGTTTTATACATTTTTAGATACATGTTATTTACACATTGATCTTCAATTTCATAGCAGGTGGTACTTAAATTGAACAAAACTGCACTTGTTTTCCAGACCTTAATATCAGGTAAAACTAATTAGTATCTCGTCAATATGGGGTTCTTTTTATCTTTAGTGGTTTAATGTCGCGATTATTATTATAAAATTGTTTATGACTTTGGCTGACCCTAACAGTTATATTAGAAAGAGATCATATGTTTACTGTAGAACCTACTGTGATATTTTTATGACAGATTTCTTTGCTGATCAAAACAAAGCCATAAAACCCTTTCGCAGGTATTATATTTATATTTATTGTTTTTTTTTGTTTTACGTAGTCTAAAGTAAAAAACATAAACCTTTAGGCAAAAAAATGAAAATTTAATACACCATTGTATACGAGTAATTATAGGGCTGTTTAAATTATCGTAATTTGAATTTTTTTTAGAGTAATTTCATTAAAATTAAAAAAGTGTTCTACCGGCGGGTCGTGGCGGGTGCAAAATTATATATAGGGTTAAAGAAGACACCTTCGCCTTTCTTCGGGTGGTACCTGTTTCTTGTTCCCTAGAAGTTCTATTCCACTAAAGTTTAAATTTCAGAAAAATATAGTAGTTTCATAAATATTTCATAACACCTCTAATATTAAACGCTAGAGCGGTAACCACTTACAACAACTAAAGACTATAATCCTACCAACATTATAAAAAAGACCGCAGGGCATTATCGATGATAGCTTGCGAGTAGTAACCATTTATTTTTGAAAAAAAAAACTGATAAAAAAACACCTTTTTCTGAAATAACAAAAACAGTTGAGTTTGACAGCATGCCACGCCCACAATTATCAATAGTTTAACCTAATTTTTTTGCTACCTTAATATGGATATATTAGCTCCAAATGGCATCAAAATTTTAAAAATCGGTGACAAAAAAAATTCTACTTTTGGCCAATGAAAAACGATTTTCAGCCACTGTGCGGCGTAGCCAACTAGAAAGGTGTACACCACTTTAAACTTCAGTATCTCATCATAACTAATTGTTGTGGGAGTGTAAACCTACTGCGATCAAAACGCAACCCTGCATTTCAAATGTCATCATGTTCATTTCTTTATTTCCTGTAAAAAAAAACTACTCTCTCTCTCTCTCTCTCTTGTTGTAAACCTAAGTGGTAGAACACGTTTTTTGTAACCTTTGAGAATAAAATATATTTGTGAGTTAAGATTTGGGGTTTTTATTTATTTCATCCAAACCACAACAGAAATTGGCGACGAGGATTTAGAAAGCGAAGAAAAATTTTGCAACTGTATTACGGCATCGTAATGGCAGAATCAAAGACCCAAGAGTTATTGCAACTGCAAAGCAAATTGCTTCAAGCTTACAGAAGACCGAACAGAAAAAAGCCAAGAAACTTTAATGGAAAAGTAGTATAGCTGATTTTTTTTTATGATCCGCAAAATAATTTAGCTTTTGGTATGCCCGCCACGAAGATGTGTTTACGGTGGACGGAAAATATTTGGATAATGCAGCCCTTGTACGTTTGTTAATGAGGAAGCTGAATTCTGTAGCATACGGAAAATACGCAACGTATATCTTGCCGAAAAACCCTAGAGACATTTCTTTTTCAGAAACAATTAAAATTTTGCAAAATATGTTTGGTTCAAGAGAATCTATTTTCAGCCTTAGGTACAAATGCTTGCAGCTAGAAAAACAAACGCAAGAAGATATTGTCACCTACGCAGCTCGTGTAAATGAGTGCTGTGAGAAATCTAAACTGGCAGATATGACAGCTGATCAGATGAAGTGTCTAATTTTCGTAATGGGTTTGAAGTGTAAACAAGATGCTGAAATGCGTACAAAACTACTAGCTGTTTTGGAAGATGAGACAGAGCCAAAGTTGAACAAATTGGTCAGTACTGCAGAGCGAATGCTTAATTTGAAGAAAGACACGGTCATGGTGGAGCATCCAAATAAAATCGTGAATGCAGTCAGAGATCCGAATGTAAGCAATGCAAATGGTAAGTCGAACGTTAAGCCACAGCCTAAGCCGAAAAATCGCCCTGCTGGAATTGTGGGGCAATGCATTGCACAGAGCACTGTAAGTTCAAAAAGCATAAATGCACTCAATGTAAACGTATGGGTCACAAGGAAGGTTATTGCAGCTCACAGAAAAATAAACCGCACAAACGAGCATTCTATGGCGGTAGAAAGAAAAATTATCCAAGTGATCATCGGCCAGCAAGCAACCAAGTACAGGTAAATAGTGTTAATTTTGCAGCTCGACGCAAATATGTTGAAGTTGTTCTTAAACCAACAACACCAGCAATAATCAGTGAAGGGAAAACTTTCAAACTTCAGATTGACTCTGCTTCAGACGTAACTATAATTGGTAAACAAAACTGGCTTGATCTGGGCAGTCCAAGTTTGCTTCTTCAAAATAGACACGCTATCAGTGCGTCACAAGGAAAAATTCGTTTCTTAGCAGAGTTCCCTTGTGAACTTCAGCTCAACGGAGAAGTAAAACAAATGAAAATTTTCGTAGTGGACATTGATCCCCTAAATGTGCTAGGCATCGATGCACTTGATATTTTTGGTATATGGGATAAGCCATTAAATACCGAATGTTGCCAAGTCGAATGTTTGGTGCAACAGAAGTAAGAATCTGTTATGGCAGAAATTAAAGAGCGTTATGCAGATGTTTTCAATGAAATACCGTCTACATGCAGCAAAGCAATGGTGCAACTACATTTAAAGCAGAATGCAAAACAGGTATTCCGAGCAAAGCGACCAGTAGCGTATGCGGTTCAACCTTTGATAGAAGATGAATTAAATAGGTTGCAGCAATTAGGCATCATAACACCAGTAGATTTTTCTGATTGGGCAGCCCCTATAGTAGCTGTTAGAAAGGCGTCAGGAAAAGTTAGAATTTGTGGTGACTACTCGTCAGGTTTAAATGCAGCCCTAGAGCTTCATCAGTATCCGTTGCATACAGCAGAAGATATTTATGCGAAAATTGCAAATGGTCACTGCTTCAACCACATTGATTTGTCGGATGCGTATTTGCAGATGGAAGTGACGAAAGAAGCAGACAAATTACTAACCATTAACACCCATAAGGGTTTGTTTACATTTAACAGATTGTAACCTGGGGTTAAAAGTGCACCTTCAGCGTTCCAACAAATAATGGATACCATGTTAGCAGATATTGATGACACGGCAGCTTACATAGACGATATAATTATCGGAGGTGCGACATGGGAAAAACATGTACAGAATGTATTAAAAGTCCTGCAGAGGTTACGCGAATACAATTTTCATATTAAAATGGAAAAATGCAAATTTTTCTCTTCAGAAATGAAATATTTAG
Source organism: Germaria angustata (assembly GCA_963681545.1). Lineage (NCBI taxonomy): Eukaryota > Metazoa > Arthropoda > Insecta > Diptera > Tachinidae > Germaria > Germaria angustata. The sequence continues at coordinate 49,954,185 of OY813002.1, read as the reverse complement.
GAAACATAGTGTCACAATCGGGAATAAGACTAGATCCAGGAAAGATTAAATCGATTTTAAAAATACCGCCTCCACAGAACGTTTCAGAACTTAGAGCATTTTTAGGTAGTGTCAACTACTATGGTAAATATGTGCGTAACATGAGTAATTTGAGGGCACCTTTAGACAAATTGATGCATAACAATGTCAAGTTTGAGTGGACTGCAGAATGTAGACGAGCATTTGAAAAATTTAAAAATATTTTAAATTCCGATTTGCTATTGACACATTATAACCCCCGCCTACCATTGAAGGGCATTGGAGCCTTCATTTGTCATGTTATGCCTGATAACACGGAAAAGGTCATCGCACATGCAGCTTGTACTTTAACGCCGGCAGAACAAAAATACTCTCAGATAGAGAAGGAGGCGCTTGCGTTGATATTTGCAATGAAAAAATTTCATCGCTACATATTTGGAAGAAAGTTCATTTTATACACTGACCACAAAGCATTACTTTCAATCTTCGGCAGTAAAAAGGCTATTCCAGCACACACTGCAAACCGATTGCAAAGGTGGGCACTCACTTTGATGCGTTACGACTTTGAGTTGCAGTACGTTGTAGGTTAGGTTAGGTTAGGTTAGGTTGATTGGAGGGGTATGACAGCCCATGTCATTACGACATACACCTAAGCCAGTGAAGGCTTGTTGTGCGCTCCCTTGAGTTAACCTTGAGTTAACCATAAGATATTGAACCAAAGTTCTAGAGAAACTCCGTGTCACTCACAAAGTTCCTTAATTTCCTCCAGCATATTCCCCGTAATCGGCTTATGTCCGGTAAGATGTCACTCCCAAGATATCGGGACCTTATTTGTGAGAAGGCGGGGCATTGGCACAAATAGTGTTCCAATGTTTCGCTCTCCTCCCCACATGCTCTACATTCATCTCCTCCCGCTATTCCCAAGCGTTTAAGATGTGCCAGTAGTTGAGAGTGCCCTGTGACCACTCCCATTATTCTACTTAGTTCGAGCTTGCTGAGTCTTAGCAGCTCCCTCGTTCTTCTCTCGTCTGGATCTCCCCATAGAATTTTTGTATTGATTCCCATGGTTCCGTTATTCCAGAGAGTTGAATGGGCCCTTTGTGCCCAAGTCTTTAGCTCTGATTTAACTGCATCGAAAGGTTTCGCGCATTCCAAGCTTATATTACCTAACTCTATTGCCCTAGAAGCAAGTGAGTTTGCCCTCTCATTTCCAGTTATCCCCGCGTGCCCCGGCACCCATATGATGCGCAGTTCACCATGTGTCGAGTAACTGTTAATGGCGTTTTTGCAATCCCAAACTGTACGTGATTTAGTGCGTTCCTCTGAGATTGCTCTGATGGCCATCTGACTATCTGTGAATATATTCACAATTCCTGACCTCCTCATTACATTGAGTTCCCTGATACACTCCGTTATCGCCCGAACTTCCGCCTGCAAAACTGTGCAATAGTCCGGCAGGCGGAAAAACAGTTCCGTGGTGTTTTCTATATAAACACCAAGTCCCGTTTTCCCTCTCGACCTTGATCCATCCGTGTAGCAATGAAGCCCCATGGGGATCTGGTTCCAAGGGTCGGTCAACCAGGAATGGATGTCGGGAATCAATGTTCCACAGTTGGCCTCTAGTCTAGTCTCCGGTATGCGGTCATTTGCGACACTTTCCGGTATGGACTCTCCTATGGCCGTAAAGATTCGTTGATGATACGCTTCCTGTTCCTGATCGATCCACTCACCCATCACCTTTAGTCGTTTTGCTGCTAGAGCCGCTTCGTATTTTATACGAATATCGATTGGCTGGATAGATAATATTGTTTCCATCGCACCTGTTGATGTCGTTCGGAAGGCCCCACTTATACCAAGACAGCAGGTTCTCTGAACTTTCTGTATTGTTTTGATGTTGCATTTATATTCCATCGATGTCCACCACACTATAGAGGCATAGGTCATAATCGGCCTGATAACGCTACTATAAAGCCAGTGTGTCATCTCTGGATTCAGCCCTCATCTCGTGCCTATGGCCTGTTTACAGATTGACCAACATATATGAGCCTTTTTGACTCTTTCGTTTATGTGGTCTTTCCATTTTAATTTCCGATCGAGAATGACTCCTAGATATTTCACCCTGTCGGAAATATTTATTGTCCTTTCAAGAAAGCGCGGCTCATCATATGGAGCTATCTTCGTCTTTCTTGTAAATAGGCCAATTTCAGTTTTTTCTGGGTTAACGTTCAACCCTCTTGGTTGAGCTCAGTTGTGTGCCAGGGTTAATGCCTCCTCGGCCTTCCTGCACAAATGATTTGGATCCCTTCCCTTCAGAAGTATCATGACGTCATCTGCGTAGCAGACTGTCTCGAATCCCTCATCGGTCAGAGTCCTAATAAGGGTATGTATTGTTGTGGTCCAGAGAAGGGGTGATAAAATCCCCCCTTGTGGAGTTCCACATTGTACCCTTTTTCTTATACTTACATTGTGCGCCTCACAATTAATCCATCTGTTCCTTAGCATATTGCCAATCCAGTCGCGTATCGCCCGGTTGACATTAAATTGGTCCAGAGAATGGATAAGTGTGTCGGTATGCACGTTGTTGAAAGCCCCCTCAATGTCAATGCAAACCGCGAGTGTGTATATCTTCTCACTAAGTGACCTTTCTATAAAGTACACCACATTATGCAATGCAGTGTCCACTGATCTACCTTTGACATATGCGTGTTGCCTGAACCTCAGCATATGGCCTGCGATCCTGCCCTTAACCATGTCGTCAATTATCCTCTCCATGGTTTTCAGCAAGAAGGAAGTTAGGCTTATTGGCCTATAAGCCTTTGGTGAAGAATAATTTGGCTTGCCAGGTTTGGGGATAAACACTACCCTCGCTTCCTGCCAGCCTACTGGAATATATGCGTGTGTTAGGCATGCATTATAAATTCCTGCAAGATGTGACGAAACTAAATTCATCCCTTTCTGCAGGAGCGCCGGAAAGATACCATCCGGACCCGCAGCCTTAAATGGAGAAAAGCTTTTTATCGCTTCCATAACCATCCTATCGCTGATAATAGGCACCTCATGTTCACCACTTCTCCCATCGTCCAGCCTAGCCGAAAGTTCGGCCGGGCTGCATGGAAAATGTGTATCCATGAGGAGTTTAATGGTTTCCTCCACATTTTCAATTGCCCTGCCCGATTCATCCACTAATGATTCAGCCTGGATGTGGGCTTTTGACAAAAATTTTTTAATTTTAGAAACATCGCTTACACTGTCCACCTGTTCGCAGAAAAGCCTCCAGGATGTACGTTTAGCAGTTCTTATTCTCTTGTTGTAATTTCGGAGTTTATCACGATAATCCTCCCAATATACTGGTAATCTTTTACGTTTCGCTCTATTATAGAGTCGGCGGACTTCCCTCCCCATTGCCCGAATCTCCCCTGTCATCCAGGGTTTTTCGTATGTGGATTTTCTTTCCCGAAGTGGGCAACTCTCTTCAAACGACTCAACTAAAGCGTCCGTAATGATTTTGACTTTACCGTCTATGTCCTCTCTTTCTAGGCGATTGAAAGAAACCTGCCCTAAATGAGAATCAAGTGACCTTTCGAATTTTGCCCAATCAGTTTTAGCCCTGTTTCGAAAGGTTATAGGTTCTGGCGGTTGCCTTGCAATTTTAAACATAATATAACGATGATCTGAGAATGAGTGCTCGTTCAGAACCCTCCATTCAGCAATTTCATCGATTACGTTTTCAGAACATATGGTTACATCCAATACCTCCGCTCTAATTCTATTAATAAAGGTAGGCGTATTACCAGTATTAACAGTTAATAGATCGTTAGTATTTAGAAATTCTAAAAGAGCCTGTCCCCTTTTATTAATGTTAGTACTACCCCATGCAATATGATGCGAATTAGTATCGCATCCGATTAGTACTTTGCTACCTTTTATTCTGCAATCTTCTACCAAGTGTTGTAATTCCGACGTTGGTGGTAGTGTCGGTGCATCATACGGCAAGTATACTGATGCTAGGCATATGTTTCCATTTCCCTGCTTCAGTACTGTTGCGTCTGCTGTTGACAACTCTGTGGATAAAAGAAAGCATAAATTTTTGTGACTAAGAATACAGGTCCTCGGACGATTCCCTGTTTTAGCATAAAATAATTGGTAGTTTACATGGCTTAATCCATTAACCCTGTTTTTTGTCGTCCAGGGTTCTTGTATTAATGCCACATGAATCTTACCTTTGTTAATTTTCTCCATCAAAGCGTGAGTTGCCGTCTCGCTCCGGTGGAGGTTAATTTGGATGACCTCCCACATCATCCTTCTAATAGGCGGTCCTCTTGGGAGTTGGTGATATTTTGCTCCAACTCCTCCTTGGCCGTCTGGACCTCCGAGACACCCGCCTGATTTTGGCTAGCTGCAGCCTGTACTGTGCTTGTCCTGTCGTTGCTGGGGGTGGTTTTCTCCTGGCTGCCGATACAGGACTTGCCTATTTTGACATATACAGCTTTCGACACAAAGAACACCTTCCCTTCAGATTTGGAAAGGCTGGAAATAGATCCTTGGTCGATGCCCACCACAAAAAGAGTTCCATTTTGGTCCTCCTCTCTGTGGAACACCTCCCATTTCTCTACCGCCAGTTCTTGCAGTACGTTGTAACGACACGTTTCCGCTGGTTGCTGGGATAAGCTCAGCGGGGACCAGGGTCGTGATAATCGTTCAGTAATTAATATAAAAGAATCGGAACTTTCACTCAACGTTATAAAAACTCTTTATTGAGAGCACGTTCAGTTCGGAGAGTAGCGCCGTCTGTTCAACAGAACCCAGCGCGCGTGGTAATCAAGCGCAAAGTACTACACTAAACTCAGAGTCTCTTAGTTGTGAGTAAGGCCACAAGAAATACTCCTTGCGGTCTGTCACAACAACAACCACTCAAGAGCGTGAGCTGGTAAGAGAAAGGCACAGCAGAGATGTGGTCGACATTCTACATACAAGAAATACTCCTTGCGGATTGAGCACCAAAATCTCTCTCTCGAGCGCTGACTGATAGTTGCGCAGCCTGCTATACCACAAGAAATACTCCTTGTGGTACTCAAGCACCAACGACAACCACTCAAGAGCGCGAGCTGGTAAGAGAGGAGTACAGCAGAGATGTGATCGGCAATCCACGAGAAATACTCCTTGCGGATTGTCCACCAGAATCTCTCACGAGCGCTGACTGATAGTTGCAGAACCTGTGATACCACAAGAAATACTCCTTGTGGTACTCAAGCACCAACAACAACCACTCAAGAGCGCGAGCTGGTAAGAGAGGAGTACAGCAGAGATGTGATCGGCAATCTACAAGAAATACTCCTTGCAGATTGTCCACCAAAATCTCTTATGAGCGCTGACCGATAGTTGCAGAGCCTGTGATACCACAAGAAATACTCCTTGCAATTCCCAGGCAGAGCACCGCGGCAGGCGTGAAAAATCCTTCGTGGTGAATAAATCCACAAGAAATACTCCTTGTGGATTTAGCCACGAAGACTTTTCAGTTTTGTTCGCTGGCAGTTGATAAGCCTTAAATAGTACAAGAAATACTCCTTGTACTATTTTTGGCAAAGTGCTTTTGCTTTAAGATCTATGGGAAGAGGCCTACGCACAACACCCAAGGGAGATCTTACAGCTTCGCGAGCTGCCAACAAACTTCTTATTTTTCAATGATGTCGTGCCTTTTATACCCAGTTTTCTTACACACAAACACACGCACATTGTGTGGTGTTACCATAGCACGTTTTGAATGGTTGTACCTTTCTCGTATTAAGGGTTGTATTTAAACAATGTTAATCCAACATTTGAAGTACAGATGGCGTGACTCTCGTCCGTTAGTTTACATATGAATTTAACTTAATATAAATAACTTAGGAGTAAAAAAAAACATTTCATTAAAAGAATTCATTAATAATATAACAATAATATAATAAGAAATATTTTAGCTACTTCATGTGTAGACAAAAACAAGTATAACGCCTTTTGTCGTTACACTACCCCCTCGCCGTCCGCGGGAGGATTTAGCCGCTGATGAGATGGATGTGAACTGGGCCGCTGCGAAGAAATGTAACTCGGTACCTTTGCTCTTGCACACATATGGATACTCGCACCCGTCGTTGGTTTAATCTGACCCCCATGCGCTCGACTATCTCACGACGCAATTGTTCGGGAGCTTGTGACAGTAGGATTTTACGTGGCACGTTTGGTAGTGATGACTTTTGGGGGTTGTGATTGTGATGATATCGGCAGATGGTGTCGCAGCTGAGGATGAGCTTGAGGTCGCAATCGAGGAAAATGTTGATCTGTGAGTAGGTGATTCTGGCGTAGACGTTACTATAGCGTTGGTCTGTTTGGCCCTAGTTGTTTTCGATGTTGATATCGAATACAACTGTTGAGAATCCACAAATTTTCGGCAAGTTCCGTTGTTCTTTTTCTTCAATGGAATAGGGAAACATTTGTGGCTATGCGACGATTCGACACACCATCTTTCCAGGGAATTATTTGTTTCTGTGTCGATAATGGCTGGCATAACCGGATTTATCTCACCGTATCCAAATTTATTTGAACGAATATTCTTCGTCAATCTTTTTCGGCTGGCTGCATTAGACAATCCCGCTCTGTTCTCGAATTTCTGTGGCTCTGTCGCCAAGAATTTTACGATTCCCTTCTGCGGGGAGTCCTCTTTAGGCAGGTGTACAGTGAGAATGCGGTGACTGGGTTTGTTAATACTGCTTACCTTACTTGCCCACGTACCTGGATCAGCTTTCACGACTAGACCGCCACATGTGAAGGTAGAGTTACAACTCCGTAGAAAGTCGAGCCCCAGAATAATGGCTTCTGTTGCCCCGTTCATTATAAGAAATTTGTGATCGGTGATTATGTTGCCCAAACTCACTCTGTATTGAACTTCTCTGGTGACACTTCTTTTCGAGCCGTCGGCTAGGAACACATCAATGTCTACTGGTTCATATGGCGGCTCCGGTGATAATTCATTAACTAAAGTTGGTTTTATGAAGCTGTTAGTCGCTCTAGTGTCAACTATGGCGGTGACCAGCTTACCTCCTTGTGGATTTAGCCACGAAGACTTTTCAGTTTTGTTCGCTGGCAGTTGATAAGCCTTAAATAGTACAAGAAATACTCCTTGTACTATTTTTGGCAAAGTGCTTTTGCTTTAAGATCTATGGGAAGAGGCCTACGCACAACACCCAAGGGAGATCTTACAGCTTCGCGAGCTGCCAACAAACTTCTTATTTTTCAATGATGTCGTGCCTTTTATACCCAGTTTTCTTACACACAAACACACGCACATTGTGTGGTGTAACCATAGCACGTTTTGAATGGTTGTACCTTTCTCGTATTAAGGGTTGTATTAAAACAATGTTAATCCAACATTTGAAGTACAGATGGCGTGACTCTCGTCCGTTAGTTTACATATGAATTTAACTTAATATAAATAACTTAGGAGTAAAAACAACATTTCATTAAAAGAATTCATTAATAATATAACAATAATATAATAAGAAATATTTTAGCTACTTCATGTGTAGACAAAAACAAGTATAACGCCTTTTGTCGTTACAACGTTAATACAAAGGATTTTGGTTGTGTTGATACTGTGTCGAGATTAATTAAAGACGATGAGAACGAAGATATGGTGATAGCATGTACTCAACTTGAAGTAGATGTGACATCCATCCTGAATGATCAGATTAGCGGTTTTCCAGTCACACTTAATATGGTACAGCAAGCTACAACCAAATGTGAGCAGTTACAAAAAGTCATCAAAGCTTTAAATTCAAGGTGGGAAACGAATGTTAAAGATGCCCTACTTCCATATAATAGGCGCAGAGATTCGTGTTGCAGCAGTTACATAGAGGTCATACAGGTAAAGAAAGGATGAAGTCCGTTGCTAGGAGTCACGTATTTTGGCCTGGAATAGATGAAGAAATTGCAGAGTATGCACGAAATTGTCAGCCGTTCGCATTAGCAGGAAGGTCACCAGCAAAATCTACACCACAGCTTTGGTCTGCAGCAACAAAGCCGATGGAAAGATTGCACAAAGATATAGCGGGACCTTGTGATGGAATTTACTACCTAGTGATGATTGATGCTTATTCTAAGCCAGAAATATTCGAAATCAGAAATATATCCTCATCAGCAGTGATCGAGAAAGTAGACGAGACGTTTGCTAGATATGGAAACTATGACACCATCGTTTCTGATAATGGCACACAATTTGTGAGTGCTCAGGTTCAAGATTTTTTGAAGAAGAGAGGAGTGAACCATGTTCGAATTGCTCCATATCATCCGCAGTCAAATGGGCAGGCAGAGAGGTTTGTAGACACCCTTAAAAGAACAATAGCGAAACTCAAACGTGAATCAACGAGTGTTACGAACTTGCAAACATTCCTGCAAACATACAGGTCTACGCCAAATCCAAATGTACTAAATTTCAAGACAGCAGCAGAAGCATTTCTCAATCGAAAAATAAGAACCCATTGCATCAACAAGAACATCACATTGCGAGCTCAGAAAACCAAAATCGACATGAAAAAAGATTAAGAAAACTCGAAGCAGGTGATTTAGTGTACGCTAGAGTATATTCACAAAACACCAGCAGTTGGGTTCCGAGTATCAAGTGTGAATTACAACATCTTGCTCACCAAAAGTCGAAGATTAATACGATCACACATAAACCAGTTGAAGCGCAGATATGTCAACAAAGGCGAAGATAATTTCAATCGATTTCTATGCGACAGTTTTGACCTTTACAATTTATCTCAACACCGTCGTAATTCCTCTCATGATTCAAATGGTAATGAAGCATCTGCGCAACCAGAAGCAGAAGGCGCTATAGATGATTCCAGTGATAGTAAATCAGCTGTACAGCCTGAAGTAGAAAGCGCTACGGATGATGCTAGTAGCAATGAAGATGCGTCCCAACCAATGGCAGATACAAATCCACGTCCACTCCGACAGGTGCAAAGACCTGTCTGGATGGGTGACTATGACATTTCTTAAGAAGGAGAGATGTTGTGGGAGTGTAAACCCACTGCGATCAAAACGCAACCCTGCATTTCAAATGTCATCATGTTCATTTCTTTGTTTCCTGTAAAAAAACTAATCTCTCTCCCTCTTGTTGTAAACCTAAGTGGTAGAACACGTTTTTTGTAACCTTTGAGAATAAAATAAATTTGTGAGTTAAGATTTGGGGTTTTTATTTATTTCATCCAAACCACAACACTAATATTCCACAAAACTTGACTCAGGATTAATCCTTGCGCGGCCCCGGATATAAGTGGGATTTTCCTCTGTCCCTCCTTTGTATAATATATAAGCTCTCTTATTACTCGCGAGAGATATGTCGGTATACGAAAGCAAATCTCCAAGGCCAACAACGTCCGACTACCTTATTAAAAGTTTTTTTTACATCCAGTGTTGCCAGAAGAACGATTGTCTGCTGCAATTATTTTTCTGCTGGGTAGCGTAGAAAGTTGCGACAACATCTCTTAATGCTCCGATGGTAGATCTTCCTGGTCTGAAGCCATGTTGCCTCTCCTCCTCCGGCGGATATGGCCCACGCTTTAAGAGTCTTTCAAAAAGTTTGCCTGCTGTGTCTAGCATACAGAGTATTCAATAAGCTGATAGCGAGTATGAGTCGCCCTTTCCTTTGCTGTAACTTACAACCTTTTGGGAGAAGCAGTTGTTGTACATATGTATCTAAAAACATTTGTGGCCGCTTTAAGGCTATATACTTGACCACCTCCGCTGGTATACCGTCTGATCCAGGTGCCTTCTTGGGTTTTAGTTTTTCAGCAGCTATTTTCAGTTCATGCGCGGTGAACAACGGGATGTCTGTCATCTCTACCGTGTAACTTCTATCAACAGGAACGTCGTTTGTCGGAAAAAGGGGCATTATAATGATTTCAATCTCTTCTACATCCATCAGGGGTGTCGGCGTTCTGATCCCCAATTTCTCTTTGACTATTTTATAGCCCGCACCACATAGATTTGTTCCTATAGCTTTCTTTTGCTATTAAAAATTTCCCTTTGCAGTCTCCCCTTGGCAAGTTTGTATGCATTTTTCATTTACGGTCTCGTCTCTGCGTTTAGCACTGGTGTACTTCCTCCTGTGTATGCAACAGTCACTTCTCGCTCTTGCAATATCCTCGTTTCACCAGTAAACTTCTTTTCTCCCTCAGTTGTTTCGTCCAATCCTGGGCATCGATTTCTCGCATCCTTCCTTAATTATTTGCATGACTTTCTCTACAGTCATGGAGGTATTTGCAGTACCTGATGTTTCTTTCAATTTTGCCGTCGATTTCTGTCATAAGTGTCCAGTTTTTTGGCATTCCATCTCTACGTGCTTGTGATTCGTTGTCTTGCACTGTTAACGTTTCCAGTTAGAGTTGAGTACAAAATGTATTGATGATCGCTACCTGTGTAGGCCTCAAGAACGTTTCAGTCTGTTATTCTGTGTGCAATTCTTTCTGTGGCCAGTGTGATGTCTGGTATTGTGCCCTTGCAGGCAGTTCGTCTAATGTGGGTACAACTCCTACGTTCGCTGCCAGCATCCCCAGTTTGGCCATCATTTAATTAACACCTCTACTTTGGAGTTTGTTGTTTGCATGCCCCAATCTGGTGTTAAAATCACCTGCCACTATTAGATTTTTTTTCAATCTCTTGATTAAAGGCCTCAATATCATCCAGATTTTTCTAGAATTCTGCCATGTGGTCACTTGGCGTTAGGTAGCAGCTAATGACTGTTATGCCTTCAAACTGTGTTTATATGAAACAGCTTCCTTTTCCGTACTTCTTTGGTGTAAATTTTCCCAGGTGTGGTATCCATATTGCTTCCTGCTGTACTACTCCCTGATAACAACTATGACTGCTCCTTGTTCTATCATCACCTATGGCAGGAGTGCATCTGCCACTTTTCCTCTGTGTATGCTTGCTTGTAGGATCTTCACTTGGCACTTCTACTTGCTTTGCAGCCTCTCGATTCCGGTAAGTGATCCAAAAGGGTTTAACCTTCTATGAGGTGTTTGCACACTGCTGTCACTTTTACGCAGCAAGTTTGGTGTGTTCTCTGGTATCTCCACCATACTCACTGAGAGGCGATGGTGGAGATCCCCTTTTTTGGGGATCTTTGGATCCGACCGCTAGGTCGGAAGGGGTTAATTTCATCTAAGTCTACTGCTAAGTTGCTAAAGTTGTTTCTGTTCTTGTCTTGTATTATGTCTCTTCGGTTTTTGTTCTTTAAGGAAATCAAGTTGTTACTGGGTCCCAATTCAAAGCCGCTATATCCGCTTGTTGTATAGTTACGTTGTGATATTATGGTTTTGAATGATATTAAATTTAACATTGCCAATCTTACTGAAAATATTAAACACGCTGCTAAACATGCCACTACTTCCTATCTATTGATGGAATTAGTAACAAGATGCTGATGAAGTTGCCTCGTATTGCTATTAGAATCCTGTTAATTATTTTTAATGGCATTTTACGACTGGAGTATTATCCAATTCTAACTGAGAATGGGTGTATACCGGACCATCAATTTGATTGTAGAAGTCAGCATAGTACCGTTGAACAATGTCATAGATTGGTTCATTTCATAAGAAGAACATTTGAAGAAAGAAAGTATTGTTCTTCCCTCTTTATTGATGTCTCTCAGGCATTTGATAAAGTGTGGCATGAAGGCCTAATTTTAAAATTGAAGACATATCTGCCAATAAACATTGTAAATGTTTTGGAAAGTTACATTCTTGCCCGGAAGTTTACTGTTGTGGAAGGAGACTTCATGAGTGTGCCCGAAACTATCTCATCTGGGGTGCCACAGGGGAGTATACTGGGGCCAGTTTTGTATTTGATTTATACCTGTGATATGCCCTTGAGCACAGGTGAAATACCTTGGTATACACCTTGACCGACGACTTACATGGAAAATCCATATTGACTCTAAACTGACACAAATAAAACTTAAGTTAACCCAGATACATTGGCTGATTGGTAGAAATTCTACCCTCAGTCTAGATTGTAAACTTTTATTATACAAGTCGCTTTTGAAACCCATTTGGTGTTACGAAATTCAGCTATGGGGCACTGCTTCAGCTTCCAATATAGAGAGAATCCAACGAATGCAAAACAAAATTTTAAGATTAATAACATCGGCTCCATGGTACATGAAAAATTCAATTTTACATCGTGATTTAAATATGCCACTTGTGACCGCTGAAATTGCAAAATATGCAGGCAAATATTTAACAAAACTCGAGTCCCACCCTAATCCCCTTGCTCGTAACATCTTGAACTTTACTGGACACATCCGCTTAAAAAAGAGGGATACTACGGCATTAATACGCAACACTGCAGATGAAATTCTTAGAAAATATTTTTGTGCTTAACATGACATTTATGTATTATTAATTATTATCACTAAGTTTATGTCTGACACTGGTTGGGCCTAATAATTATATACATATGTATATATTTAAGATTTGAATACTTATTGTTAGTTCAGTTTTTGAAGATACAATAAATAAATTTTAGCAGAAAAAAAAATGAAAATCATACAATGGTTGACGTACAATCCTCATGAGACTGTACGTACATAGCCAGATCCGAGTTAATCAGACATTATCAACTGAACCTACACCGTAAACTTAATAACGACAACGCTTTCAACGCTCTTCGATTGCTGCCAGGTTTTAACAGGACAGAGGCAGGTGTAAAATTATCCTGGAAGCCGTTTCTGCGATATGTCACTCCCAGGAAGTAAGGTAACATAATGAAACATCAACCAGCCCAAAATCATACTGTTCACAATCGTTTATTAGGATCAATATTCCGTTGTACTTGTCAAGTCGTCTGTGGATCGCTTCTACGTACCTAGAATTTGTTCTCTGTTGGTCCGGTTAAACCTGGCGCGTAGTTTATACAGGGCGGCATTTGCTCGCCTTGTCACAGGACCTGCACAAGGTAAAACGAAGTTTTAGTTCGTGCCCTCCACGTCTGCCGCTTTTGGTCGAGGACTGCATTTAATGCAACTATTCGCTATCCATCACGTGCGATCACGGTGATAGTTTTAGCTCAGCCCCAATATAATAATAATAATAATAATAATACTTAATATTGAAATTTATTATTATTGTTATATTCTCTCCAACTAATCGTTGAGACAATAAGAGTTTTTGCAAAATGCATTGTTTGTTGTGGCTTTAGCTCTTCATATGCCGACATTTAATTTTTCGCTAAACCCAATCGTCAGTGAAGCTTAAGCAGTTTGAAAGAAAAATAAAATAGACTCACATTGAGTATAATTAAGGATTATTATGAACAGCAACTTGCTGTTGATAAGAGAAAAATTTGACAACAAAGTTGATAAATCGGTATTACGAAATGTCAGCGGTTGAAAAGAAGAATGTAATGTTTTCTCTTTTATTAGAAAAAGACACAAGCGATAGTTGTTTCTGATCAAAGTTAATTGATGATTTATTCCAATTTTGAATGGGCTTATATACCTACTTATCGGAATAAACTATTCCTTTCTAACTTATTCTAGCTTATCGTAATAGTACATTTGTTTCTTTTAGTTTCATAGTAAATCGATTACAATATTTCTTTTGACCAATCGCTGATTAGTGCATATGAATGTACTCAATTTAATATGACACTCAAAAGTGTGTCACTCAGAAGTATTATAATTTTACATGTTTTAGTTTTGCTTTCTTAATAGCAGGCATTCAGCATTCTTTTAGTTTTTATTTATGAATGAATACGATACTCCAAATAAATGAATATGACAAAATCAGTTCAAGTGGACAATGAACTGCATTCAAACAAAAATTATTAATGTTGGAATATTACTGCGCGGGCATCAAGTTGCACTAAAGAATTCAAGTGGTTATTACCAAAATAAGTGTTACTGATATAGGTTAATGAGACATTGACATTAATTGGGGTTGGTTTGTTTGTGTAAACAAAACCTTTTTGTTTTTCTGTGTGGTCGCATCAAGTACACAAGTGCCGATGTGACTACACTACACCCCCAATCTTTCAGTTAAAATTTTATAATTTTGTTACTTGACGAAATTTTAAAATTTTAATTCAATATTTATGTATGTATATGTATACAATATGCTGTCTGCGTGGTACAATACTTACAGGTTTTCTTAAGCGTATGTACATGTTATTGTTTTTTTTTTTTTTTTTTTTGAAACTTATATTAAACATTTTTTTTTTGTGTTACATTTTTTTGTTATTATAATTCTTATGTTCTAGATGTCTTATTTATATTCTATTTTGTAATTTAATGTTACAATAATTTTCATTTCTTATATTTCTTTAATAAATTTTTATGTACAATTTTTGTTTTTCCATTCATTTTTAATTCTACATTTACATTATCTATATTTATTATTTCGTAAGGACCATTGTATGGTGGCTCATTTTTCTTTCTATTTTCTAATTTTATTAAAACTAAGTCTCCTATGTTAAGATTTATACTATTTGTTTTGTTGTGTGATTTTGAGCTTCTATTCTTTTTTGTTATTTCTATAAGTTTTCTAGCGTTTTCTAATGATTGCTTTAGTCTTAATTTTATTTCATTTGCATAGTTTTCCAAATTATATATTCCGTCTCTAGTCTTGAAGTTTTCACCAGGTAATTCAGGCAGTTTACCAAAAATTAATTCAAATGGTGAATAATTTGTATCTACATGAGGGGTTATATTATATGCAAAATCATAATATGGTATCCAATGATGCCAATAATCATCGTTTACGAATGACAAAAAGTATTCATTTAGAACTCTGTGATTTCTTTCTACGGTACCAAGTGTCTCATGATGGTACGGTGTTGATGTTTTGTGGTCTATTTTTAACAAAGTGCATATTTCTTTCATTAATTCATTTACAAATTCTGTACCTCTGTCTGTTTTTAGAGTTTTAAATATGCCATATTTTAAAATTAAATTATCTATCAAACATTTTGCAACTGTTTTGGATTCTTTGTTTTCCATTGGTGCAGCGATTATATACTTAGTCAACTCACATTGCATTGTTAATATATAGCGATAGTTTCCAGAAGGTCGTAAGGGTCCAACTGTATCGATAACTACAGTGGAAAAACTATCTTTTGGCGTATCTGTAACGCATAACGGTTCTCTTGTGTGTCTTACTTGTTTGTTTCTTTGACACAGATCGCACTCTAAAACGTATTTTTTTACCATTTTATACATATTCTTCCATATGTATTTGTGTTTCAGTTTTATTAAAGTTTTTCTTACTCCGAAATGTCCTCCGCATGGTGTGCTGTGATACAATTTAATTAATTCCATTTTTCTTTCTTCATCTGTTATTCTTTGAGGATTACTATACAATATTATTATGACGTCATTTTCTTTATTTCTGTTCATTTTCTCTTTGAATTTTTCTATACTTATCTTTTTAAATATTTCGTCACTTTTCTCTAGTGCGAACTTAACACAATTTGTTCTGCCTAAAACAGAAGGTAGTTTCTCCAACATATTATCTAAATAATCGGGATTATCGCTACATCTGACGTACGTTTCATTTAGAGCAGAATCGTTTTCAACTTTTATTTTTTTAGTCGACTTTTCGAATACAAACTTCAATTTTCTTGCAAGTTTCGTATCTCTTTTGGATGTACATTCCCATATTTTGAGTTGATCAGACTCAATAGGTTTTGTATTACCATTTTTCTTTTCTTTTTTGTTTTCTTCATTTTCTTCATTTTGATTTTCCTCGTTCTGTATCATATTTTTCTTCATATTTCTAGTTATCACCAGCGTTTTATTTTCTTTTTCATCAATTTTTTTCTGGTATCATTGTTTTTAATATATCGGAGTTCAATTGTATTCTTGATAGTGCGTCTGCATTGGTATTATTTTTTTCTTTTTTTGTAAATTATTTCAAAGTCATAATCTGATAATTCCATTCGAATTCTAGTCAATTTTGAACTTGGGTTTTTGTGTGAGAATAATGCGATTAGTGGGCGATGATCTGTTACTACAAGAAATTTTCTGCCATATAGGTAAGGTCTAAAGTAATTTATGCTCCAATGGATTGCAAGGAGTTCTTTTTCTATAACTGGCTTGTTTATGTCATGTTTTTGCAGTTTGATGTTTTCTAGCGTCACTGTCTCATTTGTTGTGTTTAGTAATTTAATGTGGGTCAGTTTGGAGTGTAATGTATATTTGTTGTGTTTAAAATGTTTAAATGTGTCATGCCACTTTTGGGGGCTATCGAATTACTTAGATATAAACTTGGTTTTAATTAGAAATTACACTGTATTCTGTTAAGTTTAATTTTATTGTTTGTATTATTTCTGTTCTGGGGAAATTTTTATTTGAATTGACGTAATTGCTTTTGTATGCATTGGAAGATTTATTTTACTATTATTAACAAAAAAAGGTATTGTAAATGTTTCATAATCTATTTTGCAGAGATATTTCCTTAAGAAGTCTATTGGAATAATTTATAATCTAGTGTTTCGCTAAAATAAATTTGTGAATATCATTATATTGAAGGTTTCTTCATATATAATTTTCAAACCCTGTTTTAGAATTCTAACATTTTCTTTAATTTTAATAATATAGTGTTCAAAGTAATTTATAATCTTGATGTTGTTATAATGATAAGTAATCGATGGATGATTTAATGGTTGCTGGGGCATTTGCTGTATTTGGGTCGCAGCATGGTGATAAGGGATTTGTTGGTGCTGTAGCTGTTGATGGATTTCTGTATTACATTCATTTGTAGCAGATGTCGCAATACTACTTGAAGCTTGCAACGCAGCTGAAGATATTTGGTACGGAATGTGCAGGGGATGATGATGTAATTGTTGCTGTTGAGCCTGAGCGTGCATTGTTTTGCTATACATCAATTTGCTATGTCTATGATGTAAATCGGTATACGGCTGAGTTTTTTTGATTTTTAATGCCAAGTTATATACTGCTTCAGCTTCTTTGAAGGTGTGGTGTGAAACATATTTGGCTCTATCAGGTCGATCGAATACATTTTCCAATCTTGTTAATGGAAATGCAGGATTTTCTTTCTGCCATGTAATGTATTTTTCTTTGGTTTGAAAAAATTTATATACAAGGATTTATATACAGGGATTCAACTAAGCATAAGCTGTGTATGTTGAACTCCAGGTATGCCCTTGATTTTTAAGCAAAACTGCTGTATTTAAAACCAAGTTGGCAGGATCGCCATGTAATGTTTTCTCTTTTATTAGAAAAAGACACAAGCGATAGTTGTTTCTGATCAAAGTTAATTGATGATTTATTCCAATTTTGAATGGGCTTATATACCTACTTATCGGAATAAACTATTCCTTTCTAACTTATTCTAGCTTATCGTAATAGTACATTTGTTTCTTTTAGTTTCATAGTAAATCGATTACAATATTTCTTTTGACCAATCGCTGATTAGTGCATATGAATGTACTCAATTTAATATGACACTCAAAAGTGTGTCACTCAGAAGTATTATAATTTTACATGTTTTAGTTTTGCTTTCTTAATAGCAGGCATTCAGCATTCTTTTAGTTTTTATTTATGAATGAATACGATACTCCAAATAAATGAATATGACAAAATCAGTTCAAGTGGACAATGAACTGCATTCAAACAAAAATTATTAATGTTGGAATATTACTGCGCGGGCATCAAGTTGCACTAAAGAATTCAAGTGGTTATTACCAAAATAAGTGTTACTGATATAGGTTAATGAGACATTGACATTAATTGGGGTTGGTTTGTTTGTGTAAACAAAACCTTTTTGTTTTTCTGTGTGGTCGCATCAAGTACACAAGTGCCGATGTGACTACACTACAAGAATCTAATTTTTCAACTAGCAACTAGAACTAGAATGACTATTGTGAATAGCTATTAACGGAAAATTAGTAACTACAAAATAGTAGGAGAAAAATATTCAACCGAAATGTAAATAGTAAATAAATAGTAATAAATAAATAAATGTCGTTATAAATAAAAAAGTAATTGATTTTATCCACAGGTCGGATATTGTGCAAGGCTTTTAAGCTTGAGGGAAGTAAACCTGGATATCGCTTAAGGGGTCTGCTCAAAAGCAGCGGCATCAAAAGAGCCGCATATTCGTCTCGAACGACGCACTAGAGCTTGAAATAAAGTGGAAACTAAACACTATTTATTGTTGTCGTAGACCATATTTCATAAATGTTTCCTTAATATTTTTACATAAAAAAATAAATGTGCTCGTTGAAATCCTTGAATCTGTGATCTGAACCGGTTTCCTACTTTTTCTATGAATTGTTTTTCTGTAAAAATCTTTTTGTTTAGATTTGATAAAAATCTTTCGTTAAATAGAGAACTTTTTAGCTTCAAACAGAATTTTTTATAAACAATTTTCCATAATTGTAACTTTCAGTCGAGTAGCACTTATTGATTCCTTAATAAAATTTGTTTAATTATTATTTAATGTCTTAAAAGAAGTGACATTCAGACATTCGAAAAAATATGTTTGTGTAAAAGGCCGTATCAAATCTTTTTAACCAACTTCAAAAAAGGAAGAGGCTATCAATTCGTTTTTTTTTTAATTTAATTTTTTTAATGTTTGTACACGCTTAAGTTTATCATTTATGAACCGATTTTAATTAATTTTTTTTGGAACGGTTCACTTGCAGGTTGGTCTCATATTTTTTTCCGAAAATAGATGAGCAATTTGCCAATATTAATTATCCTTCATCTATGGACCGATTTTAAAAATATTTTTTGTTTGAAAAGCTTTGCTTGCCGTTACGTCAAAGGATTCGCGAATCGCGAATAGTTCGTAAAATTCTACGAACTTAAAAACTGTAAGCGGTTGTCTTCAATTTAATATTCCATAAAAATTTCTAAAAGTTATTTATTTCTTTTTGTAATTCAAGAAAACTTAAAAAAATAACTTTAAACTAAATCGAAAACAGTCATTTTGTGGAACGAAACTTTCCTAAACGTTTCAAGTTTCTAAGGAGATCCCAACAACAAGGGAACTCCCAGTATTTTCATTAAAATTTCATACATTTGGAAAAGTTTTGCTTTACAAAATCCGGCATTTATTATAAGATTTATGAATGATTTAGGGCCCTCCTTTTTATAAGAAATTTTAGCGGCAATTTTGAAAAAGTACGAAATTAACCTTTAAAACCATTTTCAATTTCTCAGGCTCGAATTGGATTTGAAGCTTTATTTATAATATTTATTGTAATCAGAGATGGAACTTTATGACATAAATTTTTGCAGAGCATCTTTACCGTTACATCGTTGATTTAAAAGTATTTTTGGTCAAGGAGCATAAACAGCCATTTACTGAAGAGATAGATGGTTAAAATAATCAACAATAAATTTCTTTATGGTGTCTTATATAAATCTTTTGCACGCATCCTTTACCTCAAAGGAATGAGTTGCATGGTTTCTAATGCCTATTCATGTGGAAAATTTAACTCTCCCTAAAATGAAATTCAGACGACAAATTTCAAAACACTTTTGTAAAGAGTCTTTCATTTAACGCTTTCTTTCTTTAAATTTGAAAAAGAAAAAGTGCATGTGATGCACATCAAAAATGTCCGATTTCGTATGACTCTGGTGTATAAATCAGGCTGAATTTGACCGATTGCATGGATTAACTTGGCTTTGAGTGACCAAGTTTGAATGACCAATGTGACAACGTAGCACATTCCTGTTGAAACCACATGTCATTGGTGTCCATATCATTCCGTTTATGCCTCAAGATGGTGGTGTTGACGATGATGGCCTGGCCAATGTCGTTCGAAATATGGAACGATGATGCCGCCAGCCAAAACTCCTTACTTCAAGACGCATTGGACGCTTTTAAATCTCATGTGGATTGGTATTGATCGAAATTCGACAATTTTGTTTTTTGACGTATTCAAATTTTGAACTGATCCAGTGCCCATTTAGTGAACACTTGTCATTGTCTATTTACGTTTATATTCATCTTCTAGATCAGCTGAATTTTGTACGAGTCCAGGCTCAAGTCACGATGTGAAATTCGCGCAAATTGTGGTCCTTTCGGTGGAACGATTATGGCGATCGTAAAATGGGCGAAGAGCGTTTAATGTTGCTCGATAGAACAATTTAATCATTTGCGCGTGTTGTTGAACGCAATATCCATCCGTGGTGATTTGACAAAACAGAATAAATAAATGACAGCCAATTTGACAGAATTTGGAACGATTTTCCGTCATCCCACGTCAAATTTGGCGTGGGATGACGGAAAATCGTTCCAAATTCAAACAAACCCCGTCGGAAGAATATCACAAAAATTTGACAGATGTAGTTCAGCACTATGGCATTTATTAGCTTGCAAAATTTGGAAGACCATATATATATATATATATATATATATATATATATATATATATATATATACCTTTCTGTCAGAATCAGTATTTAGAAACTTGTTGTTGTGAAAAGGTTTCATTTTGGAAATAGAATTTCAATGCGCGGCAAGTGCTATCGAAATTCTACTTTCAGTGTGTGAAATGTTCTTGGTGCCACTGTGTGTTTTCGTTTAAAGCACTTCAAAAATAGATTTTAGCAAAATAAATTTAAAAAGAGAGAAAAAAATGCATAATTTTAAAAGTCTTGTTATTTTGAAATTGATCATAATTATCCTGATATTGTTGTCTTTATGCAAGTGGTTGTGAGTGTGCGTGCGCGTGTGTGAGTTTCAATATGAGTTAGTGCGTGCGTGTGCTTGCATCCTTTAGCTTTTTTTGACATTTTTTCTTTTTACCCCATTTCACATTGAATGTCAGTCCCAAATTGTGGCCAGACTATATAATTACAACAGACATAGTTTGTTGTTTTGTTTTGAAGTGTTTCCAGTATTTTTTTCCGATTTAAAATACACACCAGCAAAAGTAAGTTTTACGTAAATACTTGCGTTTCTCGAAAATTACTAAGAAATCGAAATGAACTTGACCCAGAGCTAGTGGGAATTTGTTTGTGATGCATCTTTAAAAAAAGTTAGATAATTGCCTTTAACTATAGTGTTTCTACATACTTTTACTTTTTAATTCAAACACACGTAAAATGCGAACGCATATTGTATTCGACCGTAGTACACATTCTCAACATGTTTTTCTTAACATTGAAATTTATTTAATATATGTACATATGTATGTGCATATGTTAGTGTATTTGTATGTATGTACATATATATGTTCATTTGCTTCTTCAGTTATTGGATTTTTCCACGAACGCCAAAATTATGGCAGACATAATTTTTAATAATCAATTCAAATGATAAAAAATGGAGCTGACGACCTTGAAGCCCCCTAAAGCGATAAATAAAAGAACAAACACCCAAGATGCTCGAAAAAGTAATCCCGCAAAGTCTCGCTATCCCACTGTCTATGATTTACTATTATAAAATTCTCTTGATTAATTTAGATTCTATTAATTTTAATAATTTTAAGTAAATCTGAACATTCGGCATAGTAAAACCACATATTCATCAAAAATTGTTTTTTAGCTCGTGTCTGGCACGCATCATGTCAAATTTATTTTAAGACAAGAAAAGACCTTTTAGACACTGCCTTTTCTGCACTCTGCAATAAAGGAGAGGAAAAAAGCACAAAATTTGTTTAATATTCGAAACAAATAATCGGTAGAATTCATTAGTGTCGGCTTTAAAACGCCATGATTTTCACAATGATGGATTAGTGACCAAAATCAATCAAAAATCTAAAAATCACTTCTCAACTCATTCAACTTGAGTTTCGTTTGTAATATTTTTGTTAAGTCATTAGGGTGGCCCTACACTTATGATTCGCATAGTTAAATAATTACATAAGTTTGCTACAACACACAAAAAATTATGTAATTAGAAGCTTTTTTGTAGTCTTAGTCATGTACCTCTTCAGGAAAGTAATCTAAAAAAGCTAACTGAATAATTTTTTTTTTTATTGAGGTCTATAGATTATTAATCCTTACAGACTAAATGAATAATACAAAATGAAAATTTAAAACTAACTATTTAAAAACAAAATAATTTTACATTTTATAACATTATTACTTTCAGAAATATCTATAATCTGATACAATTTATTAAAATTTTCACAAATGCGACGAAAGGAGTCATTATTAGCATAATTAGATCTGTAGTAATTTAGGCTGATCAGCTGAAAATTTCGAGTGGGTCGAGTTGGAACGCAAAAATTTTTTTTTTCCGAGCAGGAACTCAGAATAAAAAAAGTACTTTTAACAAAGTGCTTTTTTAATATAGTACATATTAAAAAAGTAACTTTTAAAAAAGAACCTTTTAAAATTGTTTTAAAAATCGTTTAATGAAGTTAATAAGTACCTTAAAAATTTCATATTGAACAAGTACCCGTTCAAAACGTGCCTTTTTCAAAAATACTTTGCAAAAATGTACCATGTTAGAAACTACCATTAAAATATATATTAAAAAATTACCTTAAAAAGTACCCTATAAAAATGTCTTAAAAAAGTTCCTTTTTAAACAGAAACTTTGAAAGTAGTACCTTTTAAAAAAGGACCTTTTAAAAAATACTTTTTAAATTTTTTTTTGAAAAATGCTTTTAAAACAAGTACCTCTTGATACAAAGTATTTTTTTTTAGCATTTAAGAAAGAGTACCTTTTAACCATTTAAAAAAGTATTTCTGAAAAAAAAAATATTTTTCAAAAAGTGACTTTAAAAAATTATAAAATAGGTTTCTTTTAAAAAGTGCCTTTATAAAAAGTACGTTCTGAGAAAGTAAAGTTTACTTTTCAACAGGTGTCTATTGTCTACTTTTTTCAGAAAGTAAAAAAGTAATAAAAAAGAGTTTTTACGAAATATTACTCCTTAATTAGATACTCTGTAAGCCTTTGAAATAGTTTTTTTTTCAATTAAATTTTGAAAAGGTTTCTTTACAAGAAGTAGATTTATAAAACTACCTTTTTTAAAAGTATTTCAGAAAAGTTCAAATTAAAAAAGTCAACCTGAAAATTTTATCTTATAAAGAGTACCTTAAAGGCAAAATACCTTATACAAAGAAAATCAAAGAAGGTTTTTTTTAAAAACAATTTTTTAAAGAGCCTTTTAAAGAGCTGTAATGCAAGAGTATCGTTTGAAACAGTTTGAAAAGGGCCTTTCAGAGAAACTGCACTTCCAAAAAAAGTTTGCATAAGTAATGCTTGTAAAAAAAGTTTGCAAAACTCAAAAAAAGAAACTAAAGAGCTATTTCTTTTAATAATTTTTTTTCCAAATTCTTTGCGAGTTAACGTATTGGAGAGTCGTTGCATATTTAATTAAATTCCTGAATGAACTAATTACAGTTTCCAAAAAAATGCTGTTATATATTGGCTTTGTTGTTGTTGTTTATAAATGTAGTGTCTTAAGGGTCTTTGTGTGCTTAATTACTAGTCGCTAGTCGTAACTCGTATAGTATGCCGGTTTTATTTATTTAATTTTTCTTTTTTTAAGAATATAAACTTTTGGTCTAAATGGTTGATCATTTCCGTTAATGCTTTAAGCGTTATTTGACGAGGCAGACGAACTGATATACATACATACATACCAAAAAAAAGCAAAAGGAAGAAAGAAGCAAAATGAAACAACTGTATAAAACAACGTCTTGATTTAATTATAAATGTCTGTTAATGTGCCTGAAATATGACCCTTCATTTAAAAAATTTCTTTAGAATTGCCTTTTGATTGTTGCAATCTATTAATTTAATTTTATTTTTTAGGACTTTTTTTAAAGGCTGGATAACACAAGTTGTGCGTGAGCCAATCAATAGATAATTTATTTCTAAACACATTTTGACAAGATGCCTTTCTAACGGTTTTATTAAAAAATGGCTTAAGGGAGTTATAAAGTTTGTCTTAGGATTCAGATAATGTACATCATTTCATTTTCAAAAATTAAAAAAAAAAAAATAAACAATTATCAATTTAAGTGGTACTTTGAAGGAATGAAATGCAAAATTAACAAATTGAGAAAAAGCTCCATCTAAACGAATAAAGCTCGCGTGCAGATTCAGTCTCTTGTAAATTGATCACAGAAGTAAGTCTGTGCCACACCTTTTAAAGTCTTGCTAATCGAATAACTTTTAAATCCTAAACACGATAGTATTCATAGCAGAGTTCAACCACGAGTCTCATAATGAATCAAGTTCTCAGCTGTTTTCTTTCCTTTCGCCGTGAATAAAACATATTCGTTTTTCCATAAACTTATAGAAACATTAACATTTTTGAACACCTTGTTTTTGCACAATATAAAAAAGAATATATTTTAACTTAATTATATTTTCATGTTTGTCTCAAATAAGAAACCGAAATATTTTAATGAATGAATTTTTATTCTTGAGACTTAATGAATGAAAGAAGAATATTTTTTACACAAACTTATTCATTGGCTTTTTTAGTTTGAATGACAAATGATTGTTATCGGTAAGTAAACATTAATTAAAAGTGCCAATACAATATTATAATGATATGTTTTACGCGTTGTATAAAAAAATTCTTTTCTTTTTTTACGAATTTTTTAAAATAACGTTTAAATCGACTCAAAGTTGCGCACATTTTTTTCGAGTGTCAAAAGCTTATTTTGCCATCTTTAGAAAAGAAATACAAATGTATATATACATAAGTATATAAATACAATGAAATTTTGTATCACTGGTTGTCTCCGGTCCTTTCATGAGCATATCAGCAATAATTTTCTAATTACAATCCCACAGAAATGTCTTTTTTTCTATATTTTTATTTGGACCAGTACTCAGGATAAACATATGCATATTTTTCCAAGTAAAAAATATCCAGAAAAGTCCCGAATGTGCTGACACTACGATCCGAAAGTAGTGATAAATTCGGTTTATATCCATTGATTTCAACACAAGCTTGCCATTAGAAGATGTGATCTTTTTTATGCTTGTTCACCTATTTGGAAGCTTTCATATCGTTTCCACTCGACAATTTTTATTGAAGTGTAAGAAAGATAGAGAGAGGAATGCATGTTTTCTCTATCTTTCTCTCAGCTGCATTAAAACTTGCGCAAATAAAATTGCCGAGTGAAAAGACATGTATCTCCAATATGTCGAAAAAAGTATTTTTTTTATTCGCCAATGAAACATACTATACATATCGAGACTGTACAAATTCCCAATAATCACCATTTATTTTTCCCGATTTAAAAGTAATTATATCAATTATTAGTTAAAAGTTATTGGGTGATATTTTCTTATAAAAAACATATTTTTAAAGCTTGGCTTCCTAGGAAGTTTAAAAGATTTGCCAATGGATTTTCTAAACTCATATGAATTGTCTGTCTGAAATGTTTCTTTAATTAGAATACCTATTTGATTCTTATAGATTCTAAATATATTTATGTAAAGTGGAGTTCGTTCATAATGAACTAAATGGGACCGGGCAATTTAGTTCGTTATAACCGAAGTTTTTTATCAGTTCATTTATTATATCTACATAATTACATGAACTTTTATTAAGTATACACCCACGCATAGATATGTAAATATATGTATGTACATACGTCTTAAAACACAACGCAATGCAAAAAGTTATTTTCGTAAATAAAACTTAAAATTAATGAGAATTTTAATTAAAAATATTAAAAAAATTAACAAGCGTAGTATTGGCTTGTTTTTCACTACAAAGGATTCACGTTAATTAACGGATACAAATACATATATTTTATATGAAACATATGTGAATATATATCTATGGATGTATGTAGAGAGTATGACTATATTTTGGAGATTTCCACACGACAATAATCCTAAGTACAATTCTAGAGTTATTGTGGAGAGTTATTCTAGAGTGGTTAGAGTGCAATCTTATGGGCGTTTTGTAGTCGCCTGACCATCCCCTATCTGAATCTATTAAAATTCTTAATTATATGTATGAACTAAATATTATATTAGAAATATTATATCTACATATAAGATGCAATTAAAAGAAAATGGCCAAAAATTAAAGCAAGCCGCTAATAACTTAACTGGATTTTTGTTCTTCGCTGTGAGGCTGCGATCAAAAATAACAGTTAATCAATATAATCATCCTTATTCTACTTGGCAACGGCAATAGAATACAACGCCGTTTTATTATTTTTGACTGTAAATCCTTTGATTTGCATTTCTGGTGTTGTGTTAAATTGATGTAGTCTTAAAATTGCATACGCCGAAAAGAAAAAGGATTAACAATATTATTGGAAAAAATAAAACTCTTTTTCCAGTTATAATTTTTGAAGAAGTGAAAATACAAACTTATTTATTGAAGACTAAAACAAAGAATGAATGATTGAAAATCTTATAAAATCAAATTATGAAAACTTTACTATAGCAAGTGTTTTTTAAATAAAGAAAGTGTTACCAGGCAATTATAATAATATTAAGTGTTGCCATTTCACACTCCCTCTCAACACTTTATAAAAATTTAATTTATTAATATAATCCCATAGTTCTACAAAATGTTAAATGTTTGACTTTACAGAGATTTTTGGTAAATATATCAGATAGCATTTCCTCAGTAGGAATATAACCAATGTCGATCAAGCCTTTGGAATAAATGTTTCGAACGTGATGGTACTTCAGATCTATGTGTTTACTTCTGGAATGGTATGTTGCATTTCTTACTAGGCACTGTGCACTGAGATTATCACCATATAAATGTAAAGGTTTACTTTCTTTAAAGCCTAATTCTTCAAGTAAATTCCTTATATAAATCGCCTCTTTAGCTGCTGAAGATAAAGCAATATATTCCGCTTCCGTGCTACTTAAGGCAACTACGTTCTGCTTTTTGGCCTCCCAGGAGAAAACACAATTAGCTTTTACAAAAGCAAAGCCTGAATATGACTTTCTGTTAGTAGCATCACTACCCCAATCTGCGTCTGCATACCCGACTGTTGATTTACCGGTTTTATCAAAATTGAGTTTGAAGTCAATTGTCTTTTTGAGGTATCGCAGCACGTGCTTTACGGCTGACAAATTTTCAACATGTGGATCTGTATTACACTTTTCTTGGGCGGCCTACTAAGCCGGTTCTGACTAGTTTGGGACGACCTGGACCAATTTTTTGCTGTGTTTCTTGATTCCTAATGTGAGTGTTATCTTCTAAGTGTTCTTCTTCAAAGTGAATGTCTGAACTGTTACTATTTTCTTCTATTTTTGCTGTGTTATTAGATTTAAAACATATTTCTTGTGTTTCTACATTGTTGTCATTATCAGATACGTTTATATTTAAAAAATCACCAAAAGATGTAGTACTAGGGATATTTTGTTTTTCTTCTTCACAGTAGTACTTGCCATCGATGAAAATTACATCACGACTTACATAGACTTTTCTCAAATTAGGTTCATACAGCCTGTATGCTTTTGCCTGTTCACTATATCCGATCATAATCATTTCCTTACCTTTAGGTAAAAACTTTTGATTATGTGTCTTGTCTAACACAATGGCCTTCGTACCAAATACCTTTAAATGTCCTACTGACGGTTTAAATCCATACCAAAATTCGAATGGCGTCTTATTCACTAATACTTTTGTTATTGTTCTGTTGCGTAAGTACACTGAGGTTAATATTGCCTCAGCCCAAAATTTCTGTTCCATTTTGCCTTCTAATAGCATACTACGCGACATCTCTACGAGCGTCCTATTAGCCCTCTCGGCCACATCATTTTGTTGTGGGGTGTAAGGTACCGTGAGCTGTCTTCTTATACCATTATCTGTTAAATATTTATTAAATTCATTGTTTACATATTCTCGTCCATTATCAGTTCTTAGGCATTTTATATGACAACCAGTTTGCTTTTCAGCAAGTGCTTGATATTCTTTAAAAGCATTGAAGACTTGGTCTTTAGTTTTAAGGAAAAACACAACGGTAAAACGAGATTTATCGTCAATAAATGTTGCAAAATATCTGGATCCAGCAATAGATGGTGTATTTACTGGTCCACAAATATCACTATGAACGATTTCTAGCAATGATTTACATCGAAATTGCGATCTTTCAATGGGTTTGACAGTTATTTTAGCCTTGGAACATGTTTCACATGCAAGTTTCCTGTGGTAATCTTTTATTTTAAATCCTTTTACCACGTTCTTTTTCGACATCTCCTTTAAACACTCAAAATTCACATGACCATATTTGAGATGCCAACTCATAAAATTATTTTGCAACTCTACACTTAAACATTTGTTTTGCTTAGTTTCATATATAAATATGCCATTATTGTTAAATGCTTTTAATATTAAGTTATTATCTTTATCTTTCATATGCAAAAAATTTTCTTTGCATGTAACAATTGCTCCATTATCAATCATTTTACTTATAGAGATAAAATTTCCTTTGAGCTCTGGCACATGCAAAACATTTTTGAGATTTATTCTACAATGTTTTTCATTAATTATTACATTACCTCGGCCAATTGCTTTTAAGCAGTTGTTGTTTGGTAGATAAACTTGTTCATTGCACTCTTCGTATTTTTCGAACAAATTATAGTCACAGCAAAAATGGGACGAAGCTCCACTATCTACGCACCATTGTACAATATTATTGTTGTTTGTTGATTTTATGGTTGCTAATGATACAAAACCATTAAATTCATTTCTCTTTTCATGCTTCTCGAATTTATCTTTATTTCTACATTTTGCTGCAAAATGACCTCTGCGCCCGCAGTTATAACATTTTTTATCATTGGCACTGTTATGATTCTTGTTGCGCTCATTATTATATTGTTGTTTCTTCTCTCTGTGTTGTTGATAACCTCTATTTGAACGCATAATATTCAAAACTTCAGAATTATTGTTATCTGCATTAGTTTCTTTTTGACGTGCGCCTTCTTCCAATAATTTTACTTTTAATGACGATAGGTTAGGTAACGAATCTCCAGATTCCATTGCGATAACAAATCCCTCATAAGCCTTTGGTAAGCTGGACAATAGTAATATAACAAGAATTTCATCTGGAACTATAACTTCTATTTCTGATAATTGGTCTATTAAAATTGAAAAATGGTTTATGTGGTCATTCATATTAACACTCTCTTGCATTGATAAATACAGCAACTTTTTAAATAACATAATTTTCCTCGCAGGCCCTTTTGGCTGATGTATTTCTTTTAACTTTTGCCATGCTTCTGACGACGATATACAGTTTTTAATATGGTTAACTTGGTTGGCGTTCACGGACAATAAAATCGAAGCTAAGGCCTTTTCATTTCTCGTTTCATACAAAGCAAATGATGGCGATGCGTTATCTTTTGATTTCACTTCACGGCCACTGACTACGCTCCATAAATCGGAGTGTACCAATATACTTTTCATTTGAATGTTCCATACTGAGTAATTGGAATCATCCAATTTATCGATTTGGAATAATGATGACATAGCAACAAATTAAACTCCCTCTGAATTGGCAGGATAATAATAAATGCGACAAACGCTCCACAGTATTAAATAGCGACACACGCTTATTTATTTAATTAAATTTGATTATTCTATTCGCACGCCTGGGCCCATAACCTATTGGAAAAAATAAAACTCTTTTTCCAGTTATAATTTTTGAAGAAGTGAAAATACAAACTTATTTATTGAAGACTAAAACAAAGAATGAATGATTGAAAATCTTATAAAATCAAATTATGAAAACTTAACTATAGCAAGTGTTTTTTAAATAAAGAAAGTGTTACCAGGCAATTATAATAATATTAAGTGTTGCCATTTCACAATATTGTGTTATTCGATAGCGTTAAAGGCTTTTGTTTCCATTGTTTCTTCAATACTATTTGTGAAAAGTTGTTGATTCTGTTGTTAATTTTTAGTATATTGGGTGAATAAAATATACATACATATGTATTAATAAAAGACTGAAAGATTATGCAAATCGACTTCGATCTAATGCATAAACGAATATTCAGAAAATTACACATTTTGTTGCCACAATATACTTATGTACATAAGTATGTATTTATATTTACAAATGTATGCGCAATTTATGTACTTACATACATATGTACTTATACTATACATATGTATGTTTATTATAAATTTATTTTTTATTTACGTACTTACATTTACTACAGATGCAAACAATGGAACTCTAAACCAAATATCTTATTTATTATTATACATATTAAAAAAGTTCATTCCGATAACCGATCATTTGTAATTAATTTCAAATTATGTATGAAATAATAGCAGCTCTACGCAATAACTGATTTTTATTAAAACACTTTATGATTTCTCTACTGCTGTTCTTATTCTATTTACATCTGTATATGCATACTTACATACAATGATTTCCCATCAGTACAACAAAAATGATAAATTGTTAATGTACACAAATCAATACAAGGACATTTTCCATATGAAGAGACCTTAGGAAGCACTAACAAAAAGAAGAAAAATATGCCGCTATAAAATAACAGCACTAACTAGGCAACACTCACTTTTACTCTAATTGCTTAGTGCCAGTTTATGTACATTCAACGATTTTTGTCGCTGCAATTTTTGTCTTCCTTTCTTTAAAATTGTATTTGCGTTTACATTGAACGATTTTTGTCGCAGATATTTTATGCATTCATACATACATATGTACATACATACATACATATGTAATTTTTTATATTTTCTTTTTTAGTTAGTGCCAGTTTACATTCAACGATTTTTGTCGCTGCAATTTTTGTCTTCCTTTCTTTAAAATTGTATTTGCGTTTACATTGAACGATTTTTGTCGCAGATATTTTATGCATTCATACATACATATGTACATACATACATACATATGTAATTTTTTATATTTTCTTTTTTAGTTAGTGCCAGTTTACATTCAACGATTTTTGCCGCTGCAATTTTTGTCTTCCTTTCTTTAAAATTGCATTTGCCTTTACATTGAACGATTTTTGTCGCAGATATTTTATGCATACATACATACATACGTATGTAATTTTTTATCTTTTCTTTTTTAAGTATATTCTTACGGTAAACAAACAAGGAATTTACGTATTACGAATTGCGGGAAAGAGGAATTGCAAGAGTACATGCCTATTACTACGTTTATACGCACGTCTTATTTGCAAATAAAAAAGAAGAATGTTGCCGTATAACTTTTTTATTGTAATTTATTAACTCACTTAACAAGTCGTGAATAACGACACTATTTGTAAATAAAAAGTAAGACGTTGCCACTTCATGAATGTTTTTTGTGTTTTACTTACCAAACAATCATATTTTCGTCACATGGCATCACTAATAATAACACAAGTTCTGTATGCAATTTCCCGTATAAACAGTGAATTAGTTATTTGCAAATGGTTCTATTTGCAAATAAGACGTGCGTATAAACGTAGTATATGTGTACTCTTTTTAGTTTCTCTCTTCCCCTATTAGCTCTATTCCCCCTATTTTCCAACAAACTAAGAATTGCAACGACAAAAATCGTTCAATCTAAACAGGCACTTATTCACTGATTTATTTTTGTAATCATCACATTCTTACTGCAACAATTATTAATTGTTAATGAATTAATTAATTATATAGACATACTTAAGTACATCTTAGAAGTTTTCATTATTAACCACTTTTTAGGATTATTAAACGCACTTTTACCATAACGACCGACTTTAATAGACACCTGAAGAGAACTGAAATTTTTGCAACAGGTATTTATGTAATGAAACCAATGAAACTGATGGCACTATCGCTAACATCAATGTTTCTTTAAGGACTATTGAAAGTTTTCTATCATTTACTTCCATGGATTAACAATATTATATGGAAATTTTTAGCGACTATATTCTATGATGCTGCATTTAATCTCCTCTTTTAATGCACTGATGGATGTAAGTTCGTCGAAAGAGGCCTTTCTCATTAAATAACTATATAAAAAGAAATATTATCCAAGACTCTTTTCTCGACTTTAAAATGGCTTACACAAAAATGAAATTATTTCCCAATCTGTATTGCATTTTCCACTGTCTTATGGAAAACGTATGCCATGCAGATCGAATATCTCGATGGTATTTGTTGTTTACCACACACAACTCTTAATCAAAGTTTGAACATTTTCATAAAAACGTATTATTGGATGGCAAGTAGGCAATGCATTCTCAATCGATCTAGTAGTTCTGACGGTCTACAGCGTCGGCAAACTATAACACCCACCCGCCCAGGCTAATCAACGTATCACTGATATTATAGTAGAAGGATTGTATTACTCTAACTCTATAATTCTAGTCTATTTATTTTGATTTAAAAAAATACGAACTTTCCGCTGCCAAAATCCTTTAAAATAAGAAAACGGTCTCAGCTTTTTGTGGATTGCAAAATAGAAAATAAAACAAACAATTTAGAAATATATAGACTTGTGTAAAAGATGATAATTTGTTTTGCTATTTTGGTTTTTTTTTTGTTGGAATTTATCGCCACATTGCAATCGGTTGCAATGTGTGAGAAACTTCATTTTTGTTAGAAGAAAATTGCAGATGGTCGATTAACATGCAAACAATGAATAATCTCTTTCACTTTTTGATGTGTTTGTAGACAAAAAGAAAAAATATATGAGGTAAAAAATTGGCTGAGTACAGTTCATAAAAAAGGAAGCTTTTTTTAACTTTTGTAAAAGGAAGTAACAAATTTTAAGTTTGGCGGTAAATATACATACATACAAAAAAGATTAGCAGCACCTTTGTAAAAAAAAAATAAAAATTTTTCTAAACTTTTGGCAAATAAAACGGTAAAAACAAAAGTTTGTAATTAAACTATCAAAACAGGATTTGTTTCAAATACAAAAAAAAAAAAAAACTTTATTTTCCCTGTATTTTCAAATTGTAGTCTAAGTTTTATTATTCCAAAAAACTTTTTGTTATAGTTACTGGAAACAAAAAGAAAGAGCATTTGTTGATGGTACGATTTTAGCAAATTTAAATCCAAGAATTCTAGCACATAAATATATTGTTGGTATTGCTTTCGCTGGTGCGCTGTAGTTGTTGTGATCACCCCTATTATTATAAATGTTGGTTTGCTTGGTCCCTATGACAGTGGACGATTGATGGCCAGCTATATACGTGATGCCTAAATGTTACTCAGGGCTTTCCCTTTTTGAATTTATTCATTTTGTCTTGTCCTTTTTTATTCATTGCTGTACAACGTTTAAATGCATTTGTGTTGTAGGCTGGATGATGGTTCTATAGCAGATGAATTGTGGCACAATTAAAAGAACTTTTAAAGAATTTATTCTTTAAGCTTTTCACGAAGTTTTGGCTGTTGTTAGGCAAGAATTTTTACTGTCGAAACTTAGAAAATCTTGGGCTAAATTTTCCATATATCGACGTTTCACGGAGAAAGAAAAATTTATAGCGTTTCCGCTTCTGACACAAATGTCACAAACATTTTAAGACTTTTGCTATTTGTGTTCTGTTTTAAAATTTAAGTAGCGCAAAAATAACATGTTCTTTTCTAAATATGTTACACATAAAACATGGAAATATGTAACACATTGTGCACCTAACTTTATAACATGGTAGATAATACCTGTTATAAACCGTGTATAATACTTTGTTTACACAAATAAAAGTTTTGTTGTTTGTTTTTCGTTTTATGTAAAAATTAAAAAAAAATTCTTTTATAAATTTGAAGCAGCTATTTTGGTTCCATTGTGAGTTAAAAAGGCATCACTTTGCGAGGGTGTCGGCAGCATGTAAAGCGTGTTCCCCATTTTGTTGTGCAATAATATGCAATTTTCATAAAAGCGTATTATTTGTGTATAAACAGCAACTCCTTTGCAAAATATTTTATTGTGAAATGTCAAATTGCTGCAGCATTGACTTAAAAGCCTACACATTTGAAAACTTTTCTCTGTTTGATTTTTTAAATTTCCTCCATAGTTTTAATCCCTTCAAGGTTCTGATCTCTTTTACTTTAAAACCGGACATAAGTTCTTGTTGTTCTTGTACCAACTACAATCAGAGTTTAAACAAAAACTAACTTGTAAATAAAACTATATTTCTTCTCTGTTTGTACGAGTGTTTTATTGGTGAAACCGATTATTAACTCGGTATCTTTTTTCGTCTTAAATTTAGTTTCAGTTTTAGCTTTTAAGCATGATCCTTGTTGCTGTCTATGCTTGCCAGTTTAAGTTCACTAGTGGCTTGAGTTTCTTGTCTGTGCCTAAATCATTGGCTTAGACTGGCTACAGTGGTCGGCAATACCTTCAATGCGAATAAATTTCAATATCCATATATCACTGGTGTAAAATTCCGTCACGTATCAATCTGCAAATTGCTCTGCACCGTCTAAATATTAGTGCGTAGGTAGTTTTGCTTTCTTTTTCTTTTTTTTAATATTTTTCATAAAATTTATTGATCTGATTTCTTTGTTGATTTTCTTTTATTTTGCACCATATAAATGTATTTTCTTGCATTTTGAATATTTCTGATATATTGTGGTTTTTATTCATTTTTTATTTATAACCAGACTGATTTCTGTCCATAAATCAATTTTTTTGTGGCCAAATCATAATAACAAAAAAAAAAATCACAACTGCCTTAAGGAAATTTATTGCTTTGAATATGCATTGGCCAAATACATATTTCTTTTTGAAAAATTTTTAGATTTAACTAATGTTCGTTTAAAATTTAAATGTTTGGTGTCAATATTTAAAGATTATGATTAAATAATTTGTAAAATATAATTTATATCACAAAAACTAAATGTATGTACATACATACTACGTTTATACGCACGTCGTATTTGCAAATAGAACTATTTGCAAATAACTAATTCACTGTTTATACGAGAAATTGCATACAGAACTTGTATTATTGTTAGTGATGCCATGTGACGAAAATATGATTGTTTGGTAAGTAAAACACAAAAAACGTTCATGAGGTGGCAACGTGTTACTTTAATTTGCAAATAGTGTCGTTATTCACGACTTATTTAAGTGAGTTAATAAGTTACAATAAAAAAGTTATACGGCAACATTCTTCTTTTTTATTTGCAAATAAGACGTGCGTATAAACGTAGTAACAGACACTCTGTTTATACTTATATTTGAACAATGCGCTTCAGAATGTTTTTATATGTGGAGATTTTAATTACAATTAGAATGAATGAAAGAGTGAACAATTTAATTTTTCTTAAATTTATTTGAAAAGAAAATGGTTTTATTTATTAAAATAAAATGCCAAAAAATGGATTGTGGATCCGTAGAAAATCAACTATTTAATTTCAGATTTAAATAAACCAAAACTGGAATAAAATACTAAAATTTAAAATTATTCGATACACTTATTTCTGGAGCTAAAAATTTTTAAGTTGATTTATTCAAAATTAATCAGCTGGTTAGTAAATTACCGGCATGTAGCAAAAATATGGAGCAACAAGGAAGGATTTTATGGCATGATGTTCATATTCTGCATAAGCGAAAAGTCTAAAATTATTAATTTATAAGGTTCTTGAACATACCGCGCTTAATAAAATAAGAGTCGTACACGAGATATTAAATTATAGAAAGATTGCCAGGAGGAAGATTTTCTTGATCATTTGTCACATTGTCTGATGTCAAGTTCGTTCCTAGTTACATACATTCAACTGAGTGAGCTGACCGTGCCTTCCCACTTGAGAAATATAAATATTATTGAAAGTATAAATATTATTGGTATTAGGAATATGTTGGGGTATTTATATCCTAGAAAAACTATAATATATTACGGAGCAAGATATACCTCATTGGAAAGGTCACTTATCATTCATTTTTTTGATTAATACAAAGTTTTCACCAAAAACTATTTGGTCTATAAAAAATTGTATATTAAATTTTTGGTGCAAAACTACTGTTTCTCCGAAGGATTTTGGAACCTAAAGAAAAACTATGATTTGTTACATGACAAGACATGCCTTATTTCAAAGGAAATTCATCCTACATCTTTGTTTCATAAAGAGTTTTCTCCAAAAATCTTTTTTTCTATAAGAATGAAGAATGAATTGTCTTTGAAATCAGCTAATTATCGTCCCGCATCATGGTTTATCCTTGAATCCCAAATTCCCCCAGCGAAACAGTGCTGTTGCACGAAAAAACTAACATTAATGTTTTCTATAGATCAAATCGTTTTTGATGAAAAGTTTTTATTAATTTCAAATGAGGTACTTATGTCTCATTCCGTAATATTTCCCAAGTAGGAAGACATATTAATTTATAATAAATATATGCCAAACATGAAAAGGCTAAAAAGATATTTTTTAAATAAATAAGTAATTAATTCTTTGGTACCGGAAAGGCTTTGAGGTTTTCTTATAGACTCTTAAAATTTAGTTACAAAATTATTGCCATAAATATTGGGAATTAACAAAATTTTAACTTTTCACTTTTATTGTGAAAAAATTTGGAAGAAAAAATAAAATCTATTTACAAAGCCCAACAATGTATGCATTTTCAATGGATTTAAGCTGAAAATAAATTGCAGCAAATAATACACATATACATTTTGCTCCTTTGAAGCCAGATAGTCATATCTCATGGAATAAACCAGAATCTATTGTAAATTTAACGAGATAGGATGGGTTTCAGCAAGAAACCGTTTGTTAAGAATATGGATCGATTATATGGGACCCATATCAATCGAATCGAATCAGTTCAAATGCAATTTTATTTGTTCAGTCTAGAAACGCATATTCATTCATATTCAACAAGATTTAAATTAACTTGCCAATCCTAAAAAGCCGTAGAACCATGTTGAATGTATCATTTTTGATGAACCCTTTTTCAATGTTCCTCAACGCCTATTGCGACCTACTCCATGTCAAAACTTACTGCGGAAACTTTGCTCTAGCTGATTGTGTTGTTCCTTCAACGAAATGTCTAATTTTATTCATTCTAATTTCTCAAAAAGAGGGACACTACGGCATTAATACGCAACTCTCCAGATGAAATTCTTTGAAAATATTTTTTGTGCGTAACATGAATTTTATGTATTATTAATTATTATCACTAAGTTTATGTCCGACACTGGTTGGGCCTAATAATTATTTATATATTTAAGATTTGAACACTTATTGTTAGTTCAATTATTTGAAGATACAATAAACATATATTAGCGTGAAAAAAAAAAAAAAAAAATTCTAATTTCTTTGCAATTATGTGGTACATTACAATATGCAATATTATTACGCTTTTAAATAACTAATTGTTTTTCTAACTATTTATGTATGTATATTTTTCTAACATTTATTTTGTAAAATGGTCTGTAAGGACTTTCTCCGTAGACTTGCAAATAAAATCTATTTATATAAAATAGGATGTGTGTATGTATGTATGTATGTATGTAACGTAATGGCTCCAAAACGGCTGGACCGATTTTGACGAAATTTTCAGGGAACCTTCAGAATACTCGGCCGGGTCTGATTTTTTATTTTCGGTCTGTGGGCGGAAGGGCGTGGCAAAATCCAATTTTCATATTGCACCACAAATGACATATACATATATTTATTTTTTGTGCTTTTTTATTTTATTTTCATTTTTTTTGGAAAGCCGTGGTCATGTTCTTCAAAACGAGATATCAACCTTTTAAATCGGTTATGTAGTTCCGGAGATATTTACAAAAAATCTATGTTAATAATGATTCAATATCAAAATTTTAAAACTTTCGAAATGTTGCATTAAAAAATCGGAGTTTTCGGTTTATTTACAAAATATTTACATCATTCGATAACACAAGATATTCCGCGCTTACTAAGGTGCAACATTGTACAATAAGTTAAAGATCTATACATATAAAACAGGATATATATATACATATATGTATATGTAACGTATGGACTCCAAAACTTTGTGATATGTATTCCATGGATTTTTATTTAAAGGCCGTAAATTTCGTTAAACGCTCAATTTAAATCGTATTGTAATATAACTTTTGAGCTGTTTGCTTAGGGCCAGCAACGCGGACGGGGTCAGCTATATGTACATAAAAATTACGTGTATATTCGTGATCGCTAAACTCAAAAACTACTGGACCGATTTTGACCAAATTTTATATGCATGTTCTATGGGACGTGAGGAGTGTTTCGATGTAGTTTGAAGTTCGTCCGACAGATGGCCCAATATTTTGTTTTTTGTGTTTTGCCCAATAGAGATTAGCGCGATAAGCCTACGCTACGTTTTGCTGAAGGCGTTGGGTCCTTAATCAGCGTGTAGTGGGGTTAATTAGCCCGATACCGGTATTTGAACAATAATTACTATGTCGATTTAGTGCAAATTTGAAGGAAAACAACGTTTTCCCGGGTCAGCTAGTAAAAAATAAATATCGCTCATTCGCCGAGCACAACTCAAAAATACTACTTTTGCAAAAAACGAGATTAAAGTTTTCAGTTTAGACAAAAGAGATTATATTTTAAACAAATTTTTTTCAAAATATTATAATGGGACAAATTTGTATGAATTTTTTACACAATATGAAAAACTCTATGACAATTAATTCGGCTTTCGAGTTAAGACGTTTTTGCAACAAATGAGCGATATATGGATATTGTATATGTAATTGTTGAATACAATATATTAAATGAAAACTGTCGGCAAAGTCAAATATATGAACACTTTTTTTTCTATTATTGAAAAAAACTTTTGAAACTTTTACTGTAGGAAACTCATGGTTCCACTATGGTTTGCAATGGAGTCTGAGCCGGCGACCAAAAATCAATAGTTGCGAGAAAATCATACACGAGCAATTTTTTTCGTTTGCTACCCTGTCCACTATCATTGCCTTTACACGGCAGTATATAAACTGTATTATATTTATTGAATTTATTAATACTATCCCCTTGTTTGTTGAACCTTCGTAGTGAACAGCGGAGTTTTTTTTACATACTAAACAAACAACAATACAAAAAAAATATTCGTAATAAGTACGATTCGTAATAAGTACAGATCTTGTTAAATTTGCTTTATTTGCATTAATAATATTTTTCATATAATCTGAAACAAAAAAAAAAAAAAAAAAGTGATTGAGGAATACTCTGCATGATTACCTCAAAAACAAAAAATTGTGAAGTGAGTTCTAACGGCAGAAATGCCTATTTTACTGTGAGTTCTGAAGCTCTTAATGCAAACAATAAAAATAAAAATCCTGATGATAGTGTTTTTCTAACGGCAAAGCCAATTTTACGCGAGCGATCAACCTCGCTTACTCCAATGCCAAGTAGTGATTCGTTAACATTACCGTTGCCTACTTCTTCTTTATTTAAGTCAGCGCCATTATCCGCTCCGGGCTCGTGTTCATCACTTAAGCCAGTTATCACAATGGACGATAATATTCAAAAAACTAAAGTGCCTGTCGGAATGGACAGATATGTAACGGTGGTAAAGCGCGGGCGAAGCCCAAATTCATCCAAAATCTCATCTGTTCCGAAAATATCCAGGGACAACGACGCCGCCTCAGCTAATCGTCAAAACCGGTTTAAAATATTGCAAGATGATAGCGACAAACCCGAAGAATCTTCGAAAAAAACTTCAAACCACCACCAATATATCTGAAACACACTTATTAAGAAACTAATATCGGCCATCGGTGAAAAGTCATTTCACATTGTTCCAATAAAACGTGGTAACATTGATGAAACAAAAGTTCAAATATATGATGAAAAAAACTTCCGCAAAATGGTTACTGAATTTGAGAAAAATAATACAAGTTTTTACACATTCCAGCTTAAGAGCGCTAAAGGCTTACAGGTCGTACTGAAGGGCATAGATTCGTACGTTGTCCCTGCTGAAATAAAAGATGCTCTCACCCTCCAAGGATTCAAGGTAAAAAATGTATCCAACATAATAAACAGGGAGAAGATCCCCCAACCCCTATTTCGCGTTGAACTGGAGCCAAACGATGTAATATTGAAGAAAAATGAGACCCATCCCATTATAACTTAAAATATCTCTTATATCGGAAAATCACAGTTGAAGAACCACACAAGCGTTCAGGACCCGTACAGTGCCATAATTGTCAAGAATATGGCCATACAAAAACGTATTGTAAATTACCTACTGTTTGTGTTGTGTGTGGTGAATTACACAATACTGCTATTTGCAATAAGTCAAAAGAAAAAAAAGTGCAGTAATTGTGGAGGTAATCACACTGCTAACTACAGAGGATGTCCTGTATTCTCTTTTGTTAAACAAGCTATGAGACAAAAGCCTAAGGTAACTCCAGCTCAAGCAGGAAATACGTACTCCGCTGCTCATCCCCTAATTTCCCAACCAATCACTTCGCATGTATCGTATGCTGACGCTGTGAAGATCAACTCTATTCCCGTTCAAAAAGTGTCACCACCAACTAATACAACAAATGCAAATGCAAGCTTTAATTTCAGTCGCCTTGAAAATACTATTGATAATTTGGTGCAAACTATAAACAACTTTACAACAAATATGACTAGCATGATGCAAGAAATACTGCGAATGCAGAACACACTGCTTCAAGCATTAGTTAACAAGCCATGAACACGTTAAAGTTATGTTTCTGGAACGCAAACGGCATCCGCCAACACAAATATGAACTTGAGCACTTCCTCATGGTTAAAAATATTGATATAATGTTGGTATCTGAAACTCATTTGACTCCGAGAATCCTTTTTAAAATGAATGGCTACACCTTATATGATTCAAAGGACCCGAGAGGAAGAGCATGCGGAGGATAAGCAATTCTAATAAAGTCAAGACTCAAGCACTATATTCTTGAGAACATTTGTGAAGACTATCTACAAGCAACAAATATTTGCATCGAAAATTTTTGTTCAAATCTTGTGATATCATCAATTTACTCCCCTCCCAGATTTTCAATTACTGAGGATCAATACGAGGATTTTTACAAAACTCTTGGACCTTGTTTCGTAGCAGCTGGGGACTACAATGCAAAACACACGTTCTGCGGATCGCGTCTTATTACACCTAGAGGTAGAGCATTGTCCAACGCAATTTCAAAAATGGGTTTGGATGTCATTTCGAGCGGGGAGCCCACTTACTGGCCTACTGACATACAAAAAATTCCGGATGTTGTAGACTTTGGAGTCATGAAAAATATATCTAGGGATTTAATTCATGTTGAAGCTTCTCATGATCTCTCCTCTGATCACTCTCCCACGATCGTTACAATTTGTAGCCCACTAAGAAATGACTTACCTCACCCATATGTGAAGATGATAAATCGTGTTAATTGGTTGGGGTTCAAAAATATAGGCCAATAAGTTTATTGCAAACAATTTCAAAGCTCTTCGAAAAGCTGCTCATGACAAAATTGTCCCCAATTCTAACTAATAATGGGTGTATACCGGACCATCAATTTGGTTTTAGAAATCAGCATAGCACCATTGAACAAACTCATAGATTGGTTCATTTTATAAGAAGAACATTTGAAGAAAAAAAGTATTGTTCTTCCCTCTTTATTGATGTCTCTCAGGCATTTGATAAAGTGTGGCATGAAGGCCTAATTTTAAAATTGAAGACATATCTGCCAATAAACATTGTAAATGTTTTGGAAAGTTACATTCTTGCCCGGAAGTTTACTGTTGTGGAAGGAGACTTCATGAGTGTGCCCGAAACTATCTCATCTGGGGTGCCACAGGGGA
Organism: Germaria angustata; assembly: GCA_963681545.1. Taxonomy (NCBI): domain Eukaryota; kingdom Metazoa; phylum Arthropoda; class Insecta; order Diptera; family Tachinidae; genus Germaria; species Germaria angustata. The sequence goes on along the minus strand of OY813002.1, from coordinate 49,912,509 downwards.
GTATACTGGGGCCAGTTTTGTATTTGATTTATACCTGTGATATGCCCTTGAGCACAGGTGAAATACCTTGGTATACACCTTGACCGACGACTTACATGGAAACACCACATTGACTCTAAGCTGACACAAATAAAACTTAAATTAACCCAGATACATTGGCTGATTGATAGAAATTCTACCCTCAGTCTATATTGTAAGCTTTTAATATAAAAGTCGCTTGTGAAACCCATATGCTGTTACGGAATTCAGCTATGGGGCACTGCTTCAGCTTCCAATGTAGAGAGAATCCAACGAATGCACAACAAAATATTAAGGTTAATAACATCGGCTCCTTGGTACATGAAAAATTCAATTTTACATCGTGATTTAAATATGCCACTTGTAACCGCTGAAATTGCAAAATATGCAGGCAAATATTTAACAAAACTCGAGTAGCATCCTAATCCCCTTGCTCGTAATATCTTGAACTTTACTGGACACATCCGCTTAAAAAAGAGGGATACTACGGCCTTAATACGCCACACTTCATATGGAATTTTTTGAATATTTTCGTGGTTAACACATTTATGTATTATTAATTACTATCACTAAGTTTATGTCCGACACTGGGGCCGAGGCAAAGTTCGCCTGGTCCGCTAATAGATTATAAACCAAAGAATGTACACATATAATATTTAACACAAAGGCACTCTAGATGCATATGTATATATATATATATATATATATATATATATATATATATATATATATATATATATATATATATATATATATATATATATATATATACGGATGTATGTGTATATGTTTATTAATGCGTTTGTAATATTGTTTTAATGTACATATGTACCATACATATGGGTACTTGTTTATTATGCTAGTTATATAATTACTTTAAATATTTTCTGAATATGTTATTATTATTGTAAATATTAAAAAAAATTTTTCATTCGTTTTCAAATATGATTATTTTGAATTTAAATAAAATAAACAAATATCCTAAAGATGGTAGTCGATGAATATCGAAATATTGATTATTAAAATTATAAAAGAAGAGAATAAATAAAATTTAAATTTCAAGAAAATAAGTAAAATTTATTAATAACAAATTAATTTAATTTCATTAAAAGATTTGAAGTTTATTTGAAATCGTTCTACGCCATATATATTTTGGACGACCGGATCGCCCACTTCCTTGGGTACTCCATTCTAAGTCGGCTCTCGTAACGCTGCCAATAAGTTCACGGAGAGTATGTCCTATCCATCTCCAATTTCTTCATATTATTTGACGATCTATTGGTTCTTGCTTTGTTAACCTCCAGAGCTCTGTGTTTGTGATATTATTTGGTCAAAATATTCGACATATTATTCATAACACTTGTTCATAAATACTTGGAGAATATGTGGATCTTCGCGTTCTGTGATATTTGTAGTGCCCGATATGTAATATTTAGGAGAGTCTACTAGATACATCTTCCTCCACACCACCACCAAACGATATCATGCATACCACATAACAGAAGTGTTTTTCAAATTTAATCATCTGGTTTTGTGTTCTGAATTGGTTATCGGTGACGTTATTAACTCGCATTTCTTGTGTCTTTTCAATGTTTATTTCTAAACCAACGGCCCTTACCAGCTGGACTAAATCGTCTACTTTTCTCTGTTTTCCGTTGAATTTGTGCGAGTTGTTTGCGAGAGCTCCACACAATACACCTTCTCTTTGCTCATAGTTTTAACATTATCTCATTAAGTACCAAGACAAAAAGCAATAAAAAAGAGGACAACTCTCCGTTCGTGCTGAAGGATTCACTTATCATCCCATTGTGGTGAACTTTTAATGCGACCCATATTGCGTCACGTCTTATAGAATCGAATGCTTTTCTAAATTGGGCAAAGACTAAATAAAGCTATGAGCGCCATTTTACAGACTCTTCTATTATGACACGAAGGGTAATTGCCTGATCTAAACAGTTCCGATGTGGCCGAAAACCTGCACTACAGTCTGTTATTTATTGTTATAGAAATTACTTTACAAATAGTGTTAAACAGGATGATGCCTGTCCAGTTATCGCAGTTGGTGAAATCTTTTTTTTGGAAGCTTAATGGTAGCTCCTTTTGTCCATGTTCTAGGAAACTGTTCATTTGCCCACGCATCATGAATATATGATGTAAAATGTCTGCTGATATTGCAAGGTTAGCCTGAAGGAGCTCTGGCGGAATGCCATCTTCCCGAAGTGCTTTGTTTCTTTTTATTTTTAAAATAGCACATGTAATTTCATCGAAACTGGGATCATCATCAGATATTAAGTGGTTAGCAATTGTAGTTGCTACAAAAGATGAGGGATTTTCTACGTTGTTTTTTCCAGCGATGTTACTAATGTTTTCGAAATGTTGCTTCTATCGAAGAGTTTCATCTCCTATGTTGGTAAGTAGCTAACCATTTGCGTCCTTTATGGCTGCGTCTGCTTCAATGGGTATGTTTCCGAAGTATTTCCTTTTGTCTTTTCGGGCTGCTGTCTTAACGGCCTTTTCTACGGTGTTGTATTGCGGTTTTCGATTTGGGTCTTCAAATTGCTGTTGTTTTAAGCGACTTCTTTCCGGTATTAAATTCTAGGTGATGTCTGATATCCATATTTTTCTATTTTCTTTACATTTGTATCCTATTTCGCCTTTTGCCACATCCTTAAGCTTGTTGTTCTGTTATTTGAATTCTCCAACTCTACCATTTTTAGTTTTATCACGTAGTTTGGTGACGTCTAAGCTTTTATGTGTTTGCTGTATATTTTTGTTGTATATACTTTAAAGTTTAATTTTTATTGTGGCTACCACTAGCTCGTAGTCGCTGTCCATATCAGCGTCTCTTTTAGTGCGCACGTCTACTAATGTTTCCCTACATTTTCGACGAATACAGATGTGATCTATCTGATTCCGCGTATTACCATTTGGGGATGTCAACATATATTTATGAACATCTTTGTGAGGGAAGATTGAACCACCAATCACCAGATCAAACGTTTGACAAAATTCTATAAATCGATCTCCATTGTTGTCTTTCGTTCCCATGCCATGTATGTCAATCAATCTTTACGTTAAAATCTCCTGCCATCAAGAGAATATCACGATTTAGTATTTTGCGGATTGTAGCAGTTAAATGATTGTAAAACTCATCTTTACTTTAATCCTCTGCATCATCCGTTGGTGTGTAGCATTGGACAATTAGTCCTTTGTATCCCATGACAGTACCAATGCTGCCAGTTTATATGCGCCATCCTGACTAAAATTTCACATTTATATAGCGAGCCGCTTGCTCCAAGACCGACGCCCGCTGTCAATGACATCATTGGCTGTAACCGCTATACAGAATGCGGTTTTCGTGGCTACCACTGCTCCGTCTGCTTTCCATGAGTAACCACACCAGTTAGGCCAACCCGTGCTTGCCTATGGTACTAAGGAACCAGCTGCCATTCCTTAGGGTATTTTATTTCCCCAGTATCCTCCATATTTATAAAATATGATGAGTATCCCCAATTCACTAATGGGAGTGTCCAGATGGAAGTTCTTGCAAACACCACTACTATTCACAATCATTCATCTTTTAACCATCATCTGCAAGATACCTCTGCTCGAGGATGTGATCTGAACCATATCCGCCATGTGATTCCCAAAAGAGTATCAAGTATCATTATAACAACTACAAATAAAACAACAAACCGTTTCTCCCTACCTTATCATGTAGAGTGACTCGTAACACTATGAGGGATATTAAATTTTAAAATACAACCGGCAAACGTTCATTTTGTATTCAATAAGTGTTGCCGGAATTTTTTTATGTAAAATTTGCAAAGATCAAAATTTTTAAATGAAAGATCTTTATCTAATTATGAAAAATCTTCTTAAAACATTTATATTTTTATTAATTGAAATCAATTATAAAATCACATTTGGTAGGGTGCTGGCTTTCCCATGTTTATATTTCCTCAAACTATATTTTGTTTTTCGTTTGTTCTTAAAAACTGACAAATACAATTTCTTAAAAGTTTTAAAATCTACTTTTTTGAGAAAATGTTTGCTAAACTTTATTGCTGAAACAGGTGTTTGAATAATATTTCGCAACAACTTTATAAACTGTTTTCGTCTCTAAAATTTTCGCGCTCTATTTTTTTAATCTCCAGTTAAAAATTTTTCTTGTACAGTAATACATAGTAAAAACTTTTAATTTCTGAACTGACGTAATTACTGCAAATCAGACCCTAAGAAAGGAGCAAATTTTTAGAAATCGAATCGATCTTAAAAAAGATAAATTGAAATTTGTTTATTGAATGAACATAAATTTAATTTTAATGCAAAAGCTGCAGCCATAAATCAACTCTATATATCATAGTAGTGCCAAGGATAAGTCTCAAAACAAAAGGATATTCTATGATTTTGCAGCTTTAAGAAATCTGCATCTTTGACTAAAAAATTTTCAAATCTGCACTAATTTTGAGGATAAAACCTACAGCACGCCGATAAATCTGCATTTCTGGCAACAGTGTTTCCAATAGTTTTGTTTGACTTGCTCTGTAATACAAAATGAAAAATTGTTGGAGTCTTAAAACTTTTTTTGTTGTACATTTTCGCTGTTGTTGGTGTTAAGATTAGCGTGATTGATGTGAATTGAATGTCTTGAAAAAAAAAATCAGACAACTTGAAGTTTTTAACAAAAATATCTTCTGGTATGTATTTGAAACCAATACGAATGAAGGTTTAAGTTATTGCTGCAAGTTTTTTTTCCCATTTATCAGAATATCAGTAATTCAATGCGAATAGAATTGAAAGATTTTGTTGTAGCTGTCTTTCTGTCTGTCTGTGTATTTTCCATACTGCACCACACAGCTGCAATCGAAACCACGAAAATGGCGTCATGGTCCAAAACATCATGATGCTGTGTGTGCCTTCAAGTTCATTTATTATTATTGTAGGTAGATAATATTTGTTGCTTATTGTTGTTGTTGTATCTCTCTTAACTTTAAGTATCCATTGGATGTTTTATCATTTTTCGTAAATCTTTGCACGTTTTCTTAGTAGAGTTTAAAGTTTTGTTGCTGTTACTTTTTTGTTTGCAAATTTTTATTTATTTTTTTTTTTTGTATTGTCTGATTTGAAACCATGTTTTCATACCTGGTTGGCCCTTGAGCCTTGTTGGCATGTAACCTATTTGGCCATGCAATGGATTATACTGCATTTGACTGTTACGAGTCAGAGCTAAACACAAAATTTTGGGGGAGGAGAGAAGAGGTATTAAGTATCGATACATGCACACTTTAAAAGTAACTAACACCAGAGCTTTTGTGTTCAATGCGAGGGTCATACATTAAATCTGCCGGTAGATGTAAAAGAAATTTTGCAGTCTTTTACAAAGTTGGCATTTTCATAAAATTGTTTATACGAAATTTGGAGTCTCTATTTAAAAAATCATGGGCGATAAAATATTTAAGACTTAGTCTTGATATATAGTACTTCTTGACTTGTTGTTGTAGTTTCGAAACTATGCGAGATGAGATTCTTTTGATCTACGCCGCTCTCGATATCTTTCTTACACTGAATATTTTTATTCTACGGAATCTTTAATTTACGGGCGATGTTTTAAAATTTAGTTTCAAGGTTAAAAAAAGCTTAATGTCATTCTTGAGTGCCGACTTGTTCACTTTCATTAGCGCCGTTTTTTAACTCCTTAGGAAGTAATGTTGAAACAATTTTTGTTACAAATCTTAATTACTTCTACAAATCTGTGAAACTATGTTATCGCTTTTGAAATTACTTTTCCCCAATTGATAATTTATAAGAGTTACTTTCACATGGACAACAATTATAACCATTGGCAAATTTTTACCCTTTCCAGATGTTAATGCCAGTCGTAAACATCCTATTCGCAACTCAATATAAAATTTCTTTCAACTGGTGTTGATGATGAATCCGATTTGCACAAGTTCGTCATCATAATTTTGGTATTTTCTTGGCTTTTTTTACTGCTAATATGGTGCTATGGTATTCAGTTATGGGGCACTGCCTCAGCCTCAAACATTGTAAGAATTCAAAGGCGTCAAAACAAAGTTCTTCGTATGATAACTGCTGCTCCCTGGTACGTCAAAAACTCACGAATTCACGAGGACTTAAACGTGCCTTTAGTAAAAACTGAAGTTTCACGGTACGCAACGAGATACATCAATAAACTTGAACTCCATCCGAACCCCCTTGCACGTAACATCCTTAACTTTGGTGGCCATACTCGGTTGAGAAGGAGGGATACCCTTGCCATCATCCGAGCGCAAGATTGATGATTAAATCGTCAAATGTAGAACCTGCAGAAACATAACTTTTGTTTAGCACTGGCTGGACCTAAGTAACATTTTTTTTAATATTTAAGATTTGCATACTTATTGTTAGTTCACTTTAGAAGATTCAATAAATAAGAACCCGTAATAAAAAAATGTAAATCGGCTGAAAACTAGATCCTATAGTTGAAAAAGAACAAGGCGAAGTATAGAAAAAATATTAAATTAAGACTTGTGAATGGGTATGGATACGTTTTATAAATAGAAGCACCCTCGGATTTTAATTGTAATTATGGTTACGAGGCAAGACCTTTTGCACAAGATTTTTAATTGGTCTATTAATTCCATTGCGGTGCTAAAAGATGACTGCAAAAATTGCCAAGTCCATTTAAAGCTTTTCATCTGATCTATCGTCCTCTCTTTAGTTCCTTTAAGAAACGCAAGGAAGGCCTCATCTTTTCTTTTTGAATTTTCTCTTCAACCCTGAAGATTTGACGTTCCTCGTAATTCGTATTAACGATTTGTATTTTTCTGAATCTCAACTAACTGATATCTGTCGTGTCTTGTATTGGACGTGGTCTTGTCTGGCTTTTATTTTTTCGTAAAGCTTTTTTGTAATTTTTATTGTTGTTGTTATTTTTAACGTTTAATCACAAAAAAAAAATTGTTCAGTATTTAGTCAGGCCTGTCTTATTTTACCTGTCCGTCTGTCCGTCTATCACAGTATTTCAAGTTGGCAGTTGTTTCTGCTTTCCTTGTACTTTCGCATACGTTTGCAAATATTTTACCCCTTTTGCAGTGCGATTTTCAGCTTAAAAGCGTTATTCCTTTAGTTCTTACTCACCATAAATGTTTTGTGTTTTAATTTTTTATATTTTTTCTTGTATTTTGTTGCCATCTTTTGAAGGCGTGGGAGCTTAATGTACGAACAGCATTTGGTTGGCATTTGTTGTTGTTAATGTTACTGATAATTTCACTGTTGTATCAGCCGCCATTTTTTATCTTTTTTTATTGTTTTTATATTCTGAGTGGAGCGTGATGGCCTTCAGAAGAGAATTTTGCTTTTGCTGAAATCCGATATGGCGTTGAGGTCTATATTTTTTAATTTTTTACATCATACTCGTACGAGTACTTATTTATATTGCATTCGGATGGATGGGTGTCTGGTTGGACTAGTGGATCGCACACTAGTCCGTCAGTGCAATTTCTTCACTACAAACGAATGAGAGTCTATATTTTTATTATCGTTGAAAATAAATTTATAATAGTTCTGCTTGTTTACTTCTCTGTAGTAAAAGATAAATTTAAAATAATATCGTTTTCATGAGTAAACAATAAAGAAATGTAAAAAACATAAAATGTGTACAAATAGACTAATGGCAACGTTTGATCCTTTTTCAGTGCCTCGCTCTTAAAATTCCCTTTCGTATTATGATTTGTTATTTTGTGCCATTTTCGTACTTTTTTGAAAAAGTTCAACTTTGGAGTTTATTTTGGCAGTAAAGAGCTTTTGTATAAGTTTTGTGCTTCAACCGAAACAGCTTCTGCTTATATACTTAATATGCATGAATTGAAGGAAAAATGTACACACAACTTTCACAAAATATGTGACATCCTCGTCTTCATCTCGCAATAAAATTTACTTAAAATGTTTGGTGTCTGTTTTAAGATTGCAAACAAATCAAACATTACTTTTTAAATTAAGTTAGTGCAAATAGCTTCTTTATCACATGGTACATTATTATAAATCTTAGAAAAAAATTTGAGACAAAATTTCGATATTAACAAATATTGATTTTTATAATGGAATACTAAAATGAACGAGATTAAAAAAATGTCTATTACCACGTTTATACGCACGTCTTATTTGCAAATAGAACTATTTGCAAATAACTAATTCACTGTTTATACGGGTAATTGCATACAGAACTTATGTTATTATTAGTGATGCCATGTGACGAAAATATGATTATTTGGTAAGTAAAACACAAAAAACATTCATGAAGTGGCAACGTCTTACTTTTTATTTGCAAATAGTGTCGTTATTCACGACTTGTTTAAGTGAGTTAATAAGTTACAATAAAAAAGTTATACGGCAACATTCTTCTTTTTTACTTGCAAATAAGACGTGCGTATAAACGTAGTATATAAATCCTATTTTATTCCTAAATAAGCCCAATACAAACTTCAGTCCACAAACTAAACTTTTCGTCCTTTTAGCGCTGGCTGTACATACAGACTGGACTTGCACTTGAAATTTATTACATTAAATTGTTTTTATTTGGCAAATATAAGGTACCGTCAACTAAGTAGGGTAAAATAAGATGTCAAAAATCGTAGGAAATTGCATTTGCTGCTGTTAATATCCTGTTTGATTCAATATTCCCTCTTCTACGAAATAAAAGAAGTATGCAACTTCATAAAAAAATTATAGTGTAAATGCAGTCATAGTATTTTTCTTATCCGGACCATCTTGCACCCATTCTAGTGAAAAAGGATGCTCATAACATTAACCTAAACCTCACTAACCCCCACTTTAACGGCGCAGCCAGTCTAAAAATTTATATCTAATATACTCTACAATAAAAATTAACTTATTTCAATTTCGTTCTTCGCTATTTTTAAATATAATTCCCTAACAAATTATTTCTTTTCGAATTCAACTAAATTCCTTTTTTTCAATTTTTCCAATATGTTGGACAATATATAAAAGAGCGAATAAATGAATTTGTAGAACTGAAAATTATTTACAACTCGTATTAAATTGTATTTGTATTATTAAGTCAAGACCACATGTCTGCCATGTTATTTGTCATCGCATGACAATTTTATTGGTGGTTTCGAACAGCAACAACAAATTGTTGCAGCAACAACATTGCACCCCATTTATATCTATACGAATGACAATGTACAACTTAGTATCTACGTTCAACTAAATAACAAATGAATCGATGGATGGACAGACAGACAATGAAAACAGACATTTGCATTTCAATACACCAAGTTTCACATGCTGTGTTAAAAGGTTTGTCAAAATTACGAAATGAAAGAATAAAAAAATTAATAAAATAAAAACCATTTATTCCAATATGCAAACTTTAGAAAACTTTTCGCATTTAAAACATTTCTACCCACATAAACACGGGAAAACGAAATATACGCACGCACAGATACAGACATATACATACATGAGACTATTTGCATATGTAAAACTACAAAAGGCAGTTTGTTAAGGAATGATTACATTCTCTTTTAAAATTGACAGCCATTTTTTCTTTAACAGTTACCCATTGTTTTGAAAACAATTTTGTTTAGCAACCAGTTCATTTGCAAATTATTCAGTCACTTTGAAAAACATGGTTCTGTTCGATAAAACCATAAAAAAATTTTGTCCGAAATAAGTCAGGGTCGTCGGAGTTTCTGTGCCAATATGCAGATCTGACTCCACAAACTAATGTTCTCACATATAAGTTACTTACGGTGCGAAGATGCGATTGGGGGTTGTAAGAGAAAATAAAATCACGTCACTGTGGCATGTTTTAATCGTAAGCAGTTTGTTTTAAGAAGCTGAATTTCTTTAGAATAGATCTTAGTCCTTCTCACGATCTATCTGCGCCAAAGACCAAAAAATCTATATGAAACAGTTAATAAATATTTATTTTATATGTGATGTGGTATGGATGCTTCTACCCCAGCTTCAAGCTTTTATTTTTGCGAAACATACCACACCCTCTGTTAGTATTCTGGTCCGATGCTAGAGTTACAAGAAGACTTTAGGTCTTGCAGTCCAATATTTTATATTGCTGGTAGATTGTTTTCAAGCGATAAATAAATAAATTCTCTTAAATATCCTTTTCCAATACACAACTAACATGTCTACATTATGAATGTATGTATGTATGGATGTATATGCATGTGTTCAAATGTTTTTCGTTGCCACATGCAATTTGCAACAGCAACAGCAACAAAAGAGGGCAAACCAAAAATTAATACAATTCTTTTTGTATGTATTTTTAACTTATTTTCTTGCTGCTGCCATTGCCACCAACACTTCAAATTACCTATAGACTGTTGTTGTCGTTGTTCTTGTTGCTATTTCATATAGCGTCTCCCGATATTTTGCTGGTTGATTGCACAACCCAACGAAACCGCAAGTTGATGGACAGTTTGAGGTTTTATGTTGTATTTTTCTTTGGCGTGGCAAATGTTTCTTTTTTGCAAAAAAAAAAAAAAAAAAAAATTAATCGGTCCTTAATGTTAAATAAATTTTTTTTGTTTGAGCAAATGCAAGAAAACTGAAATAACTAAAGAATATTCACTCGTACGATAACAAGGGTAACAACATGCAACAACATTAACAAACATGAAATAATGAAGTTGGTATATGTAAAATAAAGTTGCCAAGTTTTTAAGGCGAAAGTTTTTTCTTTTCAGTTTTATTTAATTTTTTTTACCATAATTTGTCTATTGGTGGAAATAGTTGCCGAAAGGGCTTAATATATTTACGTGAGACATTCGTTAGGGGAGTTGATTGCGGTTTCAAAGGAATGTTGTTGCATGTTAGACGGCATTGCATTAGGAATAAAATTCTTGACTTTTTTTCTTTGGTTTAGTTTAATCCCCATAACCAGATATGAAGCCAAAGCTAAATGTAATTGTTTTGTTTAATTAAATAAATGTGTTTTTTATGGCGATAGAATTAAAACAAGAGTTTAAAAAATTAAAAACAAATACAAATTATTACAATTTGAATTCAAGGGATAACTTTCTATATGAACTGATAATTTTGTTATTATATTTTAATATTTGTTAAGGCCTGTACTCTCGAAACGCTACTCCTGATGTGTGCGCCTCGTTTAATTTTGCTCAATGCGTGCTGTTACCATCGATTCGCAGAGAATACCAAACTTTGTATTCGAAAACAAATTTATTGCTGTTTGGCATAAAATAGTAGGAAAAATTAACCCATTTAACTTTTGAACTAAAAATAATTCATTATTGCAACAGCATCATTAGGAGCTGAATAAAATATATATTTGCCTTTTCTCAGGAGGATCTTTGTCATCGGCATTTTGCTTCACTTAAATTTATATAATAGACACATGTATAAGAACGCACGTTTGCTTTTAAAATTTTTATGTATTCGTACCATCAAGTTTTGAAAAATATTTGATATTTGGAAAAATTTCATTCAAGGATACGCGTATTTTACATACACTCTCTTCTAAAAAAGTCAATTTAATATACACTTAGCATCCAGGAATACTAAAGGTTTGAAATACTCGTACATTTTCTAATTATTATACATACAATATTTTTTATTTAGTGAGAATATCTTTACGTTCGTATGTCCTTTTTAGAAGAAAAATGATTTGATCAAAATTAAGCCAGCAATAATAACAAAAATATAACGAATAATCCCATATTTTCTTCACAGAATTTCATTGAAATCGTAACTAGAACATAGCTACCTCCCGCTTGTCCTTTTTAGAAAAACCGCACTCTAAGCTAAACTAAATTAAGGAGCTTAGACTAAAGCACGCAGGAAAATTTATAATATTGCTTTTAATCCAATATGTATGGTTTTGTTATATACGCTTTAAGAACACTATGTGCTCTTCGTATATCCTTTTTCAGAAAATATAATTTTCAGGTTTTCTGAGCGTCCACGATCCATATAGTTTATAGCCTTTTCGTTTCTGACAACAGCATTACAGATATTTTGCTCCTCTTGCATGTTTGTGCTCTGCAAACATGTTGCACATAAAACATTAAAATTTTATAACATGTCTTCCACCGAATTTTGATACAGGATTACCTACGAGTATTTGTTTATACATATTGGCGTTTCGTTTTATTTTTGCTAACGTATGTGCTTGTGTGTAAAAATTCTGTAGGAAATTAATAAAGTTTAAATACTTAATATTGAAAATTATTATTTTGGGATATTCTCCCCCAAACTGATTGTTAAAACAACTAGAGTTTTTACTAAATGTTTTGTTTGTTGTGGCTTCAGCTGTTCGTAGGCCGACATTTCATTACTCGCTAAACCAAATCGTCAGTGAACTCTAAACACTTTGAAACATCGACTGCCGCAGTTTGCATTCAGATATAAATTCATTAGGAATATTTATATAAAAAGTTTTTTTGCTGAAAATAATATAAAATTAGAAATGGACTAAAAAGGATAAATTAATTGGTACTGAATTTCAAAAAATATTTTTTATCAATGTAGTCAGTCGAGCTTTCCACAATCCCCAGAGCGATCATGACTAGGAAATTTATTTGTCAAATTATCAGGTTTTGAAGTAATTTCCATAAACATATTTTATCGTCCGTATGTGAGAACCAAACTTCAATCAGACTATATTTGAAAAAGTATTGTGGACCGATTTTTCCAAATATTTTTTTTCACATCTTAGGAGTCAATTTTTAACAAGTTTTGAGAAACCAAAAACAAAATATTGACATATATTTTTATAAATATTTATTCAAACCTAAATTTATGCCCCTAAAAAATTTTGACTTCTGGAAGCGCATATCAAAATAAAATTACTGAATAGGCTCTAATATTTTAATACTTATTTCACATACAATTTAAAAACTTAAATGAAACTAAATTATTTGAAACATATATAAAAATGTTCTAGTTGTTGTAAAAATTTTAAATTTTCGCTTTGATACTAAATTTTAGTATTTCCGCCAAAGTACAAAATTAAAAAAAAATTGTTTATTTTATAATATTTATTATTATTTAAAATTTTTATTAAAGTATGTATTTTAATATTCTATTGTTTGTTGTTGGCTTAGCTAGCAAGGGCGTAGCCAGGATATGAAATAGGGTGGTGCCACGAAAATTATAATTTTTTATGATTATGATTTTTTATGATTATTACAATTTCGATCCATTTGGGGAGTAATATGCGTGGATCTTCTGAAAATTTTGCTAGAATTTTTTCCAAAAATTCTTCCTTTTTCTCGGTTACCAATCTTCGGTGGACGCTTAGCATACATAGTATTGCAATATAAAATATGCTTATTTTTTGATAATAAGTAAAATTGCATATTATTTTACCGTTTAAACGGGCTTCAGTCATTGTGGAATGTAACCACGTTTTTACTCACCTTAAAGTGCTAAATGACCGCTCAACAGTTGCAGTAGTGCACGGCTGTGGCAATGAAATTAATAACACCTTCCTTATATTTGGATAAAATAATCCAGCGTCTTTCAAAATACTCGCCAGCTCTATGTCGGCTAATTCGTCTTTACCCATTTTTTTGTCGCCAAGAATTATACCAAAGCTCAATTTCTCCTTCCAAATCATCCAACTCGTAAAAATGCTCAAACGTTTTTGTGACATCTTTAAGCTCTTCCAGCTTCAAAGAAAGCATGTTTGACGGGTGCAAGCAATGAATTGCAATCACCAGCCTATTATCTTCATTAAATCTTCTGTCCAGTGATGAAATTAAAGAATCTATATAAGGAATGTATATAGATCGCTTCCAGTATTCAGCAGGTGATGAAAATGGGGGATTTGAACGGTGCGTTTGACGAGAGACTATCCTTGGAACAGACATCTCTATTTCTAAATTGGCTTTGTTTTCTTGAATAGAAAAAAGCAATCCGTCCACAATACCCTGTGCATTTTTTAATAATTTTATATTGTATGCATGTAAAAAAAATGTTATAGAATTAGGTGGGTGCCACGGCCCTCTAGGCCCATACCTAGCTACGCCCATGTTAGCTAGGTATATGCCGGCATTTCATTGGCGATAACCAAATCATCAGTACCTAGCTAAGCCAACAACAAACAATAGAATATTAGAATGGTTATTTTGGAAAATATCTCGAATAACAAATTTGATAAGTATGTATTTTAATTTTAAAAATAAAAAAATTATGATAACATTAGTATATTTATAAATGTATAAATAAATAAAAATGATAAGTTTTTATAAAGAATTATTGGTTCGATTGTGGATAAGGAACTTCAGTTCAATTGCCAGTTGCCACACTTGTATGCAGTGATGTTAAACGTAGGGAAAAATCCCTACTCGTAGGGATTTTCTTCAAAAAAAATGGCCGTAGGGAAAAAAGGACAGATTTTTTGAAAACATCAAAATGTAGGGATTTTTCAATAATGCTGTAAAAATTTAAATTAGTCCATTACAAAGCACCGACAGTAAGTAATCCCAAAAACTAAATACTCCAACTAAATTAATTTGGCACCCTTTTGCAGTTCTGACAACATGAAATTGTTGATACGGCAACATTACAAAGTATTAATTATCTGTGAGTGTCTGCCTGCTAGCCGTTATTTCATGTGATTAAATTTGTGAATTTCCAGGTAAGTTTGTGTATTTTTTCTTTGTATGTATATATGAGAAGTAATTATTAATATATTCAGCAGAATGAACTCATCTTCTTCTTCAGACTCCTCAGTCAGCTTTGAGGAAACCCGAAAATATCGCAAACAAAAATTCCGCAACAAATGGCTAGAAGACGATAATTTTAAAGGTTAGCTGAAAGCTGTTAGTTCGCTCTTTTTCACAAGACGAATGTAAAAATTGTTACACGTTCCAGTGTACCGAACATCATTTTAAAAAAATGATCTCCTTACAACTGTATGATCATCTGCAAGGCACCAGTCAAAACTAATATTACCAAATAATTAATTTTTTAAATGCCTAAAATACAAAATACATGTTTATGTATGTTTCTTTTTTAATCAATGAACTTAATGTGATTTTTTGTGAATTTATATCACTTTTTTATTTTTGTTTTAAATATATTATAAAAAGAACTGATTTTATAATAAACTTCAATAAATTGTTGTTTTGTTTGCTTTCATTCAATGTTTTTTAAGTTTTAAGAGTTGTAGGGATTTTTGTGGGGATTTTGTTTTTTTCAGCCCGTGGGGAAAAGTAGAGATTTTTTTTAGCCTACGTAAAGATTTTCCAAAAAAGTTTGTAACATCACTGCTTGTATGTCTCTGTTAATGTCAAAAAAAAAACAATACTGAAAATATAAAAAATGAAAATGTCAACCGAAGTTCAGTTGCTATCGATAATCAAACCTTATGATTTATATCTCTTTTTCTGATTTTTATAGATTAGTTTAGTTCAGAATTCTATTGAAATCCTTTAGACCTTTGTGGTCCATTGAGATACTACAGAAATTCAGCACCATTGAACTAGACGGTGCAGTGACATAAGAAGTATTCTATGTCTTATCTTCATCTTAACCCGCGGCCGAAGACGCTGTGCTTAACTCCTGCTCTCCGCACATTCCTGCCAAAGGGACAATTTTCAATTATCTCATTCTCTAAAATTGACATTTATATTTTATTCCTAGACTTTAGACGGGTTGCATCATCTATGCCTAAGCGAGGTCGTAACTAGAGATTCTGCATTAATTTTTTTGCCCATGTTATATTTGTTTCCGCGTCTTAAGGCCTAACTATAATGTGCTTAATGCAACTTAAGCAAATGTGCGAATACACACAATCAAATGTATACAACTATAATGTACTTAAGTAACTTTTCGTCAAGTGTCATTTGCTTAAGGAAAGTGCGTTCAATTTCGCTCTTGCTTAAGCAAATGACTCATCAAGAACCCATTCTTCTTTCTGTCTCTATTTATTTCCCGTACTGAGGAGCGTTTTCTTTTCTTCATCGTCTCTCCTATTTTTTGAAGAACACATATTCCATCAAATGCACAATTCATTAACTTCACTGTCTTCAGAAATTTCAGTTTTCTATCCATTTTTAAAAATTTTCCAATAAACACTGTACACAATAGATACATATAATTGTTTACAATTAGAAGATGCAACCACTGTTGCTTTTTTAGTACTTTTTTATTTTAGTTTTCGTTTACTTTATAAATAAATAAAAGATAAACATGGATTTACTTGCTTATGGTAATATATTTATAAATTTTACAAAAATATTATATTTTAAAGAAATAAAAACGAAAATAGTTTTCCAAAAATTACAAATGTTTGCAACTAAGTGTAAAAAGTTTTTAAGTTTAATAAGTACAATATAGCCACCTAAAAGTCTTCAGTAATTTACTTAAGCATTTGACATGCTTTTCGTTGAATTTTGACACTAGCTTAAGTTTGGTTAAGCACATTATAGTTGGGCCTTTAGTCTCAGTATGCAAGAGAGGAATGACAAACAACCTGCATTTGATTCTGCTGAAATTTGTGAGCTGTCCTCGTGGGCCCTATCGCTCTCCCTGACGCCTCTGTGGACTGGGACACAAACGATCCTAATTTTAAATGGCTCCGCTATGTCAGTGCAAATGTCACTACAGACGTTAATGTCGTTGGTCGGCAAGACATTCAATCGTTAAATTTTTTCTACCTCGTTGATAGTTGACATCTGTGCTTGGAAATCCCAGCAGTACTCCAAAAGTCGTTTTTAAATATGGACATTTAAGTACTTTATGTATATACTACAAATCCACAAGGATTTCTGAAGGATTTCTCGAGCTGAAGCGGATGAGGTATAGTCCACCCTGACTATTGGCAGCTTTGGTTAGATAAAAAATCTTAAGGGATATTTAATAATTTTGCTGGGACGGAAATAACAATAATGCAATAATGTTTAATACAATCAATTATAAACAGACAAAAAGACCGTACCAATTCCTTAAAAATATAGAATTTCCAGAAAGTATTTTGCATGAGCCGAAAAAGTATTATTATTATGTTGTAGGGAATCATATAAAATTTCATATCCTGCCAGTTTTGTTATCCTGTTTGTTTTCGTGAAAGAGTATATGGTATAAATCCAGTCGATATCATTGCTTTTTATGAAGTCAGATCAATATTACGAAATACTTTATATGAAACTAGATGACCCGGGCAAACGTTGTTTTGCCTTCAAATTTGCACTAAATCGACATAGGAATTATTGTTCAAATACCGGTATCGGGCTAATTAACCCCACTACACGCTGATTAAGGACCCAACGCCTTCAGCAAAACGTAGCGTAGGCTTATCGCGCTAATCTCTATTGGGCAAAACACAAAAAACAATATATTGGACCATCTGTCGCACGAACTTCAAACTACATAGAAACACTCCTCACGGCCCATAGAGCATGCATATAAAATTTGGTCAAAATCGGTCCAGTAGTTTTTGAGTTTAGCGATCACGAACATACACGTAATTTTTATGTACATATATAGCTGACATGGTCAGCTCAAAATATCTTCGGAACTACATAACCAATTTAAGAGTTTGATATCTCGTTTTGAAGAACATGACAACGGCTTTCCAAAAGAAAGTAAAATAAAATAAAAAAAGCACAAAAAAATAAATATATGTATATGTCATTGGTGGTGCAATATGAAAATTGGATTTTGCCACGCCCTTCCGCCCACAGACCGAAAATCAAAAATCAGACTTCACAGTGTCACCCGGTCGAGTATTCTGAAGGTTCCCTGAAAATTTCGTCAAAATCGGCCCAGCCGTTTTGGAGCCATTACGTTACATACATACATACATACATACACACATCCTATTTTATATATATAGATTTCAGGAGTGAAAATTTCTTGATCTTTTACGAGTATGTCACGCTCCTGGTTTGTTAACCTAAAATTGTAAAGATGAGTTTTTTTTTACCGAGAATTACAAATTTTGTGTAAAGTTTTCTACATCCTCCAGATCGTTGTAGTTAATGAATTTATTGCTTAAAAAATTTCCTTCATTGTTATTAAATAAATCTTGTTTAAATAAATAAAACTTTTTTACTGTAATCGAACATTAATCACAAAAGAATTGCTGAGAATATTATGAAACTTGAATATAAAAGTCTTTTACAAAAATACTAACTTCCCGCTAGAAGGATATTCTTAACCCTCCAATCGATAGTATGCCAATGATTTATTGCAAATTGCAGTCAATTGATGCTTCTATGTTGGACAGGAATGTCGGCCCTTTCATAGTTGTACAGTTTTTGTCTTATGCCAAATTTTGACGATCTCTAACAGCTGTCCCTTATATTTTGATATCAAAAAAAAAAAAAAATACAAGAACTAAAACATTTTTAAGCGAACTAATTATACATACATACATACATATATTTTGTATGCGTTACGTGTAAAAAATTTATGAATATGAATGAAATCTAAAACACTTAATCAGCTGGAGGTGTTTTTTTTTAATAGTTTCTTTTTCCATATGTTTATGGTTAAAATCAACTTTTTGGAATATTAATTCTTGCTAATAAAAAAAGTAAAATATGACTTGGAATAAGTAAATAAATAAAATAATATGTTAATTTTGTTCTTTTCCGAGATGGCCAACATTACAAATCGGATGGGCCTTTTGAAATTATTGCATTAGTTCCAATTTTTCGGAAATGTCTGATTTTATTGTAAATTGTTTAAGAATGTCTAGTGTCATTTATAAGGAAAATTTTAATCATAACAACCTTTCAAAACGCTGTCAAACAAGCTGATTACCAATGAATTTAAAGAAATAAATAATTTTCTTATAAAGAAGTGTTTCCCAAAACCAAAATACAATTGTACGGGTTTTTAGAAGTAATTAAGATTTTTAATAAAAGTCTGAAAAAATGCACTGGTGATTTTTTTGCCAGGTCTTCCACTTTTTCTCACTGGGGTGTGTCATTGCCGCAATGTCTGTGCGTTAGACATTTTCAGATTATTTAATAGAAATTTAAAGTTCTGCGCGCGCCTCCAGGAAACACTCCATATTAGTATTTGTAACGAGCAGTTAGAAAATCTATTTTATTAAATAAAAAAAGTTTATTATTATTTAGATCGAAAAAATACTTGTACCGGCGGATATTTTATTTCTAGTTTGAAAAGTTTGAAGTTCATTTCAGCAACGACAAACATTGATTAAGGAATTATGGCTCATTATTTTATTATAATATGATTTTCTTTTACTCTTGCAAGTAGTAAAAAATAAAATCTGCATTTGTGATGTATTGAGTGGTCATGATCGACAGCAAAATATTGCTTTATAAAAAATCCACACAATCGTATATGTGGATTCTTGTGTCCGCTGTGGAACAGAGCAGAGAGAAGGTAATCAACGTTTTGACATGTCGATGATAAATTTGTTTTTTAGCTGTTTTGAATTTATGATGCAAAATTCATTGTCTGTGCTTACGGACGGATCTCATAATTTCAATAAAATGTTAAAGAAACATAAGAAGGAGAAGGTGGAGGAGAAAAAACTATACGGGAGGAAGCTTTCCACAATCTTCTTTCCATCCTTGATTGAAGTTCAATAGTATTTGATTTAGATATTGAGGTCTGCATCAGAGTGTTTGTATATGAGTGGTTGCGAGTGTGTGCAACTTTTTGTGATGAATTGTGCTGTTTTTCACACATTTTGTATTGATTTCAAAATTATAGTAATTTTCACAATTTTCTAATTATTTAATCGCTTATTGATTTTTAATGTACAAAAATAAACTCTCTTACACTCTCATTATTAAGCATTATTTTTATGTTATTTATTAAGTGTGTGTGTGTGTCTGCTAGCTCTCTCATTAATATTTGCGTAATCGACCATCACATGCAATGAAAACCAAAGAGAGAAAAAATTTTTTGGTTCCAATTAATAACGGCAAATTGTTTTGTGGAACGTTTCGAAAGGGTGTTGATTGGATGTTGAATTTATTACATATTTAATTGAGTTAAACAATGTAGTTAATTACTTACTTATATTTTAAATGCTATAGTATTATAAAGGCAATTAATTGTTGGCTAGTTTTTTTTCATTTAAAGGGCTTAAATAAATGAATTAGTGTAAAGTAAAAGTTATATTGGTCATTCAGTATTATTGATCATTCAGTGTTATTGGGTTAGTGATTATAAAGCAAAAATATGTATGTATGTGTCCTTATTCTCTTTTCGTTAGTCTTTCTATTAACTTGTTAGAAAGGAACTTGTATTTATTCTTGTATTCTGTCTGCTATTTCCGACGGCGTTTCAGAAAAACATTTATCATAGTTAGGAAACCAAAATTTTTTTTAAATTTTATTTATTTACTATGTATTTGCTCAATAAATTTGATTACAGAATTTAACAAGGATACTTAAGAGGATACTTAACACAGGTTATTAAGACTCAGCAATTAATATTAATGCCCCGATTATGGTTTACAACACTGTGTTGTTTCGGCTACAGCCCAAAATTAATTTATTTTTTGATTGTGGTTTACAACATCTAGCTATTGTTTATGTCCCAGAATTGCATTTTATTTGTATGCAAAAAGTGTCAAAGAAAAGATTAAAGAAGCGTATATTTTGTTAGAAATAAATAAAAGAACAACAAATAAAACACACACAAATGGCATGTATCCGGAAAAGAATTCGAGACAGTTCAAATCCATTGGAACTACCATGTATAGAATAAGTAAGTAAAACCAAAAGTTATTACAATACCATAATTTATAGTTTTATAAAAACTTTCCGCATAAACAGGGATGGTTTCTTGTTTTTGATGCAAAAACTGAGCACTTTTCTAAAAACCAACTCTTTGCCATTCTTAAATATTCCTAATTGGCTGTCCCAAACCATTTAATTGTTCATTTGTCTGGATTAATTTTCATCAGCTCAAACAGCTTTGCCATTTTTTACAGTTCTGTATGTTTTGCAAAACAAATTTTATATCAATACTTAAATTTTTTAATCTCTTTCCGATTTTTAACTTGTAATCTTAATAACACAACACCTAATGAGCTGTTCTTGATTTTTGGCAGTGCGGACAAGACATAAATACACATATTGTAAACAATAATCGATGTTAACGAACACAGACAACTCAATGAACAACAATACTGACAGCAGTTGTAAACCATAATCGCATTTTAAAAATACAACATTAAACTAACAACTGTTGTAAACAATAATCGGGATATTGTCCCCAACAAATCGTTAAAAAAAATAAAATAGACTCACGTTGAGTATAATTGTTTGTTGTGTTGTTTGTATAAAAGCATTCTAAGTATAATATGATTATGTATTTTGTTATAATTCATATACAATATTGAATTCTTATATCGTATTTGATTTGTATTGCACAAACATCAGAGGTTGAATGTTTTCAAACTGCTTAAACTTCACTGATGATTTGGTTTAGCGACCAATGAAATGTCGGCATATGAACAGCTGAAACCACAACAAACAATGTATTTTGAATTGAGTTAGTTATTAGTTATTAGTTTGATAAAGAAAATATTATTTTCAGTATGGTAGATCTAGTACCTGAAATTTTTTAAGTCACTGTTTCATCTAGTAAATTGATTGCTAAAATATTGCTGTGGTTACTTAGACGATCCAAATATATATGGTTAAATATTTTTATTTCATCGAGTACATAAGGAGTTTTAAGATCTTTGTGAAGCACTCGATAGTTAGAAACCACAGCTCCATACTGGTTTTAATATTGCCTTGTAAATTTTGACTTTATTTTCTAAACTAAGCTCTGACTTAGCTCCAGGCAACCAATATATTTTTTCAGTTTTAACATTTAGGTGTTGCCTTTTTGATTTGATGTGATTTTTCCATGTCAACTTTTTGTCAAAGTGCATTCCTAGATATTTGACTGTATCAGATTTCGATATTGGGGACCCATTCAATAACGCAGCTGGGCATTCTTCCGTTCTTAGAGTAAATGTTATCTGATTCGATTTTTCTGGTTTAATGCTAATTTTCCATTTCGACAACCATTGTTGGAGATAATTGATTTCTAAATATTTTGTAAACGGAAAAATTTAAATCGGCAATTGCTCTTTTTGACGACTCTCAGCGATTTTTTGCCGACATGTGTTTATTTTATGGTTAGTTTTACCATGGACAAAATAGTGCTTCCGAATTGCATATATTGTCGGAAATGTAAGTTGGGCAGCAAAGGTTAACCTGCAATTACACTATGCCAACTGTTTCACGGTGCCTTGTATAGGGAAATATAAGTCTAAATTCAATCTTTGAGAGCATTTGTTGCATAGAATTTGGTTGCGATGAGATAAGAAAAAATAATGAAAAATAAAGAAAATGTTAAATCTAATTATTGCTTGGAAGTGCAAATCTAGTGGAGTTCCTTTGTTTTAATGGAGGATACTTAAGGATTTGGATATTATTATAGAACGGCAACAAAAATATTTTGTTTTCAAATCCTGCGGTTTTTTAGTCAACTTTAATACATATGCTAGCGCGATTCAATGCCCAGAAGACAATTTTTCGAATTGAATCTGGTTCTCGAACTATACCCTTATGTATGAAATAATAAATGTCTGTCATTAAATGACATACCATAAAATTTATATTGAATTTATATTTTCACACAGAAAGAAAAATAATTCACTCAGGCAATGAAATGGTTTCAGTAGATGTTCTCCATTACGTTAATGAAACTTTTCATTAATACAATGAACAATTACATTGCATATATGAAATATTTAAAATTATGCTCGTGATAACTTTTTCATAGTTTAAACGAATATTACTTCTGCGCGGAAAAATATTTTTATGTAATACATACGTGTTTTTTCTACGATTTTTGTACAAATTCAAAAGTATGTAAATAAATGTTTGTTTGGTTTAAAATAGTTTTTTTTCTTCTTAATTTATAATTTTTTTTGAAAAAAAAAAACAGTGCGATATGATCACACATTGTAATTCGTAATTATGGATCTGGCCCTCTTTTCATTCTCAGCATCACACAATACGAGTATTGTCAGGGTCATATTTCCCGCTACAAATTTGTATACTCGTATAAATATTTTTCGACATTTTTATATTTTTGTCTATTTCTGACATTTATTATCTGCACATCAGATGGGGGGAAATCTGGGGTGTGATCATATCATATCTGTTTTCTAAGCTAGCATACGTTCACTTTTATAATTATAAATAATTTTGTTCCTCATATGGAACACTGCGTTTTACAAGTGGTTAGAGTACTAAACTGCTAAAGAAAAAGGTTATTAGTTCGGGTCCATCGCGGTGTAGGCCAAAAAAATAATTGTCATATTGTGAATTTGAAAAATTAATAAAAACATTTATATCAGTGATGATTTTTTCCTGCAATGAAAAAATAATTCAATTGAAAAAAAGATTTCAGTTCATAAACGCGAGCTAAACGAAAATTACTGGAGTCATTTATTTCATTAATGAAAGTTTTTCTTAAATGCGATGAAACGTTCTTCACTGATCCAATAAAGGGTTTCATTAACTCGCTTTCAATGACAAATTTCATTGATACAATGAAGAATTTCATTAAATCTGTGAACAGTTTTCTTTTAGTGCAGTTGTCCATGTGTTTAATAAGTTTTTGTGAAAGAACCTAATTTTTATAGAATATTAACATATTGTTTTATTGAAATACTTCATAAAAATCAAAAATAAAAGGGGTTGTTATATGGCTTCCTAAATCTTATGGCCACGGCCGTTACAGACAAAATGAATCATATATGTATCATTTATAAATTTTAACTTTATTCGCATATATTCACTAAAATTACAAAATTTTTACAAAGTCTTACGAATTTTGTAAACTAAGAAAGGCTTAGATGGTAACAAGCACACTTATGTTTCGCAGTTGGGGCAAACTCTTCAGAAATTGATAAAAAACCATTACAGCTCTGGAGCACGTTGACTATTTCAGAGATCAAAAATACGCATAAACTAAATCGTGATTATTCTGAAATCGTTATTTTCAATTTGCAATAGTTCTTTCGATCTGCTCATTTTTATTACAAATCATTTATTGAAGTTGAAAATAGCTTCCTAATGTCGATCACATCTGGTGAACAAATCTTTTCTTTGACATACTCCTTTCAGACACCAAAGAAGGTTTTCGGTATTATGAAACCATGTTGAGCCCATCTTAACTTGACTTAACAGTGTGTGGGCTTCTCTGGTCACACATTCCATAAAGTGTTAATGCCAACTTCATTAAAGGGTGTTACACAGTCTATGACTACTCCTGACTTTATCTGATAAGAAATAAGGCATGGAATGGTGCCAGGAAATTTTGGCAAAGATGTATTTTTAATGCTTTACATTTCTCTTCATTACGATTGCATTGGCAGATTTTTTCCAAGAGAAATGGTTGCCTAGAACCACAAAATTTTTTTTTGCAACGTTATTCTTCTTTTTGGAACAGATCCCGTGATACATTTGTTCATGGTTTTGAAATTGCCAAATTT
This sequence comes from Germaria angustata, assembly GCA_963681545.1. NCBI lineage: Eukaryota > Metazoa > Arthropoda > Insecta > Diptera > Tachinidae > Germaria > Germaria angustata. Next base: position 49,887,986 of record OY813002.1, on the reverse strand, counting down.
AAAGATTGGGGTAAAATATTCGGTGATTCTTTTCAATTTTGTCTAACTCTTACGAGGCCTTTGTTCAATAGTCGAAACGCATTAGAGTCAGTTTATAGAACAAAAATTATTGCAACACTCAAATAGTGCTAAAGTGTGTACGTGGTAAAGAAATTCAATGTTATAGATAATTAACTGATATATATATATATATATATATATATATATATATATATATATATATATATATATATATATATGTATTTATATCATTATTACTTGTTGCAAGGATGCGAGTATTTATATAATTTTTACAAACACATGTGTACAAACTTTTGAAATTCTTATACATAAGTACAATAAGAAGAAAAAAAAAACTCGTTAAAAATCCTTAAAATTAGGGGCTTATAATATAAGCGGATCTTTATGAAAACTAATCGATCAAATAACAAAAAGAAATAATTTTAGTCGTATATTATCAAGCATTAATACTGTTAGAAAATCCACGGATTGCAACATCTAGTGGCATTCGCTTAAGAAGCTCTAATAGAAGATATTGAAAAAATTATGCTGTTGCTTCAACGAAATTTCTAATTTTATTGATTGTTTTTCAGAGTTAAATATTTTAAAGGGCAATTTCATTGCGCATTTGAACAATTAATTGTTTTTCTATTTTTTTTTATTCTAAAATTTATTTTGTGAAATAGATTGTAAGGACGTTCTCAGTAGACTTGCAAATAAAATAAAAAATAAATATCGTTCATTCACAACTCAAAAATACTACTATTACAAAAACCGAGGTTAAAATTTTCAGTTTAGACAAAAAAGATTATATTGTAATCAAATTTCTTTCAAAATATTATAATGGGAGACATTTGTATGAATTTTTTACACAATATGAAGAACTGTATGACAATTAATTCGGCTTTCGAGTTGACACGTAACAACAAATGAGCGATATATGGATATATATATAATTGTTGAATACAATATATTAAACAAAACTGTCGGCAAAGTCAAATATATGAACACTTTCTTTTGTTTCCATTATTTAGTCTATGAAGATTAAAGAAACTTTTACTGCAAGAAACTCATGACTCCACTATGGTTTGCAACGGAATCTGAGCTGGTGACCAAGAATCAATAGTTGCGAGAAATTCATAAATAAACAATTGAGATCTACGATTCTTCATCTGTAATAATAAGAGATGAACACTAATGGCGTTCTATTTTCTAAGGAAGTGTAAAATTTGTTTCCCTTTCAAAAAGAAAAAAGGAAATTTAAATTTATCCCATAAGTACAAACGCATTTGGAAACCACAAACAACCCTCTAAGCCGTGCGCTAATGTTAGGAATAAAGGCCAAGTCGTGCAATTGACACTATATCCTCCTTGTGGTATTGGGAAATCAGATCAGATAACTTAGACCGATCTCTGACAACTCCGCCAGGTCATCCAGCAAATGCATGCATAGAATACTATGTCTCGAAGAATACCATGACGGGAATTCGCATAGGAGAGGGATAACCGTCCTCGCCCTATATGTACTATGGCAGAACGCATTATAAGAGAATGTCAGCACTGAGAGGAGTTTGAAGATATCCTTGCTGTTTCTGTTGATAAGCTGAATTGTGCGCCCAACATTGTAACAAGGGCACATCTTCTTTGTGACATTACATGTATCAAGATTGTGCCATTTATCTCCAGCTCTCTGGAGATATAACCCGAAATTGCCGTTCGCAATGACGATAACGCATCAGCAATATCCAGGGCCTTAGCTAGTTCGTTACCAGGTAAGCCATCATGCGCAGGGATACAAATAAAAGTGACGTCAGCTTGACGTTCTAATTTGTAGAGTACATCCTTACACTGTCTAACCAAAATCGAAGACACTTAATGAGATCTTAGCGACAGAATTACTGCCGGTCTCCCCGTTAGCATTCCTATCAGTCAGTACCTTTCCTGCCTCTCTAATGGACATTACTTTCGCTTGGAATACACTTGCCCCATTGGGAAGGCGAAAGGGGTGCCCTACGACAAAATCTTCCTAGAAAATACCAGAGCCGATCCTGCTGATCGTTTTTGATCCATCATTCTAAATCTTGGAATCACTGTCTCCCTACCTTTCTAGAGTAGGAGAAAGACCATCAAAGTTCTATCAAATTCCAGTCGAGGTATCATATAGTCGGACATATGCACATATATATTGTATATTATTTTTATGTCACACAAAGCAGTGGAAAAATGCCGGAACACAATAATTATAATTATGGGGATGTATTTATCTCTTATAGCAGTTTGCTTTATGAATTCATAATGCATTCGCATACCATAATATTTCTGCAAATACGAAAGATATCCCTTTAATTTTTACTCAATTCCAACCCATTAACGATTCTAACAACAAAATGACAATTTCAAATAAGAATTCAAAATTGTGCTTGCAGTCATTACAATACGGAAATAATCATTCGTATGAATGTATTAAAATTTGATTGATACGCATTATATTCAAAGACATGTCGAGTATTTTTCTTTTCTTGCATTAACACAAATTTCTCTTTGACATACGAGTACGCGTACCTCCATTCATTCAGGACTATTGGGAGTGCAGTACAAAAGAAATATCGTGGTTTGAATAATTCAATTGGTCATTTTTGCTTATGAGTGTTATTTCTTGATTTTGTTGCAAGAAGGTTGTAAGATTATTAAAAATTTACAAGCGGGCAATTACCAGTATTGACGTTTTGAGTGTAACTGTCGCCTAACAGGACTGTCATTTGAATTTGCGTGTTATGAGGAGAGCGTGACACATAATAATAAACGCGTATGTAAATATATACATACACATATCCATACATATATTTATAATGTCAGAAACGAGGACTATAAATAAATATATTTGTAATCTCCAAGGATGGAAAACTTAGTACTATCTTTTTATTTATGGGGGCATAAAGAAACAGTGGCAATAAAAAGAGTGCTCCAAATAACTTCCACGGATTTTCTAGTGCACACACAAGTAATCATCTGTCGAAATTTTCCATGATGATGTTTCACAAACGTCACGGACGGCCGTGTTAAAACAGCTTTAAATCATCCCCATCAATGGGTTAGTTGGAATTATAAGTTGAACATATTCTCGAGTAAAAATCTATTTAGTGCTGATGACAACTGCTAAAGCCGTCTGTGTAGCAATCAGACTTTCAACTTGAAATACTGCTTATAAATGGAAACTTCTTGATGTTTTGCGTTGTGATATGTCAAGGTGGTTTTCTTTTCCTTTGAAATTAACCGACTGCAAAAGACGATAAATTATAATACTGGGTGAATTTTGCAATACTTTTTATATTGGATAATTTAGAATTGTTCCCACTCGAAATCCGAGTGTGTCTGCATTACTAATGGACTCCAATTTAGTTATGAAAAAGTTGGTATGTAATTATGTTTTTGCATCGTCTGAAAGGTTCGTAACATCATCATTTAGAGGACAATAATGCTACTGTTCCAGAAAAGGTTTAAACGTTAACTCTATATGGATGAAGTGCTCTCTCAAAGTTCAATTGCTCAAATTTAAGCAATTTCATTAATCTTACTGAAATAGGCCACAAATCGAAGAGGGTTCCTTATTACTGAGCAAAGCGATGTCCATTCAGTTTCTTGAATCCTTTTTGATAATAAGTTTTTAAGTTAATTTTTGTAGTATTTTGGTGTATGCAAATGTAGTTTGGAACTTTTATAAAATACTTACCTGTGGCTTTAACTAATTAGTATGGAATTTTTCACTGTATCTATGATATTCAGAAATATCCATTAGAAAGTTGTTATGATAGTTTCAATTTAAAGCTTGATTCAAAATTTTCCATCTGCAACAAATTTTAGATTATTCAAAAAAAAAAATTGTGAAAGAGTGTTACTTTCTAGTGGTTCTTTCTAGTGGTTACAAAAGTATAAATTTTGTAATTTTAGAAATAATTGAATGTCCTGCGATAGTTTCATGGAAAGAAGTTTTGTTGTAATTAGGAAATTTCATATCAATCGTCATGCTATTACATATAAAATTTATTAAAAATTATCCGTGATATTATCCCATATGGCTGATGGTTAAAGTCTGCTGATGAGTTGATTAGTGCCGACGTAATATTACAGCTAAATCCACAACAAACAAAAAAATTATAAAAAAATGTATATAAAGATATAAAAACTAACTTGTAGCACTTTTTAATGCCCACTGTTTAAACGAACTGCATTATCCGTCTGCATTGGATTGTGTGCATTTTGATGCAACTACTCTCCAACAGATGACGCTTGGTGAGCGAAAGATGATTTGATAAATATTGAAGGAAAATTGCTCCACGCAAAACCAGTTGCTTACAGGAAAGGATTCGTATAAATGGATGTGTATTGTACAAATTATTTTTTTTATAATTTATTTTTTATTAAAAACATTTATTCAATTAATTGCAAATTACAATCGATTGTAAAAAATAAAAATTGTGATTTATAACAACAATTTTCTTTTGCAAAATTAAAAAAATTAAATATTCTTATTAATTAGTTGATTACCATATGCATTATTTAAGTTTCCTCACTGTCTAGAAATGTGTCAGCATTTTCAATAATTAGCAAGGAGTTTAGTAAACTGAAACAAGGTCATTAAATTTTATAAGAAATGCATTTAAATGTTGTTTGCTTTAATATACACACGCACACACATACATAAATAAATATGTTCTTATTTTTATTTTATGAATAAGGGAAAGGAGTTTTATCGTTTAAAATTATTTATTAAAATTATTTACTACTTTGATATGCGCGTGAGCCAAACAATCTGATCGTATACGGCGCAAGATTTTTGTTTGCCTTGCCATTCGCCATGTCTGTGGAGACTACATCTCTCAAGTCCATCCAGAATTTTATTAAATACTTACACACGCCAGCTCATGGGTAGACATCGACCATATTTTTAAAAATTCCAAAACATGCATAGAAAGGCATTCGTTTAGCTACAACAATATCGTTCGTAGTTATGGCTGCAGAAGAAAGGACAATAACGATACAATCCATATTATATAAAAACTTTGAAGTAATTTGTATCGTTAGTATTTACTAGGTGGCGCAAAAAACGCTATAACTTAAACTAATAACGTTTATGATGTAGATATTTGCAGAATTACTTGTAAACAAGTGACGGAGCGATATACACCTCAAGAATATGGAGTTATTGCTACTGCATATTTGCTCAAACAATTAAGCGTTTGGCTGAGCGCTTCGTACAAACTGGTTCCACTAGAGAACTGCACGCCCTCGTATTGCTCGTTTGACCGAGAACATGGCTGATGTTTCCAACGATGTCAGACAGAATCCACAAACATAAACGAGACTACGATACACAAAATTGGTCATCAGCAGTCTTTCGTTGCAATGAATTTTGGTGAAATATTTGAAAAACGATCATTGCTGGTTTCAACAGGACGAAGCAACCGCTCACACAGTTCAGACAACCATAGAAATTTGGAGACATACATTTCCAGATCTAGATCGCCAGATATAACAGCACCAGACTTCATCCTTTGGGGCTTTTTTAAATCTTGCGTTATCGTAACAAAGCACGAACCTTGTATGTCTTGAAAGCGAATGTGGAAGAAGGAATCGCCAATTCGGAGCCAAATTTTTTGCATGCAACCATTCAAAATGCCGTAATCTCAAGTCAGAAATTTGACATGTTCATATAAATTCTTTTTTATAAAAACAGAGCTCATTTCTTCATTTATAACAAAACGGCAGTCAGTTGAAATTATGAGATTACTTATGCGTCACCTAGTATATAAAAAATTCGAAATTCATCAGAGTAAATTATTGAAAAATCCATCTCAGTGTATCAAGTTTAATCTTGAATTAAGCAAGAGAAAATAGTTTCTCACCGCACAGTTCCTTTGACAGTTTTCTAAAACACATTCGTTACCAAACCACATCAAATGTGTGACATTTTTGGAACGGCAGCTTAAAGACTTGTTAAGTAAAATTAAAAAGGAAAACACAAAAAATACCATTTTGGTTAAGACACATGCAAATTCTACAGCCAATGAACCATGAAATGCGCCATACACTAATTTAGAATCTTTCATATTGGTTACTTAAGAGCTGTAGTCGACAACTGACTAAATGACTGGTTGTTTGTTAATGGGAAGTTGAATTTAGGGTGTCCATTAAACTTTATCTTAAATGGATTAGGAAAAACGCGATGGCTAATCGCGATTAGTTTTTGTTTGCAATGCAAATTAATCGTATTAAAACTATAAACTGGTATTATAATTCCATTGATAACTGGTGTAAAAGACTGACAGTGACATCAAACTGAGATTCAGTAAGTGTAGGAAAAACATATGAGCGCTGAAGCTGGGCGTGTTTCGGGAAACTTTAGATGGTCCCCCATTCTGCTTGTGTTTGCCGGCATAAACAAGTTCTTCTCTTCTTATTTTTTTAATCAATAGTTATAAATTTTCATCAAAACTTTCTTTCTAAATACTGAACTGCTACACTATTTAACAATAGTAACGATTATTATTATCAGCACTTTTTGATGCAACCCTGAGCTGTTTCAGCGATGCAGTCTGTATCTCTTTGGCATCTTGGCATGCGAACGACTTTCGTTCTTAGCATCTTATCGGTGTTCCCGTATAAGCTTGTAGCATTAAAAATACTTTATTTTGTTTCTTAGATTAGACTCACCGTATGCCTACTGTAAAGAAAAGCACTTCCCTTCTCTGATATTAAATTTTAGGCGAATTCTTTGATTAATTTTGCGACAGCCGAAAACCAGAATTCCTCCCAGCCTTGATTTCCATAACAAACAAGCAAATAATGATTGATATTTTAAAGTTTGACCTAAAGAGAGTACCAACATACAATTAAAAAAAAAAAAAAAAAAAAACTACTGTATGTATCCCTCGAAATCCAAAAAGTCACGTTGCTTGAACCCACCGCTAATTTGCGGATACACCTAGAGTTTTTGGCGGGAATCGTACCTTTAGGCTACTATTTTAGTACGCTTACTGGCTTACGGGGCACTCTCAGCTTCCAGGGGGTTACTCTCTATTGCGATGCGTAAGCTCGTTCGATGCGTTTGATATTTTGTTAACGCAAGATATTTGGTTTTAATGAACGATTTTGACAATTACAGAGTGCATTGATGCTAGATTTGCGAAAGTGAAACAAATCAGATGCGCGTAAACTCAATAAAGGGTACCAATTATCCGATTATGTACCATTTTTCTTACGCATCGCAATAGAGAGTATGGTTCAGTAATATTAAAAAGAATTCAGGAGAATCCCGGTCCATTACCTTTTAAGTCAAGTTTTACATGCATTATTTTTGAGAAATAAATGAGAAGCAAATACCACCCACGGATTAGAAAATGGGCGATCATTCTGAAATTTTTTTTCCAAAATGCGCATGTAATGACTATAAATGATACCCGGCATACGGCCCTCGAAACAATTTAATTTAACCATAGTTTTTTCTTCGTAGAACTGTCCGCTTAGTCACTACAGAATATTCCATTCTTCCTTTAAAAAATTTAAATTATTAATCGGCAATTGCAATAAATTCTTGTTCTGGTTTCATTTAAGGTTTATATTTAGACCATAGTGTCCGATTCTGGTGTTGGGGCTGCCAACATCGCCACCAGGCGTGCAGTGGTAGGTACTTAGCCATACAAGACATTAGGGTAATCCCGCCCTATGCTCCCTCTAGGAGTAAAAGAAACATATATAATTGCAATAAATGCTTTGAAGCATAAAATACAATCTCAGCACATTAGAGTAAATCGTTTCTAAACGAATGATCCCAACGAGATAAAATTTCCTAGCATATCTGCCTTAAGTCCACTGACCAGCCAACACTGCGGTGAGCTCACAGATACCATTATGGTTGCTGTTGGTTAGTAGATCGCCTGTATTTGTAACATGGCCTCATTTGATTTGTTGCATTACAAATATATAGTTTGCTCCATCTTGCGTTCAGCTCTCTGACGACTGTCAGCTGCTGAAGATAATGCATCGGAAACCTGGCTATTTGCTGGCTGGTTGGCAGGAAAGCTACTAAATGTAGGGATCCCCATAGAATTAATGTCCTAGTCTGGGGAGCTTACACTTGCATCGGATAACTATTATTGAAGACTTGCATTGAGATCTTAATAATAGAATTTGTGCCTGCCTATAAACAAAAATTGTTATTCTTTGTAACTAGGAGGAAGCCGTTCCAAGATACTGGCTTGACTGTAAGTTTTTGTCATTCCATGTTGCATGTGTTGTAAATATATAAAAAATAATTTTTTTTAATACAAGTCCCTTCTATTAAATTCGCTTTTTTGTGCATATTGTGGATACCCTTGACAACATTTGAAATTTTTAAAGCACTTCCTTCCACCTTCTTGTCGGACCTGGCAACTTGGTTGCAAATAGTTTCTGTACAAATCCACCATGGTAATCATCAGCAGCATTGAATCGTTTTGGTTAACAGTTTCGTATGCTAAAAACTTCAACATGATGCTGATATTGAGTAAAGATCAAATGGGATTTACGAGTTGCATGGGAGAGTAAATTTTAATGAGCGCAAACATAAATCCAAGGCTATTCATGATCTTTATGTGCAAAAGCTAAAAAGAATGCAACTTTTAACTCCAATCAAAACAACAAGAAGATCTAAGAAATGGAAAAAATTACAAAAAAGAAAATGAACAATTTTATTTTTCGTTATTTTTGGGTTGATCATGAACACGACAAATGTCCAAAGCTATTTGATCATCATTCATTCAACTTGGTGCATGGTACTAGCAGTTTTCTACTTCAAAGCTTACTAACGTTGTTGGTGCTTTAACTGTACGTTGACTTGACATTCATCTGTTTCGTGCGCATCCATCCGGCCATCCATCCATCCGTCTTTCTATCCATCTCGTTGCACTGAAATTCAATCAAAAAGCAACGTGTCATTCGATTTGAACAGCGAAAAACTTTATTTGTACAAAAGCCTTACCGACGAATTTTATGCTGCAGTTTTTCCATTGTCTCTGATGGCTGTTTCAAATAGTTACATTACGACTATACACGTTGGGGAATTGTGAGAATTTCCTTATTTTTCTTTGCATTAAATGCTCTTCTCCATCCGCCATTTATCACGAGCTGCTGTGACCACGCATGTGAATGCATGTGAGCCAGTCTATGAGGATGTTTGCCTCAACAAATGCAACAAATCATCCTTATTATTAACTGTATGTTGTTAAGTTAGTCGTACTCGTAACAGAGTTATTTGTTTTAAATTATAAATTTATCTGTTTTAAAAGCTCTTAATTAGGGTTACCAACTTTGTGGCATGAATAAAGAAATTCCTCGTGATTAATAATTGAAAATTGTGTGAAGAATGTGTTAGAGAATGCCTATTTGGTTGATACATGATCCTAGATCGGATAGACTGCTTTTGTCGGCCTTTGGACCTGTTGTGATTTTTAAATTGTCATATATGGACTTTTTTGGTTTCAAATGTCAAAATTTAAAAGGATAGAGCGAATGCAGTGAGTGAGGAGAGATTTAGAAAATTTCGTATAAAATTTTGCTGGCGCCAGATAATGATAACAATGGTAATTAACTAGCAATGGCACACTGCGCATTGCGGGTCTTGAGATCCATCTAGAATATACTATAAAACCACGGAGCAGTATTCCTGGATCAAAGGCTTTACTCATCAAAATAAATTCTGCGGTCATTATTTGTAGGTATCGTATCGTACTGATGTAAATCAGAATGTTAAGACTTAAAAAAATAAAATCAATCTTAGGCCTCGCAACAAAACATATATCCAATAGAGGTCATGTCCTTGGGCATTCATAGGCCCCTTTTCAGAATACCTATGCGCTTGATTCTGTTTAGTTACATCATACTAGCATACATTTCTTCTTCAGGATCTTCGTCATAAGGACTTTGACTATGGCAATTTTATCTACAGAAGGCAATGAGATGGCTTCATTGGATCTTAGGCTACAGTTTAGTCATAGGGTAGCCTGGACTGTGACTAGTCCCATAGTCCATACGGAACCCTCAGGGGGCACGGATTATACATCTTGTCTGGGTGGCTTGGTGTTGTGCTTCCTAGGGTATAGGGTTATCAGGTTTCTGGACCTAGGCCTTTTTGCTGATAACCCCTAAAAACTTGTATACTGCTACCCAATCCCTGAATTAACAGGGTAACTAACGGGCGAGCATGTAAGTAAATTAAAGGTAAAAGTGAGTTCGCTCGTTCGTCCGGATGGGTAATATGGTCTTTCCAGACCTTGACCTTTGGCCAGTTACCCATAGAATCCCTGAAATAACATGGTAACGGGTGTGTATATAAGTATTTAAGGAAGTAGCTTTGGCTATGCTTGTCTGGGTAGAGATGCTACCGATACCTAAGGTTTGCACAGAGATCCTATCTAGTGCCAATGAAACTAGTAGCCTCTAGAACTTGTCCTAGACTGGTTATTGATGAGGCTCTATCGGGGATCACGTGGTGGTTAAAACCCAAAGACACGCGGGAAGAGTTATGGGTTGGATGCCCTGACGGTTGCAGTTGATGAATGGTCCATTTGATAGGTTGACTTCTTACTGCTGGACCGTTGGGGTGGTAGCAAGTTAGATAGCTCCAGCATTGGAGCAAGGTGTCTTTACATAGTTCTGCAGAATGTACAGAATTTGCTACCATGTCGATCTTGTCTAGCGCACATGTGGTTCCTCACCCCGGATGTGCCTCGGAAAGGCACGACGGGACGGTGGTCAACGGCTTTATTCACCAGGTTCGAAGAGCACCGTCAGGTTAGGTCTAATGACAGGTACTGACGTAAATCTTTGACATATTTTTCTATAAGGAAGTTGTACGGTTTGCATCACGAGATTTCTGCAAACACAGGACTGTCCGATTCGATTAATCCTTAACTTCCCGGGCTCTCTGAGTACAAGGACGGACTTGTCAATTATATATTTATATCATATGTAGTGTTTTTAGAATAGTCTGAAGTTTTAGGTATTTTAATATTTTCTTTCGATCTTTTTGTTGTGTTTATGTGGGATCCATTGCGAAAAAATTCTTTTGATTTCCAAATAACTTTGAAATGTTGAATATATGGTAGTGTAACTAATGTCCAAAATACCTTAATGAATAATGAATGGAAATCGTACACAAATGAAATTTCAAATACAAACTGCTGACGAATGGTGCTTCATGTGGAATAGTTGAAAAAGCCATAGAATATCACTGAACGATGAATTTGTGGATTAAAATTTTTTTGTTTTGAAAGCTTTCTCTAAGGCCTGTTAAGGAAATATAGTGAGTGTTCCTAGTAGATAACAATATAGTAAGAGTAAAACTCTGGAAAATTTACTCAAATCGAGTTCAAAATGTTGGTCATTCATAATGCGCCAAAGCAGTTTTTAATGGGATATTAAAAAACCGTTCTAGAAAACTCTATTAAAATTTTAATTTATTTTAAATATAAATTTGATTTTTAAATTTTATATTTTTCGCAGTTTTTGTACGAGTGTTTACGACTTATGTATATTCAAATTTAGTACATTTTCTTCCCAAGTTCTAATTCATGAATTTTCTCAAGTGCATTAATTATTTCTTGGAGGAAGAATGTAATACGGGAATAATGTTGTTTGAGCCACAATACTGATCATTTTACATATACAATGAAATCCTGTAAATTAAAAGTTTTTCTGAGTTTTAGAAAGGTTTTACAAAATTGGAAAAAGCGTGCACTTAAATTATACGGTTCCATTTATAAATGTTAAATATTTAAAATTTTAATCATTTACTCATGCTTTTATTAAACACAAAGTTATTGCTTATTCCACATATTAAAATGTCATTAAAATTGGTTGGTTTCCCCAGCCTCGTCCGCCGAATCTTTGTAAAAAGGCAGGCATGTAATTTGCTTACAAATGAGGCTATCTATAGTTTTTAATATCATTTAAATAAGTTGGTTTGTTGCAAAGCAGCATGAATTGTTCAAACCCTCACCCTTCCGCCAACTTATTTTTGGAATACTTTGTTTTTACGTCCCGACTAAGTAATTTCTATGTTTGAAACTTCACTCAAATTGGCTTCATAATTTCAGAAAAGTATTGGTGACGCTTTCGATTATCAGCATTTGTGTTATATGGGGGTTGACAAACCCTCATGAAATTTGCTCAGCTTGTATCCTTCCTGCAACTGCGCAAATTTTTACAGTGATCGAATAAGCGTTTTGAACGTGCAAGAATACGACCAAACAAACTAATATTAAATTTTACTAGCTGCACCTCCACGTTCCACTGTGGCTAAGTTCTTATTAGCAATTTTTTAACAAAAAACTTAACCGACTTCAAAATTAGGCTCTGTGATATTAACATGTATTCTGTGTTACCTACTGAGAGCTTTGATCTTAAGGTGTTTATTGTGCCGCATCTTCCCTCTTTTTTTCAAGGAGGTAAAAATGCATTACTGCATTCACAGTGGGTTGTTCCCATCTGTGATATGTCGGGCTCCCCTTATAGGTATACCGACTAAAAAACCTCCATTCTCCGGGAAATAATCCCCACTCCGGGACCGCGTTAGCATTCCCTCTTTCAATTCATAGCAAAGTGGACAATAACACGTACACGTCTAACCCATGATTTTCTAAAAATCACCTAAAGCCTTTTTTTACTACGATTGACGACAAAAGAATAATTAATCACTTGAGGGATTAAAAAAAGGACTCGAAAATTATGAACAAATTAAATTGTTCAAAAAACAAAATGTACATAATGCTTGCAATCATATATTGATCATTTAGATGTTTCGAATAAATAATTTCATTGCTCATGTAGAATGCCTCGGCAGGTAAGTTTGTAGAGTTCTAGACAATTTAACAGAATGTTACTGGTTCAAGTCCACCACGAAGAATAAATAAAAATATTTATTCCCATTACTGAAATTTATTATTTTTTGTAAAATGCATTGTTTGTTGTGGCATACGATATGTCATATGCTTTCTTAGTGAATCTAACAACATTTGAGTAAATATGTTCTCGTATGTTAGTAATTTAAAAGATTATTGAAAAATGATACTAAATTTTTTAAATTGAGATTTAAAAAAATTATGTATGACTCTAAAATGGCTCGAAAATTATTTATAAAACGAGTCAAGCTGCGTAGGGTACCATTTTTTCCGAAAAAAACCACAACTGCTTTTGATTGCGCCGAGGAGTCATAGAAGACTCGAATATTTTCAATAATTTGATGAAATTCTAATCTTGTGCAAAAAAATATCGTCGGTATCCATATCATCCAATTCAGGTTAATATGTCAAAGATTTTACGTCAGTACCTGTCATAAACTTAACCTGACCGTGGTCTTCGCACTGGGTGAATAAAGCCGTTCACCACCGTCCCCGTCGTCCCTTCCAGAGGCACATACAGGGTGAGGCAGCAACATGTGCCCCTAATAGGGACGACATGGTAGCAAATTCTGTACAGGCTGCAGAACCATGTACAGACACCTTGCTAAAGTGCTGGAGCTATCTAACCTCCTACTACCCCAATGGCCCAGCAGTAAAATATTGCCCCCATCTTACCTGGGGCTTCACCAACCGCAACCATCAGGGCAGCTCTGTCGAATAGCAACATCACCTAGAGATATATGGCCTGAAGAGAGCATCTACAACCTGTCAGTAGCACATGTTGCAGACACACTCATCCGACTCATAACTCTTCCCGCGTATCTCTAGGTTTTAACCACAGCCACCACGTGATCCCCGAAGGGGCCTCACCAATAACCAGTCTAGGACAAGTCCTAGGGGCTACTGGTTCCCGTGGCACCAAATGGGACTCTGGTCAGTCGCGTGTTAAAAACACCTCCGATTTTAGGTCTCATGCAAACCTGAGGTATCGGTAGCAGCTCTACCCAGACAAGCATAGGCAGAGCTACTTCCTTAAATTACTTATATGAACGCCCGTTGCCCTGTTATTTCAGGGATTGGGTAGTAACATATTAAGTTCAAAGGGTAATTGGCCAAAGGTCAATGTCTGGAAAGACCACATTACCCACTTACCGGACGAGCGAGCGAACCCACTTTCACCTTTAATTTATTTGCATGCGCGCCCGTTGCCCTGTTAATTCAGGGATTGGGTAGCAACATACAAGTTTTTAGGGGTTATCAGTAAAAAGGCCTAGGTCCGGAAACCTGATAACCCTATACCCCAGGAAGCACAACACCAAGCCACCATGACAAGATTATAAACCGTGCCCCCCGGGGGGAGCAAATTCAGGTCAATAGAATATCGACCAATTGCTTTCCGCATTGATGATGAAGGTCTGGTCAACGTAGTTTTCAAATATATATGGACTGTTGACGCCGCCAGGCCAGAGTCTACACCCAACAGCGACTTTTCCGGAATACGTCGAACGCTCTTAGATCTTATGTGGATTGGCATCGTCCCACATTCGACAACTTCGTTTGTTGACGTACTCATTCATCCATAAATGGAGGACGATTATGCCGACCGTAGAATGAAAAAAGTGCGCGGAACGTTGTCGGAACAGAACACCCATTTTAATAAAACAATTTTAGAATTTGCACGTTTTGTTGAACGTAGTTTGACAAAAAAAGTTGAATAAATGACAGCCAAAACATATCGTATGACATAAAAGTTGGATTGAATTTGCCCTTCTATATTTGCAAAAATATTAATTTCAGTTTGAATGGAAAGTATGCTTTGACATTCATTTAACTCAAAAGCTTGAAATGAACTTATGTATTTATTTATATAAAACTTTTATTTGCTAATGGACCTTGAATGCCCACCCAAGGTTGTGCGATAATTTTTTCTGAACATAATTTTCTTCATTTTCAGTTGAAAGCGCTGATCCAGAAAAAGATTTTAAGAATGTATTCGTTACCAATGGAACTACAAATTTTATTATTATTTTGGTTTTTCGAAATTCCTGATTTATTTGCAATTAAGCGGACCAAGAACCGAACTTGCAATCCCCTTAGTACTCCTGCTTCGTTGGAGTTATTATTATTTAAATAAATTAAACATTTGAATTTTTCTTAAATGTATTTCTGAATAAAAAATTATTTAAAATTTTAGTCTTAATAAGCATTTGAGTACATAGAGTATTTCATTGAGAGTTGAAGTAAGAAGACAGTTGCAGTCGGTTCCTGCCACAACTCAAACATCTGTTTCATTCATTTCTATTAAATTATCAACAATATTTCTTTAACATCCATCCAACCATCCGCTCGATCAGCTTTTTCTCAAATTCTTACAACCCGTTCGTTTCTCATTCATTTAACCCACCAACCAGTCAGCCGACCAGCAGCCCAAACATCATCAACTTGCCTGTGTCGTTGTATGTAAAAAATATTCATTAGTTCTTTTTCCGTTGTTTATTTGTGCATATTTTCATTTGTATGTGACATTTTAACCGTTTGACGAATGTGTTAAATGGCGGCCGCACTTCAAAGACATTCTCTGGGCGAATAAAGCAACTTGCGAAGCGTTCAACTAACGAAGTAACTATTTTGTTCTTTCCTTCTGCCGCAACTGATGAACAAATATCAGTCAGTTACTAGTCAACCGGCTCACCAATGGTCCTTCAGTTGGCCTTAAACATGCAGTTGAGCTGCAAGATCTGGACGGGGTTTCTTTTTTAAAGGCTACAAACAACACAGAGTACAACTGTTGTGTGTACGATTATGTGCATATTTAAGTTTCTTTGTATGACCACAATTATTGGAATTTTAGGAATTTGTGCAACGCTACCAACGGCCAGTGCATGAGGAATAAATGGTTCGTTGGTCTTTTTACTCTTTTTTTTTGTTGCTTTTTTCCTGCATTTGCGGTCTTTATTTATAGTGTGTTTTGCGGTTTTTCCCCCCCCCAAGATCTCAGGACGGGGTCGTTTTTTGTTTTCTTCCATTCACCATTTCGTGAAAACATTCCACATGCTGGAGAGTAAGGAACTCACGCACATTCCTTGTTTTGGAAGGGCTCATGTTGACAAGAAATTAAAAAAGAAAAATCAAAATCGTCTCGCTGGGACTATTTTCTATTCTATTCCATCCTCTTTTTATTTGCTAATCAATTCGTATTTTATTTAAATTATAATTATTGTGGTTTGTTTTGACGTGGATGCCAATTGAAAAACATATTTAATCGTTTGTTAGACTCGTATTTGTATTTTATTTTGAATTTGAGTCCACTATTCATAAGGGTTAATTTGTTATTGTTGTTAATTAAATTTGTGTATTTACAGCCATGTGTAGAAATATGGCAGTATGTGGCAACGAATGCTTAAGGTTGGGTGGGATTCAATGCCCCAAGAATAATATTTTAAAGTACAGGTGCTATATTCAAAGAAAGCAAAGGTTCTGGCTTCCCTGTAGTGAATTCTGAAGTAATTGAGAAGAGCAAAGCGGCGGAAGAGGCGGTTTATTACCCTCTTGGCGACATTACATAAATAGGCGTTATGCAAAGTGGGTAAACTCTAGAAAGAGCTTTTACTAGAAAAAGTAAAAGTCATGGCTCAATTCGGCATGAAAAATGGCGAATGATCTTTATGAAATTGCTGGTCTGCCAGCTGCGGAACTCTGGTAGGACTTCCAACTCTAACAAGAGAGCGCTGACTCGTGTTGGCCGTTCTTATTTTTCATATTTATCTGTCGTCAAATAAAACTACTTTTGACCCCATAACTGCTTTAATTGAACATTCTTTTCCCAACAATTGTTGGCCAATTTTCTTAACCCCATTGATCATCCATATCCTCATTTTCATCAAGTTTGTGTGTTTGTATGGGAGTGTGTGTACAAATTTGTTGCCTCTTTTTATTATGATGTCTGCACGTGCTGCAGATTACACGTTTCAATGACTTCAACGACATTCGATAATTTTCCTTTGCAGCGCTTCTTTATTATCATCTCTTTAATCTCTTGTACGAGCAACTCATTTGCAAAGTCAGTATTTCATTCACTCAATCAGTCAGTCATTGATTCAGTCGTTCGCTCATTCATACCATCAGTCGATTATTTGGCGAGTAGTTGAATAGTTGAACTTTTAGTCAAGGCGAAATGTTGCAATTGTTGATATTTATGTTGTTGTAGTTGTTTTTGGCTCAATTTGATGCTATTGTAATTTAATTAAGATTATTCAACACTGAAATCAAAGAACACACACATTGTTCAACTTTACTTTTATTATATGAGATACCCGGCAGTTTTTGAAGTACCTTTTGCCCGCATGGCATTGTTATATTTTTAAGGGAGTTTCACACGAGTATTCCCAGTGAAATATGGTAAATCTAGTATAAAGTCATCACAACGTTTTTGCTATACAAAATTTATTATTAAAAGCAATGATATGTTGTGTCAAGTATTCAAAAGTAAAACATTTGGTTTTCCATTATCATAATAAATAATCATATATGATTGAAATGTCAACAGCAATGAAATATCGATATAAGGATTAGTTGGGAGCAATCCTGAAGTAATAAATATCAATATCAAATACAGAGTTAGTAAAAGGAGATTTTTGAAGCTTTTGGATTTGATAAAAAACACATAAAATTTAGAGAAATTTATAAAATCTGTATTTGAGTTGATATAACAATCTGCATAATATAATGTTTAAGGAGGATTTCATGTAAATGTTGACCGCGGCTACGCTTCAAATGGTTCATACGCTGGATCCAGTTATGGCAAACTCTCTTCAACATATCGGTCGGTCGGTATGTCATGAATAAATTCCTCAATATTGGCTTCTAGTATGTGAACAGTTGCTGGCTTGTCTCTATAGACATGAGCCTTAACATAGGCCCACAAAAAATTAGTCTAAAGGCGTTAAATCGCACGATCTCGGAGGCCAATTGACCGGCTCCAAACGTAAAATAAACTCGGCTCTCAATTTGGGCATTGTTTTCCGTGCTGTGTGGCATGTGGCACTGTCTTGTTGAAACCACATGTCAGTTCAGCTTATCTATTTTGACAAAGAAATTTTGTAATCATCGCATTTGCCATTCACAGTAACCTTCCTGCCTTCATCTCTGAAAAAGAACGGTCCAATGATGCCAACGTCTCACATCACAAAACAATGCATTTTTCGGGATGCAATCCTTCTGGCTGCTTTTCACCCAAAATATGGCAATGTTGCTTGTTCACGTATCCTTTCAACCAGAAATGAGATTCGTCGCTGAACACATTTTCCGATAAAAAAGTTGATGGTGCACTTTCTTAACCGATCATGAATTTCGATAATAAAATTCAATAATCTGCAAACGTTGATCGTTTGGATGTCGATTGATGGTTAAATTATGGACTAAACTGAACATGTTTAGTTGCCAAAGAGAAACTTGTTAAGAAATGATCCTATAAAAATGTATGCGACCCAAGGAGTGCTTGTTGAATTTTGCTGAACACGTATAGATTTTTACGTTGCGAATGTCAAACTTTCTATTAAAAACTACTTAAAAATTAAAGGTAGTGTATAATATAATTTTGACAATACAAAGAGCCAATCGAATAGATTACAAAGCCGAAGAAGATATGGATTAGTTTAAAACCTGATGTAGTCCATTACTGGTTTATATTTTACTTCCAGGAAAGATTGATAAATCAAAAATTTCGAAAATAGGTCAATAGGTGGCGGATAATAATTATTTGTAAACACAAATATTTGTGAAAACAAGTTGCAAATAAAAAAGTTTTTTTAAATCAGTCCATAAATGCGGAAATTATGCGATAATCAATATATCAGGAAGGGGAAGACTGAATATCCCGTCCATTCTCTAAATAAAAAATTGTGTGATGAAACATCAAGAAAACCCTTTCAAATAAAAAATAATTTCTAAAATCGGTCCATAAATGGACAAGCTATGGGATAATCAATATTTCGAAAAAAATATATGCGACCAACCTGCAAGCAAATCCTTTCAAACAAGAAAAGATTGAACGTCTGTTCACAAATGACAAATAAAAATAAATGATTAAAAATAAAAAAGTAAAAAAATACACTTGAATTAATAACCTCCTTCTGTTTTGAAGTCGTTTAAAAATAAAATGTATGGGTCCACCAATATAGAATTCCAAAACTTTGAGAATTGATAGCTGAAGGTAAATCTGGTGATGATAATGATAATTCACTTGGGCAACGTACCGGGCGTTTCGCCCGAGAAGACTATTCGCAGTATAGGGAATAAATTTTAGTCCACAGGATCAGTAAACAATAAACTATTAACTCGGCGATGACGATTACAAGATCTGAGTCAGAGTGTGCAGAACAGTCCATTTCGCGTCGCTCACAATATCTCATTCTTTTGCAGACCATAAGTTTTCGCTGAAGATAAACGAGCATAGACAACGACGTGTGTTCGCTGAATGATCCCTGAATCAGTTGGAAACTGACCCTAATTTTCATTACAAAATCATCTTCAGCGACAGGACCCATTTCTGGATGATTAAGTACGTCAACCAACGGAATTGTCGAATTCGGAACGATCCCAATCCATATGAAAAGTCAATGATAATGAACTTTTTTTACGTGACATTCTGCACGAGTAATTTGAGGGCAAAATCGTCTCACATGTAGGTGATATGAACTCGCCAACAATATCGTACGATTTTGACCGATTAGACTACTCATTGTAGGGTTCTCTTATGTCGCAGATCTGTGCAAATGAACCACAAACAACAGCGGCCATAAAAGCCAACAAAACTCATGTCATCGGCAAATTCAGCCTGACTTATGCGCCAGAGTTATGGAAAAGCGGACACGATGTTATATCTTATACATTTTGGCATCGACGCCAAATTAATACATCTTGTCCAAGAAAAAGAAGATATTTAATGAAAAATCCAGTCCCACTAAAACTAATTACAACAAAGCAGTAACAATGACAGAATTGCTAGCGGTGACACGTTTTCTCGAAGTGACACCTAAAATTTAATGTCACTAAAGTTCCAAACTTGCTATTCGTTTTATCTGAAGTATTTCCAAAACATGGCTTGAGGTATATTGATCAGCTGTCATAAACTGCAGCAACGCGCCGAACATATAGATGGCTCATGGCCTATAATTAATTTTATATTTTAACGAAAATAAAATACGATTAATGTAATGTAATGTAATGTAATGGGGGTTTGGCCCAGGATGGCCTTTTGCATTGCGACCATTGTTGATCTATTTTGCTTCCCCTGTCCCTAACAGTCCAATACGTTCGCAAAATGCGATTAAACAATAATACAGTTCTTCGAACGGTTCTGGTACGATAATAATATGTATTCGGGCATAACATAATCCAATCATAATATTTTCTCTTACAATTATTTATTATTTGATTTCAACCATGTTATTCTCTGCATGCAGGCAAATAGTGATACTTCTTATAGAAGAAAGTTTTTTCCCATAAATAAATAAAGTTTCTGCTGGGCGTACAAATGCGTTAAAGAAGAGCATGGAAATGAATGTATTTTGGTACATGAGAACATGCGCACCACAGCACGCACCATCAGATATCACGCACAGTTGCATAGATTCGACCCACTGCAATGTTGTTTTATCCTTAAGCAACTATTCTTTAGACTTGTTAAAATTTAAATTAACTTTGTTATTGTTATTAAAGCCAATTGTATAGAACTTTATAAGAAAAGCACTAGAAAGTTTAAAAACTAAAATTTGTGAAATACACCTGTATTTAATGTTCAGATAACAGCGTCCTTTAACGGGGAGGGAAAGGGCTGCCATGTCTAGTATGGCGATACCAAGACAAAGTATGTGGACTATAATAGGATATCAATAGACTGTTATATGTTTTTGTACGTCGAGAAACACTCTGACACACAACCAAGCTGTTTTTTCTCTTTCTGTTATATGACAGCCCTTACAGGAGTGTAGAGCTTAAGAAATCGAACTATGGGAATAAACATCAAAGATTTTTAAAAATTTTGGATTGTGGAGAAATGTCCGGCCATAGACGGTAAATAAAAACAGACTTCTTTAAACTAATTACGATGGCTCCAAATTCCATTTACACCCCTTTCTGGATTGTTAGAATAAAAAAGACAAGACTGTAGTTCTTAAGGAAATGCTTCTCTTGATCTCTATACCTGCATTATTTTGGAATAAACAACGCGATCATTTAGACCGCCTACAGAGTGTATTCAGTACAAGAGGCACCCTATATGTCTGTATAATGGTTCATAAGAATGCCAACAAGAAGTGCTATTGAGCTCCTTCCAAAGGATGAAAGTACTCGTTCGTGTTTTATCTATATTGTGTTAACGCCACAGTATTTTACAAGATAATTTTTTTATATATTAAATGGAGATCATTATACTCCCACGCCTTCATGACACTTGCGGGGCGAATAAGTCCTGCTTTGACTACTGCTAATGGAGCCGATCAGCTGATTTGAGCATTGCTCTTCGTAAACAGTAGCGTTTACAATTTTTTTTTTTGTGATTTGAAGCCCGCAGTCGGCCACTAGCACCTTTAATCAATATCTTTCTCCTGCCATTTTTGCGTGAATCCCGAAGTGTAATCACTAAAAATCAGTTTCGTTTCTGTACCAGATGGCAGCCACGACAATGTATTCCCTCCAAAGTAAAATCAAGATAGTGTGTGTAGCCAAAAGGCAATGAAAGGTATCGGAAATCATCAAGATGACAAAGCTTTGCGATAAGACTCTGTCATCTTAAAGCAGCGATATACTAGTATGAATAAAAAAGAATTCACAGGATATATTTTATTCGAATAAAGAGAGCATTTTAATATAGAGGTTTTTTTATTTCCTTTGATTATATGGACATCAATAAAAAATTATATTTTCTATAGCATTTTTCAAGAATTTTGTTTCACATTTTGATTTAATTGTAAAATTATTAATATTTTCCGCTAAAACTGAATTGCCATTACGTCTAGCTTTAATTTAAGATGCCACTTGAAGCTCTATACTCTTATGTCGTATTAATAGAGGTATTTAAGGTAAAAAAATATTTTTTGAATAAATAAACTTACAATAGACTTACATAACGTTTTCATATAATAATTGCTTCTGAAGCAAATTTTGCCTAACAATGGTTTGTAAAGATGTTGCAAGTTTTTTAAATTTGGTTTTACTGCAAGTCCAGTATAATTTTTTGAGTAGGAACTTTTGCTGGATGCATTATTGTTGTTCACGGCACTTTATCGAGTCTCTTCATACGATTATAACTTGGCATTTTCCATATTTCTAATATCAACATTTGTTACAACATCTTAGTTTTGTTTTTGTTGTTATTTGCTGGCTAACAAATAACAATAACCTGCACTCATTTGTATAATTATAATAATTATGTTTTACAATAAAACAAGATATAAACACACGTACCTACATACATATCTGTTGTATATATGTATTAGCTTCTTTATATACATACATACATAGATGCAAACATACTTGGCCGAAAGCAAAGGCTAGCAAGTAGACCTTTTTCTAGCCAACTGTCGAATGGTGCTGGCCGATTTGAAACATTGTGTGATCAAAGCCGACATTGGTGGTTGCACGCACGCACGCACACACACACATACCCACATACACAAACATTTACTGTCAAGCAGATAGATCCATGGACAAAATTTCGAAATGGGAAATATAGTCCTTTGCATCTCATGCTTGAATAATTTCAAACAAGTTACATGAACACACAAAGCAAATGAACAAGACGACTTTCATCCAACTTGTCTACTAATACAGGCACACATTTAGAAATGAATGACATTTGAATTGGTAATGAATGAAAATGTATGTATGTGTGTGTTCATTTTCAAGTGTATTTGTGACGAAAAATACAAATAGAAAAGGAGGCGTTTACCTGCAGCAGCTAAATGTGACTACGGAACTGACACTAATTATATGCCGCATTATTTTTCTTTAAAGATTAAATTTTTGTTCGTTAAAAATATAAAGAAAAAAATAAAAGAAAAATTCACAACACTGGAGTTTTTCCATTTTCCCTCCAACAATGTTAGTGTAGCACTTTTCCAAGATCTTTTTTCCCCCTCCTCCATTTATTACTCCAGCCAATGCTAATAATTAGAGGGTCATAAGCATGGTCGTCATTGCATGCCCCTAAAAACGGATGTTGATTTTAAAGAGGAACTAAATTTTATTCAACAATTTGTTTTTTTTTTTCTTTCTCATAATATTGAAGGTGGACTTGAAAATTAATTAATTGCCATACAATTATGGCCAATAAATGTTTGATAATCTTTTACGTCACAAAAAAAAAAACAAAAAACACTAAAAACGTATAGAAAATATGTAAAATGGGAATCCAGTGTATATTCGAAAAGAAAGTTCTTAACTTGCAATGTGCCACAATTCTTTTAATTTTTCTTACTAAAGGGTGGGATATTGTTTGCAGCGCATGAGTTGATTTGGAAGTCAAATTCGAGATGTTGGTTTCTTTTCTTTTATTATTTAAATCACATTCTGGTACAACAAGATTCTTTCAACATTTGCAGATGAATGTAGAATTAAAAATATTAAAACTTGTATTTATGAGGTAAAATTTTTATTGCAAAAATTCTCGTTAACACTTGAATTTCTGTAAGAAATGTTTAATTTCTCCGCTTTAAATTTCATTTTCATCAGCGTAGAGTACGAGTATATCCACGATTTCCATATTAAACGACGATGAAGGTCAATTTGTGTTGCTGTATATATTGGTAATTAATTTTTACTTGGCGACATGTTTCCGTTCCCAATATAAAAGTAATATGTACGCACTTTTGCTGGTACTCCCTAATCCTGCAACTCGAGGAGGTTTCATGATAACGTTGATATGATATATGAATATCATGGCTCATTGCTACGTTTTAGGCACACAGTACAGCCGTACAAAATGGGACCTAAAATGATGCCTTGAAAAATTTTGTGTTAAAAACGTTTTATTCGTCTATTTGCTATAATAATGTAGTGTCTTTCTTTGCTTAGAATGTTCAAAATAAATATGACCATGTATCAGGAAGTGTACCTATTCCAAATGTATTTAATTCTACTCCTAGTTTTCGCCACAAATTTATTCATTTATTTTTAGCATTTATTTTTAGCCCATTTGATAGTGTGGATGCTTCACCATCAACTGCAACATACATATTCATATTGTATTTAATTTGTGTACGTAATTGCCTTAAATAGCTGAGGAGCACAAACAAAAAATAATTTAACCAACAAAATTATTAAACACTTTCTTGTTTCATTCTTTATTTTTTTATTGCAACAGTATAGATTTCGAACGATTTCCTAATACAAAATTGGACTTTCTAGAGGGATTTCATTCTTTAGCAAGAGATTTTAATTTACGAACGTACTATACATTAGACTTCGGTTGCATTCGTTCATCTTTCGTCTCAAATTGAAGTACGCCGGACTTCCACTGTCGCCCCCTTGGCTTCCGTATGCTTACTCCCTCTTCTTATATCTATCTCCCTTTCTCCAATTATCACAAAGGGATCATAATAATTAGACTCAGGTGAGGTGATTAATTTTTCCTATCTGCTAGCGCCCTATTAACCTAATCCATTCTTATTAAAAATATTAGGAGCTCTAGTATAGATATTAATAAATTGAGGTGTTTTTAAGAACTCAATTAAATTTCAACTGCTGGTTTTTGTATACCAATACATAATTTAATAATACAACAAGGAGGTCAAAACATGTTTATTACCATAAAATAACAACTTATGACCATAGAAAAATTTGATTGTTCAATAGGTCGCATCAATGAATTAAACGAACAAGCGATTATAGACTGAAAAACGTGTGCAATGAAATATTTTTATTTAGTTGGCAAATTATCAAAATAAAAGAACTCAATTATTAAGACGAAATATTTACCAACAACCCCAATAGAAATATCAGCAACAGTTACAAAACGAAACAAAAAATATTTGAAATACAATCATGGGCAGAAATAAAAAAAAGAAAAATTGTTTTAGTTGTGTGACTTTTCAACTGAAAAAGTTTTGCAGAAAAAAACCATTAGTTCCTAGCGGATACGGATGCCAAATAAAAAGGCTACAAATGGTAAATAACAAACACAAGTACACAAATAACTTTATACGAGGACATGTGTACCAGGCAGTTCGTTTAATATTCTATATGTCACTTGTTGTACCTGAAGCAAAACTCAGGAAATGACGTCTACTCGCGATAGGCATTCTGTTGGAAATCGGAGAACAGGTTATAGGGAAGAGGATAGAGGGAGTAGTGCCAGTAGACATTCGATTGGAACTTTTCCACATTGAAAGTGAGAGGAAAGACTTCTGCAAGGAGATTGTTCCGCTAAAGAACGAATTTCTCTGTGGTATAACATATAAAATAGCGAGACGTACTCCACACTATGTTGATGCTGCAGTAGATCAACAGAATTGGCTACACTACCCTCATCGAAATAAGATTATTTGCTCTCGGTGGTATGCGATCGCACAACTTCAAAATAGACCTGAAACAGCGGCCCAATATGAGAGTTATGTTGTATTTTAGAACGAATGTAAATGCTCCGTAAGGAGATGAGATAATTTGAAGCATAACTTACACCATCTTAAGAAACCATGGCCCTTGAATGATTCTTTAGCGACATTCAAAATGTAATCCGTCTATCGAACATCACATTAAATTTTCATATTCATATTACCCATAATTAAAGATGGAGCAGCATCTAGACAATAATACAAGATAATTAATTATCCAGCGAGAACAAAATAGAAGCTGTTCTTAGAGACAAAATTTTTATTGCTTCGAAAAATCCAAATTTTGCATTTTTTCAACTTTTTAGAAAGTTGACGAAATTTTGATTAACAATTTCATTTCTGAAACTCGATGGGAAAATATTGTTTTTTGTATAAGAAACATTAATTTCATCAAATATATGTATGTACATACATAAAAACATTATTTTTTTGTCAGTAAGTGACAGAATTATTTTCACACAAGGAAGAAAAAAAGATGACTACTGGCAAATTTATACGCCTTCCAGATGTGGAGTTTATTCGAAATGGCCAATAATCAATCCTTATTTAGTATACAATTGTGTTCTTTGTAAAAGGAATGTATAAAGTCTACTTACTGCCGAATCGGTGAACAATAATCCTGAAGTGAGAATCCTATTTCAAACTCATTGGAAATATTCCTAATTCGCAATACTCCCGGAACATAATCTCATCATTTTCATGACTCCTCCTTTTACTGGGTAGTAAAATAAATTTCCTTTTTATTTTCTTACCAAAACTACAAGCACTTGTCATATAGAAAGGAGGTAATTGTGTATGAAGAGAATTTATGTACAAATTTATTTCAATTTTATTTATTAAAGTTTTTAAATCAAAGTAGAACAGAAAATCTAATGATAATAATTTTTATTGAAAAATATAGAAAACTCAAAAGGCAAATATATTATTAATATTAAATTATATTATAAGAAAAGTGAATTATAAATAAGTTGTAAGTACCGTGGTTCACCACAGTGTAGATTCCACCAAAACTTATAGTATTTCAGGGAAATCTGATCCGATGTATTGTTGCCGGTTGTTCGCATCTCATTCCCGATGCTGATGATATTTTGTTTTATGTTTTGGCAGAAAGATTTGTTTCTTCAACCTCCCCGAATATTCGAACTACAGGGTATGCCACTTAATAAAAATACAATAGTATTTTTTGAACCACTAATACGCACTGATGTACGCACATTCATTCTTGCACCATGTGCTTGTACGGCGATGTCTAAGAGTGTGGTAAAAATATTTTTCAAATAAAATTTGAAAAACAAAATGTATGTGTAGAGTACTCGTATTAGATATATGTACGTATGTATGTACGTGTGTTATGTTTATTTATGCAACAGAAACATCAGAATGACACGCATTGTTTGCGATGGGGGAAGCTGGTGTTTTGCTTTGTGTTGCGGCGAGAAATGTTATTGTATTGTGATGCCTGAATAGAGGCTTGTTTTACACTTGAGTAGGTCTGAATGTGGACTAATGGCCTTTTGATGAAACATTAATAAGAGAACGTCATTATTCGTTAATCATGACATCGAGTTGATTTTAGAATCTTGTTTAGAGTCGGGGTGCTAAGGTATGAAATCATGGTTAAGAAGTTGGAGATGGATTTTGAATTTTTGTATGGCAGAAGTAAATTTGGTTTTATTAAAAAGTGAAATCTATGTATTTCAAAATTCAACTAATAATATTTAATGCAACTTAATTATTTGAACTTCAAAATTTCCGCAATAGTGTTTATAGGAAGTCAAAAAACATTTTAAACAAGCAGCGAATTGAAATCGCTCAAGCTGATTCGTCTTTATTAAGGTCCTGGGGATAGAAGCGGACTACGTGATATCTGGCAGGTCCTTTTTTCGAGATACCAGTAGGGGTGACTGGAGGGACAATATACATCCGAAATAACGAAATAGCTAGCGAGTATGCAAGGCCAGATTCAGCTTTAAACCTGGTAAACTCACAAAGGGGATATCTGTATTCCCTTGGTTGAGCTCTCAAATGAATTTGAGGACTGGGTACTACTAAAAAGTTCAGAAAAATATCTAGGGCTTTTGGGCTCTCTTTAGCAAGTTCTAGGAGTAAACAGCTCTTAGCCCTTAAGATGGGCATTGTAGGATCTGTCGTATTACGGAGCGTATAGGATTCTGCTTTGATGGCCAGTGCAAAAGTCAGCTCAGCACATCCTATGCAAGGCTCTGCATTGAAAATTTATGTAAATAATGGGATTGCAATTAAAAGGACATGCATAAAGGTTGTAAATCGGTCTTTTCTTTTGATTGATTTTAATTTTGATTTAATTCTTTAACAACTTCACTCTGTATATAACAAGTTGTCACTAGCTTTCCGTGTCCTACGGTCATGGTGTTGGTGAGTGCGTGGGTGTGAGCAATTGAAATCCAATTCCTATCATCAATGCTACAACCGCATTTGCCTTCTTTGTTAAAATCGTCGGTCGCTAATGATGTCGTTAGACGACAGCAACCAGATACAAATACATCTCGAAATGTATTTGTTCAGCCGAGTGCAGTATGTACACACACATGTGCTATGTGCTTATGTTTGCGTTGCATACATACATATTTTTTTCCAAAGGATTTTTAAAACAGCGACGGCTTCATACGCGTGCCCGACTACGTGTGTGGATGAGTGTATATGGATGAGTTTGTTGCAAATTGCCTGGCATATTCTTTATAGTGTCAATACGTATAAAAAATTATATCCTTTGTTAACAATTTTTCTTTATTGAGGCATTTATTAATATATGAGTGTCCTTTGTGAATATATTCCGTTCCAAAAGTTCGTCAACTATGATTATTGGCCTTGGATATGAAACAAAAACATAAACTTAATATTACGAGTCAATATTTTTTTAATATTCTCGGATGATTTTTAATAAAATTTAAGTGTTAATTTTGAAAGAAGGTGGAAAATTTTAATTCAAACCAGTTGTGAAATTTCCTGCTCAAATTTTGGATGATGTAGCGCCATATACGTGGAACAGTTCTCGTTGCTCATACATCGAATCGGCTGGGGTTATGAAAGAGAGATGATATTTCGGTGACTAAAAAGTGATTTTAATTCAAAAAGTATGACTTTCGGCGAAAATTGGTTTGAGGACACATGAGCTTGCGCCCAACTTTAAGTTTGTAAGTTTAATTCTAGCTACGATCATAATCATGACAAAGCGAAAGCTTGCAGCTATTTGTAAAGTTATGATGCTTTTATATGTGGAGAATTCGACTTCATGGAGTGGAAGGCATGCCTACCTCCCATAAATTCTTATTTTTAAATACAACATCCTTGAAACATATGTATATGATCAAAGAAAAGCTAAACTTTGCCAAGTATTCTACGCAAAAATTATTATCTCCCTTCACTTGATTCAAGCACATGCTTTCTTCTCATATAAAATGTTCCTATATTTCTGACTAAAAATTCCCGAAGCTCTGTTTTTTAGTTCCCTTGTAAGTTCGGGGCGGGTATATGCCTACCTTCTGTATATCCTTTATTTTAGAAATAAAATTTTCGTTATATTTATGATCATAATATGGTAAAAATTGGCCGAATTGATATCCTTGCACTGTGTGATAGATTTCCTTTCAGTCGGTGGAAGGACTTTTTTGTTTATACCTACATTTATGATCAAAACACAGCACCAGGGGACAAGTGTTCCTGATATTCCGCATTTCATTCGGTTTAAGGATTTGGCTATTTCCCTTATATCGTTGATCTTAGAAATTAAATTTTAGCTGCACTTAGTTTAAGATTGGCATTTTCTTGAGTATTTTTCCAGTCTCTCCTTTCCTAAGGGACTAACTTAATCACTAATAAAAAATTACCTTCCATTTCTTTAAAAGTGTTTTAAAACTCGCAAAACTTAATGACGTTTTAGAGATTCCGTTTAGTTTCTTGAAAGTTTTTTTCTCCAAATATTGTGCGCTTCGTAGAAATTCAGCTTAATTCTTATTTTCCAATATTAATTTGTTGTAGCACTTTAAATCTAGTAATTTTTTCTATTGTAAAAACTTGTAAAATATTTATAATTTTTTATGTATCAGGAAAATATAGTCCAGTCATTCCAAAGCCTATTAAGAGTTCAAATGTGTGGTGAAATTTATTTGTTTCTCTCTAAAAAATTTAAGAATTTTCGGGATGCGTAACGATACTGTTTGATACAATCCGATATTTTTTATGAAAAAAATTTATTTTTTGTTGCGGTCGCTAAACCAAATTGTCAGTGAACGTTATGGAGTTTGAAAATATTTAAGCACGTATTGTTATGCCAAAATAATCAACTACAATATGAAAATTCTCTATCGTATATGACTATTACCAGGGGGAAGGACCTCCTAGTCCTTTCATATATTGTCCTTTATTATATAGAGTGAGACCAACATCTTTCATATAAAAAGGGACTGTTCAGAATGACGAAAAGATTGTTTCACATATTCGTAAAAAAATGAACCAACAAAATTTGTAGTAACAGACGTTTAATTCAAATCAGAGAATAACTTTAGTTCGGCTTTAGTTTTCTTTTCAATTCAATTCTAGTGTATCCTTTCATTTACAGTGGCATTTTCTTAAGTCCATCCATTTTATTCAGTAAAAGCTGAATAAACTTTTTTATCTTCATATTCGTCAACTTTATTTAGAATTAATATGTTTTCTTTTAAGCACTTCGTCAACGTTTCTTTATTTAATGAAGTAGGAGGAAGTTAAGAAAAGTTTCCTGTGAAATAAAGTTTTCTTTATTAAGATTTGCTTTGTGGTTTTTTCAAAGGAAGTAAAAGATTTTGGTGCAATTAATTGCTCATTTGTTAGAATTTGAGATTGGTTTTTGTTTGCAAGTTATTTATTGGCGGAAAATGATTCTAGTAAAATAATTTAATTACAAAAAACCATGAAAATATAGAGATAATGATCTAGCAAGAGCACAATTCCTAGACATATCCAAATTGTCTGAAAATGAATATAAATTTAATAAGCAAATACTATGAACTCCATTCCCCTTAGACTTCATGATGTGGGAGTCAAGGCTGTAGCATATGCGGACAATGTGGCATAATTAAATATATCATGACCAATGCTCTTGATTCCTTCAGTAGCTGTAGAACAGACAAGATGAATAGAGCTGCTACTATTGACCACAAAGACCAAGGTTCACAGCCTTAGACTCCCACGGCTACAGGATCGAAAATTATTAACCGATTAAGCGGTTTTTAAGGGTAATAATTTTTAAGTTTTATATGAAAATCGAAAATTACCGAATGCTTCAATTGGTTATTTTTTGAATCACTTTCGTTTTAAAATTTTTTACTTTGTCAGATTTTGCATGCATGCAAAGTATACTTATGGGAGTATGTAGGGGGCGGTCCTAAAGTTAGCCGACTTTTAAAAGAGAAGTTACACTCAGGCAATTAATGCCTACTACTTCTTTGTGAAAGGGATAGGGTAAAGTGTACAGGTTGTAAAATTAGAGGACAGAGAGAGAGAGAGAGAGACAGCTTAATTTCTGTTTTACAAATCAACTATTCCGCGTTCTTTTCTTATAGTAGAGTTACAGCGTTTCTGGTGTTAAGCAGACGCATTAAGTCTCTTAATCTGTATGTGTATTAGCCATTTTATTAATTGTTTTACTTCGCCTATCATTCTGCTAACGTTACCGACAAAGGAGGGCTCTCTGATATATTAAACATTAGCGTAGAAGAGTATCAAGTCGCTGTTACTGTTAAGTCACCAGTGTTATGCCTTCATAACTTAAAGTGTCTAACAACAATTAACACAACGTCACACTAAGTGGCGTTGAACAGGGATTGAACCCAGGTTCTCAGTCAAAGCGCTAACTGCTTCAGCCAACAGCACCCTTATTTGAAGGATTTCCGGCCAACCAATATTAAAGCCGAGCCAGATTCTATATTGGGTGACAGAGTTTAAACCAGTTGTCGAGATAAAGATTTGAGGTGTCCATACCAGAAACGGCTGAAAAATCTATAAATTGGTATTGGGTGATCGCCGGCTTAAAGTGCTTCGATTAGCTGAAGTTATAGCCATTTCACAAAGCGATATACATCGCATATTGTATTGAAAGCTGTGCGACATTAGATCAAAAACAGAGCCATGAAGATGTATCAGCAGTTCCGTAACCATGGATGAGACATGGGTCCACCCATTCACACCTAAAACGATATTCGAAATTGGATTTCTTTTTTTTCGTTCTGAGTTGTTTTCTTTTTAAATTAAATAATTCAAAATAACGCCCATGGGGCATATATTTTATAAAAGTGGTTTAAAAGTTTCTTGCACAAAACCGTATTTGAATCCAGGTTTTTTTTGTCAAAACCAATTTTTTCTATACTCTATTTGTACATGAAACTATCGTGGAAACTGAACGTGGTGCACAGTGTCAGAAAGGTCTCAGTTCCATACAACAGCTGTATGTGACGGCTGTACTTCTAATCTTGGCCTATGGATAAGCCATATGGTTAACCAATTCTACATGATCCAATGCCCCGCATGCATTCATATTACAGGTAGCTTATGCGCTAGCCTCTCCGTGGCTCCAAATGTTATATTGAACTTAGTTCCAATTGACTTACATATAACCGTCCTTTACAGATGTAGTACGGCAAGATTCTAGTGTTGTAAAAAGTGGCTATTTTTAACTACTCAATACTACTCGATAATTTTTCAACCGAGTACTCAGTACTACTCAATACCTTACCGGATTTTTCAAATTTAAACATCAATATTTTTGAGTTTTATTTTATGAAACTTAAGTTTTTATTGTATTCAATACAGTTTTGATAGGAACTAAAATAAATAGATTTTAAATGCATACATAATATGTATGTTACAAAAATAAACATATACATATATTTCATAAAAAATTAGGTTTTTATACTATACGAGTTGAACTTTGACTTTTTTGGACTGACAAATTGAGTTGAGATTACTCGTTGTTAAAATGTAAAAATAAAATTTTATTAACATTGTCGGAATTTAAGAGGTTTCGTCTATTTGTCATAACTTGACTTGCTATTGAAAAAACCCGTTCGCTAGGAACTGAGGTTGCCACAATCGGAAGAAATTTTCTTGCTATTATTGATAACCCGGGGTAAACTGTATCGCGAGTTTTCCACCACACCAATGGGTCCTCTCTTCTATCTAAAGTTTGCTCGTGACTAAAATTATTTAATTCAATAATATATTTTGAGCTTTTGGCATTGTGAAGAGACTTGTCTTGCTAAGAAATGTAATGACGAAATCTTCTCCTTTACGAATTTTAAAGCACTTTGGTCAGTAAATCCTTTGGACTTAAAGCGTGGGTCCAAATACGTCGAAACAGCTAACATTTCGATAAATTCAAAGCGATGAAAACGTCGGTTCAAGTTATTTATAAATTTTTCAATAAAAAGTGAAATTTCCTCTCTATTATTTTCTTTTCTTTTTTATGCAGGAATGATTGTAGCCCACGAATTAACACAATAACTTTGGAAACGGTTGCAAACTTTTCTGCGCTCATTTCTATTGTTATTTTGTTGAAAGGTTTTAATATGACGCATACTTCTTTCAAAATTTCTCACTCTTCAACAGAAAATAGCTTAACTGGCTTCCGTAAAACAGCTACAGTAGCTTCCAAAACATCTTGATTTTCGATTATTCTTTCAACCATGAATAATGTGGAATTCCACCTAGTCGGGGTTGAGTTAATCAATTTTAATTTTTTCTTCCCCATTTGCTCCTGCATTTCTTTCATCTTGTTTGAAGCCTTGGTGCTCCGGTGGAAAAAATCAACTGCAGCCTTACATTTCATAATGAGATGGGAAATTTTGTTTGTATTCAGACCATCTGACACAATTATTAAGTAGTAGAAGTATTGAGTAGCTACAAGTGAGTATTGAGTACCTTAGAAAACATGCGGTATTGAGTACTGAGTACTCAAATACTCAATACATTTACAACACTACAAGATTCGCCGCATCTCTACACTGATGATCAAGGCCGGATTGCCACGCAGCTTGTACTTGAAATGAGAAAACCCTACCATTATATGGTACCTCAGTTTGCTTTTTATATCAAGTTTACACTACGTATCAAGAATGATCAGCGGAGTCGGCTTTGGCATTTTCCTAAATGATCTTGCCATAGACCGATCAAGCAAGTGTACTCGTATTTAACGCACAAATACTGGCCATTATTATGGCGGGAAGGATGATTAGCAAGATGTTAATTTTTCCCATAAAAACGCCTGCGTTTCTTCGTTTCATTTATGTTAAATGAATTTTTCTATGCTTTATTTCAGTTAAAACAAAACGAAACAGTTGAAAGTGTTTGAAATTTGTATGAAAAATGCTAGAGTTCTCTTTGATCTTGGTACTTTTTTTTTTACAAACATTTTTAATGTTTGGAACTTTCCATTTTATGACGTTCATAATTCGACTCGAAAAAATAATTCTGTTCAATTGTGTTGTAACGAATCGAAATACAATGTTTTCCTTTTAATACATACTATTCCCCTATTAAAGCAAGTTATTATAAAATTGCTAAATTTTTATAAAATCTTTTCAACTAAATTATTTATTTTAAAAACAGTGCAACAAGTACGTGGTTATTAAAGTATGTCATAAAGCGGCATGTAACACTACGTCATGTCAATTCAATTGTATTTAAAAATATTTCGTGTTCTTTTTTTAATCTAATCAGCGAAGTAATTACTTAAAATTATCATAATTATTCACAAAGGTGTTAAAATCCAAACAAACTATCCATGGATATCAAAATGGTAATTATTAATTTTCCCTATATTGATTTTTTCTTTCTTAATAACAAACAATTTTAGTTAAAGTATTAAATGAATATTCTATACAAACTGTTGTTTGGAGTGTGTTTTTTACATAACTTCTGATTACGTTAATTAACACATGTTATTACGGAAAATAAATCATGTACAAAAAATCATGATGGCAATTATTATTAAAATGAAAATAGAAATACAACACATTCTCCCGTATTTCTATACGAGAACTTATTCACAAGTCCATAGTCAATAAGTCCTACCAACTCATTAAAACGAAATTTCATAATAACTTATTTTGGTAATTTGAATGGCTGGTTATCGTAAAGATGTTGTTATACAGATAGAGGAAATCCTTTAGGGAGGGGGAAAACTAAGAATAAAAAAATTTCATTAAAAAAAGACACGAATAGTTAAGCAATTAACTTTTTCCCTTTAATGTAAGAATGTATTGAAGAAATAAATTATTAGTTGTATTAAATATTTATTACACATTGCAATTATATATTTAAAAAGAAAAAAATATATAATTCCCGTTTGCTGCAAGAGCTACATAACTCAAAAAGGTATTTTTCCGGTTGAAAATGCATAACTAATCTTCATATCGCTTTTCATATTCCTTACAAAATTCATATAAACACTTTTGTTCACGTTTGTTTTCCAGAGGGGAGAATTATTTTATTATTCCGTTAAAAGTTTAAAACTTAATTTGATTTTTCCCTAAAACTAGTTATTTTGCATTATGACGTCCTTGCAACAAATGAGCCCTATAAACTTTTATTATTTCTTTGAAAACTTTTATAAGGATTCCATGGGTACCTTTTCAAAAATGTCTTTGTAAATTGTTTTTGTTATTCGATCTAAAAACACTTAAACCACCCCCTCACTCAGCCTTTCTGACAAACTTTTCCAAAAGAAAATGGTTCTTATATACAGACCATGTCCACATGTTCTAAAAACGCCTCATCAACATTCGCATATAGTTTCAGAGAGAAGGGGATGTGAAATTAAACAGCACATGTGTGTTGAATGTTTACGTGCGATAAAGGGTGTGCCGAAATTCACTCAAATTTCCAAATTGCCATCTTGTCCAAGAAAATAAAATAAATTGTAATAACCACAACTAGCAAAAATGGGGCACTGTTCTAAACGTTAAGTTTACAACCACTTAACCAATTAATCAATTAAAAATAATTCTCGGAGAAACGATCGACTTAAGATGCTAAGCACAGCGGCCATCCATTACAAGCTCTGAGAAAAAGCTTCAAAAAAAGTCAATCCCGAAATTGTGCACATTCAGAATATTTTGAATGATTTTAGAGGTCAATATTTAATGCTGATCCAATAAAATTCACATATTTTTATGCAAAATCGCCATAAACATTTATTTTCCATAATACTGTCCACATTTGCCTCATGACTTACTCCATATGCCGTGCCAACTTTGTGTTCCATAAAAAAATATATTTTCTACTCAACTTAAATTTGGCTCGAATTTTTGGAATACCCTTTATCTATACACGCTCAAGAATTTTTTATATACCAGCAACATTTTTGTAAATGACTTTTCCTCACAATATTAAATGAATAGTCCTAAAAAAATTGGTAATTTTTTCTCGAGAGGAAGAAACGGTCCTGAAGAGGTCAACCTGTAAAAAACACAATAATAGTGTCATTATTTAAAATTATCTGAGACAGCAAACCACATTCCAAGTTGGGCAATGCAGCCCCCAATCGAACCAATTCTTTAATTTTATTTGTTAAAAAATTTTGATTTCTTGGAAAACTTCCAATTTCGAATACTGTGCTCTGGAGGCAATTGAAATTTTAGGCTAAAAACTTAATTATTTACGATATGTTGGAATTTTTCTATAATATTTCTATTTCTTAAAAGTGATAGTTATTTTTATGTTTATTTTTATTAATTATTATTATTATTATTATTATTATTATTATTATTATTATTATTATTATTATTATTATTATTATTATTATTATTATTATTATTATTATTATTATTATTGAATTTTTTACATTCTCAGCATTTGCTGGAATTCACGTACCGGGTCTTTGACCAAAGGTTACGCTCTGTGGGGATATAATCCAGGTTTTATATCCGTCGTTCTAATGTTTCTCTCATTATTGTTGTTGCCTTGATAAGTATTGCCTTCTGCATATTGGTTATTACTTTTTCATTCAAATTACCTTTTTTATTGCACTTATGGTTTCTTTCGGTACGGTTCCCAATGAACTCATTACTATTGAAATTGTTTCTACATGGACTAGGTTCTGTGTGTACTTAATATATTGAGCTAATTGCAGATATTTAGATTTCTTTGTAGCTATTGTTTCTTGTATGTTGTTGTCGTGGGGTACTGCGAAATCGATTATACGTGCTATTTTATGTTGTTTATCTATTATTATCATGTCCGGTCTATTGGGTATATTGGTATCTGGAGGGTTATGGATTAGAATTGACCTGTCCCAATATATTGTGTATTGGCTATTTTGAATTATTGGTTTGGGTTGGTATTTGTAATAATTTGTTGTGGGTTCTTTTATTTGTAGTTGTTTTATAATTTCTATGTAAACTATTTTGCCAATTAAGTCGTGTCTTTGTTTGTAGTGGTTTGAGAGTAGTGTTGTGCAACTGTTGAGTAAGTGAGGGATAGTTTCGGGTGTTACACCACATCTCCGACAGTGGTCATCTGTTATTGTTTGATCTTGGACTATGTATTTCATGTAGTTTTTTGTGTGTATAACTCCATCCTGAATGGCTATTATGAATCCTTCAGTTTCGGCAAAGATTTTGCTA
The DNA here is from genome assembly GCA_963681545.1 of Germaria angustata. Classification (NCBI taxonomy): domain Eukaryota; kingdom Metazoa; phylum Arthropoda; class Insecta; order Diptera; family Tachinidae; genus Germaria; species Germaria angustata. Next base: position 49,850,804 of record OY813002.1, on the reverse strand, counting down.
TGTAGTAGCCAGTAGTTGGTTTTCGCTGTATCTACATATATCTGAGAAATCATGTTAGCGTATTTTCCGTGTAGTGGTTTCGATTTCCAATTTCGGATGAAGCTTTCTATTGCAGTGGGTTGGAGATTGTTACTGTTTTTGAGGTTAAGTGGTGTGATGTTATCGTCGGCTTGTATAACTTCTCTGTATAGCGATGAGATTCTTGATTCGGTTGTAAAATATTCAATTAGTTTTTTCCGCTGACGTTCGTGAAGTAATTTTATATTTATTATTCCTCTTCCTCCGAGTTTCCTTGGTATATTAACCCTTTCTATTGAGGCTTTTGTGTGGTGGTATTTGTTTTTTGTTAGTGTTATTCTGATTTTCATGTCCAAATTATTTAAATCTGTATCTGACCAAGTGATAATACCGAAGGTGTACGTAAGTAACGGAATGGCAAATGTTTTAATTGCTTTCGACACGTTTAGGACATTTAGTTTGCTCTTGCATATTGTATTTACTCTATGGATGAATTCCCTGCTAATATCTTCCTTATGGATATAAACTTCCTGGGAATAATTCTGAACACCGTTTAGGTAGCGCTTAGGTAGCCGCAAGAGTGAAAAAAGTGACGCGATGAAAGTTATATAAAGTGCTACAACATATATATTATATATTGTAGAAATTTGTTTATTGAGATCTTAGGTAAATTTTTGTAGTTGATTGTTTCCTTGAATTTTGAACGGGTTGCTACATATGGACCTGATCAAGAGAAAAAGGTAAAAAAAATCGATTTTTTTTAAGTTTTTTGCGATTTTTTTGCGAAGGTAAAGTTTTTTTGATTTTATATGTTCGCAATTTTTGTTCTTTATGACAAGAGCTACAAGTTTGCCTCAGAGAGTAAATCGAAATTCGGAACGGTTTGCAAGATATGAGCCCGAGAAAATGATCACTTTTTTGCGAATATGATACCGAGGCCCCAAATCTTTGGCGGCCCATAAAAAAAGTGCATGAGTGGGAAAAATTGGGAGACACGGGTCTTTTTTTTAGTCTTTTATCACGTAGTGGTGTCCGTATATAGTTATTTTGCCACGACTTAAAAAATTGCACACAGTGTTATTATTCACAAATAACAGTTTTTATTTTTTAATATTTAATATTGAAATTTATTATTCGGGAGAATATCCCGACCAATCGTTAGAAACAATCAGTTTTTTTGCAAAATGCATTGAAAAAATGTTTGTTGTGGCTTTAGCTCTTCATATGCCGACATTTCATTGGTTGCTAAAACCAAATCGTCAGTGAAGTTTAAGCAGTTTGATAACATTCAACCTCTTATCTTTATGCCATACAAAACAAATACAATATGAGAATTTCAATATTGCATATAAATTATAACAAATACATAATCATAGTAGGCTTAGAATGTTTTTATACAAACAACACAACAAACAATTATACTCAAAATGACTCTATTTTATTTTTCTCTCAACACCTATACAATTAAACGCATATGCATTTTGCAAAAAAACTGATTGTTTCTAACGATTGGTCGGGATATTCTCCCGAATAATAAATTTCAATATTAAGTATTTACAATAAAGATTTTATTTTTCATTTTGCCTAACTGAATACAATCATTAACGATCAACGGGCGTTTAATTGTATAGGTGTTGCTTTAAAATTAAATTTTAAAGCAATTAAAAGGCTGAGTGCACTTAATGCTTTCTTTCTTTGAAAATTCAAAAATAGTCAATGTGCCTTATTGTGGTTGGAACATTTTGCCTTCAAGAGCGTAATTTTTTACTAGATTATACAATGTTGCATATTGTCCTTAATGTGGAAGCTGAAGTCGAAAATCGCCAACCGCAATTAATTTGAGATTGCTTTCAGTTCCTGATTCTGACCTTGACAAATTTCGCTGGGTTATTCTTATCACAAACATAGAAAATACACTTATTATTAAATATTTATACACGTACATACTCGCATAACAAATATTTGTTGACGCCCCTTTATATGACCGCAATATTTTGCGTGTTGGTATTATTTAATATTCCGTATATTGTTCTGACGAATACAAAAAAATGGAAGAAAGGAGGAAGAAAAAAAATATGTCAGGCGACAATTTTTATTTATTTAATACATACATGCACACTAGTGGTCGTATTACCAACTTTACTAGACCACGCTAAATATTACAGCCATACATATGTACGTCGACATGTTTTCAGTTCATATCATGCATCTTAAGGGTGGTTCCATAAGTAGTGACCCAAGGAAACAAAAATGGCTTAAAAACTTTGTATGAAATTATGGCAATAAAAACATTTTTTGGCTAAAATTCTTCTATATCATTTGAACTTTAATTTCTTTTTAATATAGAAAAGAATTTAACTAAAGATATAAATTGCAAAATAAAAAATTCTATCCCCCAGTATCAAGAAGAAATTAAAACAAATTCTAAATTCTAAAATTAAAACAAATTTTAAATTCTAATTATGTTGTTTATTTCACCTTCCTCTTGATTTATTTTATTACACTATGATTTGTCCGTGGTCTTTTTATAAAAATAATATTTGTATTTTCGCAAAATCCAACATTTCCACATCCCATGAATGTCTTCTGCAGGAAATTCTTTTTACAAATTATTAATTTTTTTCAAAATCAAGTATTGAAAAAAAGAAAATTAAAAATATTTTTCAGCCAGAAAAAATATAAAATGAGGAAATAAAATAAAATAATAAAATAAAAAAATATTAAAATGTTCCTTTCCTTAGTTTCCGTTTTTTTTCTTATAAATCAAATGTCCGTGTCCAATGTGTTAAATTAGTCGCATCTGTCTTCAAAATTATAGTTCAAAAAAAAAAAATTAAAGTGACTGTCTTATTGTTAATAATATGCCAAAATATGAGAAATAATAGAAAAACAATTTCAATTGACAAGATTAGACTTGGCGTATGAAATTATTCATGGCTAATGTTGCATCCATTTTGGTTATATAATGTGTGAAACAGATAGGATTATTTAAAAATTATCGACACAGGTTGAATTTCGACGTTATCAGATTTTATTTGAAATATGGACACATATTCTCCTTTTATCTGCGTATTATATTATGCATACCACAGTACAATAGCACTTATAGTTTTAAAGTTTAGACCTCCAAAGTTGAATGTATGGAAAACCTTTGTGAAAAACTAGTAATATTGAACAGTTCACAATTTTCGAACGCGTTATCGGAATGGCGACAAGCATGAAATGAAAATTCACCTTTTCTATTGAACAAACCACGTACATATGAACACTGAAGATAAGCTATAGCGGCCTCCTAAAATAGCGTTGTTATTTTCAGTTGAGCACTTTGGACTTAAGGTGGAACTTTCGGCTGTTGACTTTGATTAATTCCTTTATCTTCTTATTTTCAAATTTCAAAGAGTATCTTGGCGCTAAAGGACTCGCCCCGTACAAAATAGTTTTGGGCAATAGAAGTTCTCTTATGTTTTTGTAAGAGTAAAACAAATATTTGGTAAAGTAAAATAAATATTTAAAAAATAATTAATAAGTTCCGCGCAAAGGAAAATAAATACATGGTTAATACAATCATAATTGAAAATTATCATCAATATTGGCACTAATGACTCTATCAAACCTAATAACATGTTCAATACAACTATGCAAAATTTCCTCATAAGCATATTCTGATGTTTATTAAAACCATATTTCTACTATGCTCATTAATATAATCTTGTTGATTCTATATGATTCTATATAATAATATTTGAAACAATATTTCAACTTTCTATGCATCAATATTTTTCATTTGCTTCCTTATAAATTTTTTATTTCATAATTTCATTTCGAAAAGTTTTTCACACTCATTTTTTGACACTTTCATTTTCAAATTTTGGGCTTTCGGTAAAGCGTCCTTAGGGGCATGAAACCACATCCTCTGTCGTAATCCCCTCATAAACTTTTTTTCTTAATCATAAAATGATGAAACTTAAAATATAAAAGTTTGAAAGTTTCACGATACCAGTATTGCACCAGGCCGATTCTACCATAAACTGGCAACGCTGATCTGTAGTAAAACAAATACTAGAGGACTGTTTCGGGGGCTTAACCACCTGCCCCAGAGGAAGTTTTATCCCTTGCGGACTTGGCTAGAAAATTTAATTGCTACGTCTCATGGTGTAAATAATTAGAAAAATTCCAAAGCAATGACTAATCATAATCATATAACACATCCCTTACATCTCTAAACTTCAATTTGAAAAAAGTTAAAAAAGGAGTCGTCAGATCGCACATGAAAACAAAAGTTTCACCGTCGTAAATGAAAGATCCTTTTTCGTTACAAATACACATCATTTGTTTCTTATCTATAAGTACCAGTCGTGCAACTTTGAGTCTATTATATTCACTAGGATAAATCTAGAACTAATATCCTTTTGCCACCATCGCATTTCTAGACATGCTGCTAACTTGGCAATTTCTTTTCCCATATGTCTTTCCGGTAATAAAACGACGAAAAATAATCGCAACTCTTTCCCAAATAGCCAAATATAGCCAATGTGTCTGTCTAGCATCCTTTTCTATACAGAAAACATTATCGTCAAAACAAATTTCAAACAAACATTTTGTCTAAAGTAAATTTTACTCGTATTTTCAGACAAAATTTTGTTATTATCCCTGTTAAATATTTGTTGGAGCTTCTTAAAACCAGATAAACCTTTAGCAAATTGTTAACAGAACTTACAAAATCTGTTGCAGGTTCTCATTTATACAAAATTAAAGATTTCGGTTACTGAAAATAAAATTTAGTTTTTGTTCTATGTAAGTCTTGAAATTGGTTTTGCTATCACACCTTAATGTTAATGAACTCATTAAATTGACCATAAAGAAAGCAATTTTCGTATCATAAATAATAATAATAATCAACACAAATACAAATGGTGGCGGTATTTATTATTCAAGTTTGGAAATCAAGTAGAAAGTATTCGTATTAATGCTCCGATTTCGAATAAGTGGCTTAATTATTAGACATTTTAATTATTGGTTTGATAGCAAACACTTTTACTTAAAAATTAATTATTTCCATTGAGCATATTAATATTATATGGAATATAGATTTGATTACGATACGGTTGAAAATATGAAATTGAGAAGCCATAAGAAGAACCTTTAATAGACGAAAATTCATATCAGTTTAATTGGCTGACTAATGAGATTAGTTAGACGAAATTTCCTCCTCACGTTTCGTTATTGTGCTTAATAACCCTCTGCAGCACTTTTGGGCACACCCGCCATCTTATACTTCTTTTATCAGCATTTTTCAATGGAACGCAAGAGTCCTGCGCACAAGAACAAAATCACCCGAATCAATTGTACGTCAACAACTTATTAAATTGCAGTATGAGGAATGATATCAAATAGGCCGTTTTCCATTATCGTAATGACTTGATTGCCATGATCTTATTTGCCAACCGCAAATGTAATTAAACATAATTTGGGCATGAGTGACGATTTGCAGCCGAAATTATTTTAAAATTAAAAGCAAAATAAATTAATTTGCAATTTACATACGAGTATCCGACTTTCATTAACAATCATGTTGACAATAAGCGGCTTGCTCTCTAACACAATCCAAAAGATGCCAGTTAGTTACTCCGGTCTCTAAAACGACGAGTGGACATTTCGCTGCATTCAATCATTAGAGACGTCTAATGAAATTTATGCGGAAATATTTTTTTAATAAGAAGAGATGGAATAATTTGTTGATTATGTAAAGAGAAAAATATATACTCAGAGAAATCGTCTGACATTTAAAATTGTCACAAAATTTAATTTTTTTTGGAAACAATAAAAATCCACAACTTACCACTTGGTTAGCTAAGTGGGTGACTCTGGCAAACAGGTTATAACTTCTGTACATGGCTGCCTGGAACGTGACCAAGTCCATTGCTTCCCTACACAAGGTGGTGTTTGTGGAATATCAATGGCACGTAGATAAAGCTTTCCATAATCCAAAAATAAACATTATATGTTTTTGACCTCAACCACAGCCGTCATCTGATCCCCGAAGACAAGTCTCCAATAACCAGAAAATGACAAGTCGTAGTGAGATACTGGCTGTCGTTGTACCAGATAGAATACTTCCTTAAAATGGAAAAACTTTTCGAATTGAGAGCCTTGTGTACTGCACGATGCTATAACATCAAGTTGCGGAAAATATAGAATTGATTTGCTTCTAGGAAGGAACTTTGTAAAGTCAAGATGCGACTCCCTGTGATCATGCATGATTACGAAAAAAATCAGTCATGATCATGCGAAAAACAACTAAAAACTATCAAGAACATTCAAGTTCACTTAATTACTTATACATATATATTAAAAAGTTAGTCCCTTAGGCTGCTGATGTGGGAAAATGGAGCTCAACTCAACTGAGTAATGATGCGAAAATATGGAAAAGGAAAGGGAGGATATGTGCAGAAGTGGATGATTTAATAATCAATAATAATAAAATTTCATATCTTTTCTTCCCAAATAATAAAGAATTCTTTTGTTATTTTAGGCAAAATTATAACAATTTCAAATGCTTTGCAAAATTCTTTACTAATTTATATATGTTCCTTTCACTCCTGGAGGGAGCATAGGGCCACAACAAGGTGGTTGCAATAATATCGATCTTCGGCTCGATGCTTGACTTCGTTCCACTTCATACGCAATCTCGAAAGTTCTGGTGTCAGTTGCCGCTTCCGGACCCGTTTGCTTCTAATTAAGGGATTTTTTTTGACAATATAAACTCCATTTCCGCTTACTTATTTCCGTTGTAATAGGCTCTTGGCTTGCCTGCATTGCAGAGCTGGTTGTTGGACATTGTTACAGGTCTTGCGAAGGCATTTGCTGAGAAATACCTGAAGGCATTGTATGTCACGTGGTGCCATGTTCCAGGTATCGCATCCATATAATATAGTGGATTTTATATTGGAGGTAAATAGCTCGATTTTGCTTTGTTTCGAAATTTTAGAGGATTTTCAAACCGGGTTTAACTGGGCAAATGTACTCCGTGCCTTATTTATACGACTGGATATATCTGCTGCTGACCCACCAGTTGTGTCAATTGTGCTACCCAGGTAGCAGAAGGACTTAAAATCTTGAATATCTTGATCGAATATGGAGAAACAGTGATCTGTGTTACTCTTGATGCGGAGCGCTTTTGTTTGAGTATATTTATCTTCGGCTTGTTGCCTTCTGCATCACAGCATCGAGGACACAGTTAAAAAGTAGAGGTGATAAGACACAACCCTGCCTAACTCCAGTTTTCACCGTGATTCTCTTGCTCAGTTGTTTTTCATGCATTACACGCCAGGCGGCATTCTTTGATTATAAAAAGAATAAATACTCAAATCATGTTCAAAAGTATGTTCATACTGGAGTATGACCCAACTTACTTGTTTGATGTAACAAGTTTACAGATGAGAGTTTGACAGATAAAGTTGCGTTGCTTCCAGTCTGGGCCTTTTTTGAATAGTGCACGAATTATATTTGCAATAAAGACATGTTCGTAAATGAAATACGGCACTGCAACAGTAAACTAAAATGTTCTTAACTGCAACAGTGCAAGTCGATTTTGTCCAAAAATATGTTAATCACGGATCACTTAATAAAAGTGCATCATTTGATTTATATTTATAGCGAAGAAGGTTTTTTTGTTGCGGATCAGTAGTGCATTTATAAAAGGAAATAAGCTCGGATAAGGATTTTAAAATAGCTAAAAAACAAACTTAAAAACAATTTCTGCTTATTTTGGTTATTTTTTTGGCAATATGTACAATTTTATATAAAAAATTAAAATTTTTAAACTTAAGATGATGAGTTTTTGCAAAATGCATTGTTTGTTGTGGCTTTAGCTCTTCATATGTTGACATTTCATTGGTCGCCAAACCAAATCGTCAGTGAAGCTTAAACAGTTTGAAACATTCAACGTCGGATGTTTATGTCATACAACTCAAAAACAATATGAGAATTCAGTATTGTATATGCATTTGCATTTTGCATTGTTTTTAACAATTAGTTGGGTAGAATATCCCGAATAATAAATTTCAATATTAAAAATATTTTAGTATTTTAAATATATAAAAAAATTTTTGAAATACTAGAGAAATTGCTTTAATTATTACAATAAGTTAAAGGCGAAAGAACCTGAAATAATGATTTTAAAATTGGATAAAAGTATGATTTTGTAGATTTTCTGTAGCACCAGTTCCACCTATTTGGAATTTGTTTGTATTTTTATTTTTACTAAACTTTAATATTTGATTTGCTGCATAAATATAAATTGCAACTTATTTCCACCACAATGAAATCAAAAACTAATATTATTTTCTTCCAGTGTATTTGAATAAATATTCCTATTAAATATCACTCTGCTAATAATGTTTTCTCTTATAATCATTCACTGATTCATGCTACAGTTGTCTTAGAATAATTTGTTTATTAATGATGAAATGAACTCAACCAACAACTTGACAGACAAACTACATTAAATTGAACTTTTTAAACCCATAGAAGAAAGAGTGGAGCACGCGTTCAAAGAAGACAAGAACCAGCACATTCTTCACTCCAACTAACTATAATGCGAATACTATGTTTGTTAATGTATTTGATTTAATTGAAATTATCTTCTAATATGAAGTTATCATCGATGTTAATAAGGTATTTAGTTGCAATTAGAAAAAAGATAGAAACGGAAGTTGGTTGTATCAACTAAATCATCGATTATGTTAATTTGTTTAGCACTATTTGACAACAAACAAACATACAAGTAAATGACTTTGAGTCTCATGAGTTTAAGCCTTCGAGCTTGGGAAGGGAATGAGGTAGAGTAAAAGTACATAGAATTTATTAAACTGTACCTTTAAGGAAAAGGAAATAGGAGTGCTTTAGTTGGCGAACGTTGTAAAAGAAAAAGCATAAGCAATTGAGTTGGAAAGGGAAAGTAATTAAAATGTTATATTTCTTATGGCATTTTCTCTTCTTAAAAATGTGTAAAATTTTTAAAATTCTGTGGATCTTATAATAGCAAATATATTAGGAAAGAAAAGCAGTTCTATAAGTGAGTTAAATTTCTTACATTAGAGTTTTTCTTTTTACAAATTAATCAACAAAGTTTTACCTTTTTTTAGAAACGATCATAAAGAGAATTCAGATTATTGTAGAATCTCATTTAATGCCAATATAAGAAATCTAAAGTCTCTATAATCGTGTTTGTTGCAGAGACTGCGACATAATCGTAAATCGCCTTAGAGCAGCTGTATGTAAATCTTATTAAAATTAAATTAACGTTTTATACCAGAGATAAATGCAATCATTCAGTTTAAAATAAATGATTATCGATCGTATTCACAAAACTTAAAACATCTTTATAAACTACTGTTAAGTAAAATTACATCCAAAAAATTATTATATGATAAAAATGGAAGTTATGGAATGACATTTTCATTGGTTCCAAATTACCATTTGGTATGATTTTTTCGACATTCGTAGTGTACGTTCCTTGGGTTCTTACAAAAACTGTATTTTAATAAAATTTTTCACTGAAACTATTACTTTCACATAAAAAAGCACATTGAACTATTTTTGTAAACAGTTCCATTTCTAGTGGTAATAGAAAAAATTATGTCTCTCCTTTTGGTGTATTGAAGATAAGGGAATTAAAAAAAGAAAACTTCTTAATTACAAATCCATATTAAAATCAATTGCATTTTTTCAATCTCTAATTTTACATGAGTTAGAAAGTTCCTTTTGCTGTGTTAAATTTGTATTTTTTCTACACAAACATCTCTGACATCTTAGGAAGCTATTTTTATCGTTTTATATGCTCATATGGCCGAGGTGGTAAGCCCAATATTCCCAAAGTCGAGTTCAAGTCCAGTCGACAAAGTATTAATAAAAAAATTAATTTTTGCAAATAAAAATTTCACTTGCAATAAGGACTATTTTCATATATATATATATATATATATATATATATATATATATATATATATATATATATATATATATATATATATATATATATAGTATACTGTTAAATATGCTGTGGGAATAGCATGTGAAGAACTTATAATAAATATTTTAGCACGACTTTAAATCCCATGAACAGGATCCAAAAAAGAGAACATCTTGCAAAAAAAGCTTACGTTAAAATCATTGGAGGAGATTCGAATTTTCCCTACTTACAAATCACAATCTGTGGATCTTATCGGCTTCTTTTGGTAGAATATTCTTTGGTAGAGTATTCTGAAATTATAAAAAAACAAGTGGGTCAATTATGTAGTTTAAATTGCTTATCTTCAAAATAACTCCATTAATGTTAATGTAAATAGTAAAAATTTAACTAAAAGTAAAATATAATTGAAATATAACATTGAAAAAAGTTCACATTTTCATATGGCTTGTACTTCAGGCGAAAAAGAGAAATTGGTGAAAAATCATTGTTTGGATAATTTTTTGTACATACCTGCCACACACAATATAGTTTGGATAAACTTATATCTCATACCATGAGTACTTATAGTCTTAACTTTATATTGTTATATAAAGTCTGTTCAAGAGAAAAGGTGAATCTTGAAATTTCTCGTGCTACGTGCAATCGATTAGCGACTTTTTTTTAAATGTTGGCACACTTGTCTCAAACATATGTTCTTAGTTGATTTTGTTTGATTGTTCGGCGATTTCCTGCTGTGCGAAAAAATTGATAAAAGAATTTGCATTAAATTTTGTGTAAAAAATGAAATTAAGTGCTCAAAAGCACTTGAAATATTGTACTCCGAGTCAGAAAAATGTTTAGAAGACGACGCTCGTCCTGGATGATCCATCAGTACAAAAACCGATGAAAATGTTGAGAAAGTGAGGAAAATTGTTATGAAAGAAATACCGAATCAATATGAGGAAAGTTACAGAGGATGTCGTCATATTGGTTGGCTCATGCCATACAATTTTTCTTGCAAATTTCGGGCTGAAGCGTGTGGTAGCGAAGCTCGTTCCAAAATTGCTGAATGTTGAACAAGAAATCCTCGCATGAAAATCGCTCAGGATATGTTGAATGGCATTAACAACGATACAGATTTGCTTAAAAGGGTCATAACGGGTGACGAATCATGGGTATATGGTTATGACATCGAAACCAAAGTGCAATCACCCCAATGGAAGAGCCAAGGAGCCAATACAAAAAAAGTTCGATTAAATGTCAATGTTTTGCTCGCAGTTTTTTTCGATTAGTGTGGCATGGTGCATCATAAGTTATTGCCACGTGGTCGCGCGGCTAATTAATAGTATTATTTTGAAGTTATGCGCCGTTTGCGAGAAGCAATAGAAAAAAAAGGAATCGTGGAAAAGCAATTCATGGCTTTTGCATCACGATAATGCACCTGCTCACTAGGCATTGCTTGTTCGTAATTTTTTGACCGAAAATAATGCTTTAATAATGCTTCAGCCATCGTATTCACCAGATTTGCCCCCTGAGACATTTTCCTGTCCCCAAAATTGGAGGAACCCATGAAAGGACGACGTTTTTAGACGATAAAAACGCTGACACAAGTATATTAGATCTAAGGGGAATATTTTGAAGGGGACAAAATAGAAATTGATGAATAAATAAATATTTTTGAGAAAAATAAATATACACCTTTTTTTTGAGCTGACCTCATATGATCGTTACTACAGAGTACATTTCTCATTGAAAATTTTATTACAGTTTTGGTTAACCCTGTCCGTCTTCTTCTACGAAAAAGTACACATGTTTTTGTGTCCGTATATCAACTGCTACCTAAACCAATCTCGTAGCATATACGAGTATTGTTCCATATTTGTGTCCAAGATGTGATGTTGTAGAAATAAAAACTAATTTTTATGAAAAATTTTGTCATATCGTGAATGAAAAATAAATCTAACAAATAAAATATTTAATATTTTGAGATATTTTGTCACATTTTTTGTAAATTCCAAACAAAATAGAAATTATTTTGAAATTGTTTCCGAGTTCAAAGTCAAGATGTTGAACCACAATTAATGAGTTTAAATTGCTACAAAACAGCAAAACATATGAAGATTTATTCCACCTAAATCCGACCGAAAATGGAGTACAACTCTCATGTGTGGGCCGGTGGATCAAAGTCTATTTTGAAGCTACTGGTCCAAGTACAGGAGAGGGCGAAAATATTCATTGATGAGAATAATGGAGCCAACTCTATTGTCTCACTGGAGCATCGTCGCAAGGTTGGATCTGTTACGCCGTTTTATCGTTACTACAATGGAATGTGCTCTAACGAAGTAAGGGAATATATCCCCGAGATCCGCTCTTATTTGCAAACGGCACGTTTTTCATTAATATATCATATCGATATATCAGCTAATCGCACTACGAATTACAGGAACAATTCGTTCTTAGGTCGAACGGTTCGTATGTGGAACGAGCACCCTACAGATGACTTTCCAGCCATACCCAACATGGAGAGGTTCCAATCGAATGTCGACAAGCACTACTCCCTCTGTCCTCTACAGAATATCCTATTTTGCTAGTTCCTGCACAATGCACTGCATAAATAAAGGTCATCCCCTGAGTGCTGGTCCAATCGAACGATTTTTTTCAAAACTATCACTGATTAAAAATAAACTTACAAACAAACTTGTGAGTCCATGATTTCCTCCCTCAATTTGTTCGATTCGGAGCTGGAAGAATGGACTCCAAGTGAAGAATTACTCACTAAATATAGAATAAGATTTTCTAAAAAGTGATAAACATTATCAAAAGCTTTTGTAAAAGTAACTTCTTTATTTGATGATATGGCTAATATTGGAATTTTTGTATTAACATTGATATATACATAATTTATTTTATTTTAGTCTAATGCATTTAGTTAATTGTTGATATTGAAAATATTGTTGAATTGAAATAAATATAATTTTTGTTTACCAGAATTTACCCTATTTTACTTTAAAATACCATTTTTACCCTTTTTCCTTAATACCCTTTTTATTAGACTTTTTCCAAATTTTCAACGGAAACCCTGTATGTGAGTGCATTGGCTTATCGACAATGACGTTCGGGTTTTCCGAACTTGTCAGGTGTAGCAATTTAGTTTATTAATGACACGGCCGCCAACATGAAAATACTGCTTTTCAGAAAAAATTATTTTTTTTTGTCGCAAATTCGATGTTAAATTTCTTTGCAATATTGCCCAACGTTGTTCAAGCGTAAAGCGATATAATATTGACTGATAGTCAATATTTTGCATAGAAAAATTCTATAAGCGCCAAAATAACTTTTGATATGAAAATTTACTTACATAGATTATTTCTAACCCTTCATGCAAATTAGAAAATCCTCACAGTTTGTTTTAGTTCTTTTTTTAAATATATTTTTGCTTTATTTTAACCTCCTTAACTGTGTTGTCCCTAATACTATTATGAAATTTCCAATAGGCCAGTATTTATGTTTTAGTAATCAAACGTTATTATTCCTTGCCTTCTTATTAAGACCAAAAAGTTTATGATGGATGCCATTACGAAAATATCAATATCGTACATAAAACTTTGTTTGCCAACACCCAAAAGGTACACTTTTGTGTCTCCTTTTTTGCTCAAAAGAGGTTTTTAAAGAATATATATACCACAAAATAAACATATACTCGTATGTATATACATATGATATGTATATGTATGCGTTTTTCATATAAATTCGTATGTACTTATAAAAAATAAAGTATTTTTTTCCAACATTCGCATGACTAAAATCCATAAAATATACAAGTCATATTGAAAAATTTAATACATTCATAGGAACCAGGGAGAAAATCCATTTTAAAAATTCATTTCTATACGAGTATGAATTTTAACAGGCTTTAATCTACAACACGCTCATCGGTCGACTGTATTGGAGAAACTTCAATGATGGCCGTAGAGAAACATGCGCAACATTTTTATTTTTATTTTTATTTTTATTATCATTATTTTTTGTTTTGTTTTAAGTTTTAACTCCCCATCGATAATAAAACTTGGTGTTATAGCTTGTTGTTGCTGTTGCTTCGCCATTGGGGGGTTGTTTCCAGACTTGTATCAAAAACTTTGCTCGCTGTTCAATATTCTTTAAGGTGCCTGCCTGCCTGCCTGTTGTTCGAATTTAAAACTTTGATTTTGTTTCACTGATAAAAATCCAAAATGTTGCCTGTCTGACTGGAGTTTAACTGGAGCTTAACTGAAATCCATTTTTATATTTTTTTAAATATTTGTTGTTTTGTTTTCCTTAAAGTTTTTGATGATAAAAATAAACAGATTTTGTTCTTGCGCACATGGTAATATTTTAAAACTTATTTAAAGAATATTATATAAACGAGGGTGGAGTGAGAAGTTAATTATTGAGGATGTACATTCAAATAACATTTGTTATTAAAAATTATTCGTCTATTATTTATTCAGTATTTGTACAAAAACTGTTATGAAGTAAAAGTTATCAAAATTTTCATTCAATTAGACTTTTGATTAGTGATGGCATGAACTTTCACTCACGCTCATGTCAAGCTTTAGTTACGCAAGAGAAATAAAAAATTAATTACAACCACGAAAACTCTAGAAATACTGACAGTTTTTTTTTTGTACAATTAAAAAAATCACACCTTTTCTAATATCGCCATCAAAATTTTTCATAAAAATTGTTGTTAATATTAGTCCTATCCAACTATGTATTTACAACAAGATCCTACTCACGCAAACGCTCTCACGTCAAATGAACTTAATCAAATTCATATACGGAAAAAAAATATCTTTCAAGATTATGCACGATCACTTGTGATTCACAAAAAATCACGTGAGTATAGCCAATCTCTAAGTTGCATTAATAAATATGTTCGTTAACTGTTTTGGATTTTGAGGAGAAGGCAAATTTTAAACGAAACATTAGATATAAGAGCGATTGAAAATATGAAGCCTTATTGTGATTGGCGATTTTAAACTTCGAATCGCATAATTTGTACTAGATTAAGGAGAGAACGCAGAATTTTTCGTTAATCTAATACAAAATGTCGAAGTCGAAAACGTACTTTGCCCACCACCAGAACGCTGACTTAAATTTGTTTAAAGTAATTTTTTTAAGTAATTTTATAACGTTCTAATCTATCCCTGAATTCGATTCCTACAATGGGAAGGTTGTAAGGCTTCGTTACAATCACTTTGTCCTAAATTTCTCTTCAAAGAATTATCGATCGAGCAGTGCATGCCGTATGATAGTACTTTATTATGAGAATCTTTTTCCGCTAGTAAACGTTTTGATTACTATTATACATTCAGAGTCGTGCTCTCACATGCTTAATCGGAAGTGGTTCAGATCAAACTTATTGTTGTGGCAGTGGACAACCTTTGCCACAACAAACAAAAAACAAGCTTGGTTTGAAGACTCCATCATCTTCGGTAGAAAAGATATGAATTAGTCATAGAAGTTTGTTTGACTGATTTTTTTTCTGCCAGAACTTATTGGAAAGCAATGTTGATCAGAGCGCCACATATTAATAGCGACAAATTTGGTTTGACCGAAATTCCACGGTTTGGTCTTGGATTTGACTCTGCTGTTGCTAATCCTTAAATCGAAACATTTGTTTTTAAATACTTAAGAATAATAAATACCTTAGGAAATAGTGGTTTTTAGGCCTCTAAAGTCCTAAATAAATATAATGACGACTAAATTCATTAACAATAATTCCACGCCCTTCCATGGCATTTGGCGCTATCTGAAAAAATGGCAGCTCATTCAAATTATGCCATTAGCATTGCTCGGCCTTGTATATTTTGATTTCATCTTTTATTTCAATAACATATTATTTTTAAATAATTTTTGTATATTAAAATTCAAATAAATGAATTTTAAAAAAGTAAGTGAATAATGCCACTTGTATTTTATTTAAAATTCGTTTATTTCATAAACGAGCTTTAGGTCTTTTTATATAAAAACAAATTTATTTTATTTCAATATTTCAACGCCTCTTTGGACGTCTTCTTCAGGAAAAATATTGTTTAAAAAGTGTGACAATAACAAATGAAAAAATTTGAAAATTGTTTTCAAATACATATTTATATAAGCAAATTAAAAAAAATTAAACAAATCAAATGAAAATAAAAATTTCTAAAGAAACAAAAAACCAAAGGAAATAAAATTTATTACTGTAATGAGAATATAAACACAAATAAACACAGCTGTTTTTTGTTACCGAGTAACAAGAAAATTACCAAGCTTGCCAGACTGGTACTTTGTTACTCGGCAGTTGATAATTTGTTAATTTTACAAAAACAAAATACACGTAAAAAACTATCGAATAACGACTAACGAATTAACAAGGCCGGTGTGAATAACCCTCAAGTGTTTTCAGTTTTGAAGAAATTAAAAATTTTTATAATTTGGTTAATATAATATTTAAACTTGAGGGCTTTTATCGTTTAACAAATTTTATAAAAAAAAAAAAAATCGATATTTCGATAATCAATGGCAGGTAAGAAGCGAATGACGTGTATGGTACAAAGGCCTCTTTCACTAACGACATTGATGGGACTTTTTGAGAAATACATATGAAATATTTATACGAACTTATAGTGATAGTTGTTGTACTAGTAATGGCCGCACTTTTTGAATAAAACTTGGCTTTTTTATATATTTGTTTTTGTTCCTATTTTCTTGAACTTCTTTCAACAGGATTAGGTTTATGGAATATGATGATGAGTCAGGCGAAAGTACATTGTTTTATGATTTTTCTAATTACTTATCACATCTAGGCGGGTCTGCAGACCATCAAAGTTTTTCCCGGGGGGTTCCATAAACCTTTATTGATAAGAAGTGACGAAAATTCACGCCGTTTCTGTTTTAAAAACCAATTTCAAAAGTGATGAGTCCTTTGAAGAGAAGCCGCTTTCATTTAAGCTACAATCTTTTAATTTAAAGTCTTGTACAGGCGGAAAACCTTAACCGAATTAGACTTTGTGATATAAACGTAATGAGTTCAACGATACTTTTTTGCGGGTTTATTTTTTTCGTTGATTTTCGTTTACGAAACAGATCACTGTGAATCAGTGTTTTGACTGAAAAAGGAATTTTATTGGAAACTCACACTCAGCCTCCAATTCATCACCGACCCAGCCTCTTATGAAACCTATTTGCAATGCGGAGAAACTTGTGACGTTCTTTTCTAAAAAAATGTTTATAAATTTTATTTTTTAATTTATAAAAATATATATCGCTCTTATTAAAAACCTTTATCTACCTTACGAGGTTACTTGTGCTTAACCAATGAAATTATGCTTTTGAAGAAAATTTAATTCTATTTGAAAGGGCAAACAATTTCAATTTTTTAAATATAAAATGCCATGAAATGAAAAATTTTCTTAGATTGTTTTTCTAATTTTTTCTTAAAACTTTAATTCACTAAAGATTCCTTCAGAAATTATACTCACGCTCATGATGAAAGGAAAAGATTCACGCAATTCCAGTGAGCGGTATCCAAATCCAATTAGAAAGAAAAACGTTTAAAGAAGTCTCTTTAGATTAAGTTCAGGACATACGTACAACTGAAATTCATAGAATGTCTGTACAAATCACGAAAGCATTTAACTATTTAAATCTTGAAAACATGTTGCAATGCCGTGATTGCATACTTGCCGACTTCCATGCTTTACAAAAACATCATCTACTCCTAGCGACATTTTAAAATCAAAAATTGTTGTAATAAAAAAAAAACAAAAACAAACAATTGAAACGACTAATTGCATATTTGCATACAACATGTTGTACATACACCAACAATTACATGTTCGTTCATACCATGCAATAAAAGCACCAACAGCAACAAGAAAAGCAAAAAAACATACAAATTTCATTTTACGTCCTGGCGTTTTTGGAAAGTGTGCGAGTTTGTGTGTGTACGAGTATATGTATGTGTGCTGCAAGTGAATAACTGGCGGCATCATGTATCCCCATGTTTAATAGCAAAATTAAAACCTTTCATCTAACACTTCAACATCTATAAAATAGACACACATTGTTCAGTGTGCTTGCCAGAAAGGATAAAGTCTAATCCTTAACCAAATGAAGGTGTTTTAGTGTATTTTATTGTACGGCTCCTTTCAGTCGTTGTCTGCTCCCTTTTTTGGTTTTTTCTTCTTGTGGCATCTAGTGTTAAATGGCGTTTTCGAACACGTAACAAATCAACGATTTTTGGGCTGTTGTTTCCATTTTATTTTTTTCACGAATCCATCACTTTATGTTGTTGGTGTTTTTTATATAAAATTTTTTACGTATTTATTTATTTAAATATTTACAACATTCAATCGTAGAGAAGTGGTTTTCATAACGATCTTTTGATATTTCTGAAGAGAAGCATTATTTTTTTCGCAAATTGATTTAAAAACAGTGATTTTTAAAAAACTACCTTCAAAAAGTACTTTTTAAAAGTTTCTCTCATAACTTAAAAAACTACTTTTCCATAATATACTATAGTACTCAGACAGGTACTATCTTACAAAATTAAAAAGGGGTTTACTAAAGTAATATAAAGTACCAGGTACTTGTTACACTTGTTTCACTTGTACAGTAATTGCTAAAAGTAGTTTTTAAAAATTACTTTTTACAAGAGATCCTTTCCAAAGAGTTTAAGTTGCGAAAAAATATCTTTTAGAAAAGTACTTTGTAAAAAAGTTAATTTTAAAGATGTGTATTGTAAAAAATGCGGGTTGTAATTTAAACAAACTTTAAGCAAAAATTCTTGAAAAGAGATTTTTTTTAAGAAAGTACCTTTTAAATGATGAGGAGGAAAGTACTCTTTAGAAAAACTACTCTTTTCGAAAGTACTTTTTTGAAAAATTATTTTTTATGCTTAGAAAGTTTGCTTTGAATCCACACTAGAATGAGCCTTTTATAAGATCGTTTGGAGGTGCATTCCAAACTGATAGCATTTGCTGAAATCACTTTAAAAAAAATGGAACAATGGAACTAAAAGACTAGGCCTCCCATACAAAGACTACCGGGCTATACGTGCTCATGCATCTGAATTGGAGAGACAATGCGTACGCCGCCTGCGAAGACGCCACCAATCACTTTAGTGGCCTCACAAAGCTATCAGCTAAGGGGTTCTATAACACCGGGGGAGTATTGCGTTGATTCCCTTTAGGTTAAACCTCGACAAAGACTCACAGGCAAGACCGAAATAGGTACTTCATAACAAAAAATTATAAGCAAATTAAAGAAGGGGCATGAAAAGAGGTAAAGCTCTAAAAATATGCAAAATTGATCCCTGAGTCACAATATGAACGCTGCTCAAGTATCACAAAGGGGTCATGAAGAATTGTTCCAATTAGCTCGATAGACACTATTTTATTCGGTCTGCGGTCAGATCTTAAAATTAAAATTTTGTACAACTGTTTTTGAAAGCGCTTTCTTAAGACGTTAGAGTGAAGTGCGACAAAGCTGTTAAGAAAACTAAGGTATTCCCTTCATTATAGTGATTCGTACAAAAAAAAGTGAAAAAGTCCATTACATTGTTACATTACATTTCCATGGAAATGTGCGAAGATTATACGTTTCAACAAACACGAAATTGTTCACGAAAACCTCGAGTCTTGTAGTGGTTGTTATTGTTGCTGCAATGTTGCTGATGTAACATTAGGTCGCTTGCAATTGTCGTTGGAAAAGCAGCAGAAAACAAAAACTACTGGAGACCAATTGCTGCCATTATACTCGTATAACGCATTGGGATTGTATTTCCTTTAGCACACACGATTCCAATGGGCAATAAAAAAATATTTAAATTTCAAAATGGTTCCTTATTATTAAAAAGAAGGCAAGAGAAAAACTTTACTGAATTTTTTGCAAAAGCATATTTTTTCATGTCAAGTTGAACTGACCGCTTGATATGTATGTAAGATTTTTTTTATTTGATAGACACAATATATACTACGTTTATACGCACGTCCTATTTGCAAATATAACTATTTGCAAATAACTAATTCACTGTTTATACGGGAAATTGCATACAGAACTTATGTTATTATTAGTGATGCCATGTGACGAAAATATGATTGTTTGGTAAGTAAAACACAAAAAACGTTTATGAAGTGGCAACGTCTTACTTTTTATTTGCAAATAGAGTCGTTATTCACGACTTGTTAAGTGAGTTAATAAGTTACAATAAAAAAGTTATACGGCAACATTCTTCTTTTTTATTTGCAAATAAGACGTGCGTATAAACGTAGTAATAGACAGGTAGACAGAATATACTAAGGAGGAATATTGGCTTAATAGTCGTGAGCCAACTTAACTATTTCACAACTTAATTAAGCTTCATGACTGGAGTTTTTAAAAACAAAGTTTAAATAATTAAAATTTACTTGAGTCTGAACTCGATTACGTCTCAGCAGTACCACTCTTGAAGATGCTGGTAAAACTTATCCTTCTTCTGAAAATCCACTGTTTCATTTAAAATTGCTCCCTGGTACAACTAAAGCTTTCAGCTGAATCTGCTTGTGGTTCTTAAGGACTAAGTTTCTAAAATAAGAAACTATAGTAATTGTTAATGATAAATTTTGATTTCGGGTTATTTAGAGGAATTACATGTGAAACCTACTCGTATTCTATTTTCGCTAATAATGAGCATAAGAAGCTTTTTATTATATAAACCTTCAGGGTTAGATAAAGAAATCAATACACGAGGGTTCTTGAGAAAATTTTCGAAAAGAGTGTTTGAAAACTGGGGAACAAAATTTATTGGAAAGTAGTTTTGTTTACTTAGAAATTATTATTTGAAATACTCTGGCTTAAACGATGAAAGTTATCACGTAATTTGTTGCAAATAACGTTTTTATTGTATTTGTCAACATAAGAAGCGATAAATTAAAAGAAATAAAGAAAACTGTTGAAAATATTTAGTACTTTTTAAACCCTCCCTGTTTTTATACCCCACATCTTTCTATATCTCTCGTAGTACTCGTAGCAAATAGAAGAGTTTTCATGCCACAAACTCCATGAAAAATCTTATCATTGTAAGGAAATTATAAACAAAAGGGGACTTTGATGATCCGAGGGAATTTTCAAATTAAGAAAATTAAAAATTAAAAAAAAACTTGTCATTCCCTAGTGAACGAAATTCTATCCTGCGAAAAATTTTTCCAAATTTATTTTGTTTACACTTAGAAGACTATTCACGAATGTTTACTTGGTGTATTATATTTACTTACTACGCTTATAAGTCTCAAAATACTTATGTGGTTTAAATAAATTATCTATTTTTCACTAAAAGCTCGTTAGAAGCCATTAGATACAACAAAAGATGAAAATCGGTTGATGAACTGATGAACTCCCTTTCCTTTGCCGACTTATACATAGATTTTCAAAGTCCAAGACTTGTAAAATTCTTTATGCTTCTAGTCCTATAAAATTTTATATATTTTTAAAACCTTGCTGCTCCGTGATAGCATCCTGATTTGATCCTTCATGGAATTACGAATGAGGAATGCTTCTCAAAGAATAGAGAAATCTTGTATATAAATGCAATGACATGTGACAAGAAGCATTAACATTTTGCAAATTATTAACAAAAAAGTAAAAACATTTAGTTATCACTGCTTGCACTTTACGCAAGATATATTTCCTGGGGGTTTTAGTCAAATTTGCTGCAATTACTAAAGCTTTACTGTAACGCCGTTTCATGGACAGTGCCATAGTATGTCCACGACCGTCTGCAATGAGAATTTATTGGCTCAGGAGAATTTGTTCTTCCTTGAAATAAGTCCGCTGTTTTATCAAATAAATGAATTTTATTCCTTGAAACTATAAACAGCTTTGGGAAATAATGGAATCATATACACAATTGCCGTTGGCACAAACGGTGGCCATTGCTTCATTTCGCCGAATATACGATGAAAACTATTTCCCAACATCTTCTTGATTTTGTTTTAACCAGACTTTATCAAATATTGATGCAAACGAGAAACCAATCACAAATTAAAATGTTTACTGGGTAATACTTACTGGTTCTGTTATCCTTGTTATTAAAGTGCTTTTAATAAAGTTTAAAAATAACTATTATCGTTAAATATTGATGATACACTTTTTTCTTGAAACTATACTCCTTCTGTTGTAAGAAAATATAAAAAATAATAAAAAATAAAGAAATTATTAAGTGTAGAAGCCATAAGTGCTTGGAATGACCGAGAGTGAGTAAATGGCTCTGTATGTGTTCCACCATGTTTAATAACTTTTAAACGGAAATTCAATACATTGTCCAACATGGCCTCAACCATGTTTTAATACAATACGTGACTTGATTTCATTTTCGTTTATAAAACACATTTAAGGCGAAAAACTGAAGATGGCGAAAAAATTAAATGTTTACAAACTTCAAGATGTTTAACAGCAATTGAATTGAATTTGATTGCATTTTTTAAATTTATTTCAAAAAGACTAGAGTTTTTAATATTATAAGACTAAGAAAGTAAAGAAAATGTATGTGCTTTCTAATAGTAATACTATTAAAATATAATGGCGTTTTTTATGGTTAATGCTACAAGTTGCAGAGACAATTCAAGACAACTAATTTTTTGACGTTGAGTCCCATCATAAATCGGAGACGTTGAACCCGGTAGCGAATGAAAATATAATACGAGTATTTTCGAATTTTTTATATGCAAAATTTATCGCTCCACCTCAGCCAGAAAAATAGTCGCCTTTCGTTTGAATCATTAAATTCTGACAAATGACTGACTTTTTTCTTAGAGACTTTCTACAGATTTCTGTCAGACATTGTACAAACTACTTGTATGGCGGCTTCCTGATCGCCACATCGATTGATTTCGTACATCAGTGTCTAATTTATCATAATTTCCTTTGGTTTTATAATTGTAATGGGACTTTTTGCTTTATATTTTTTTATTTTAACCAATGAAGCGTCTGATCTTAGTCCATGCGAGAGTTCTCAAAATACAATTGAGCGGCTGTAACCGTACGGAGAATATTATTTTGGCGCCTTTGAATTTTTTTCTATTTTATGTGCCACACAACTGGATTCCATTATATTAATTTTGGGATCGCATTGTATAGAAGAAGTTTGCAATTCAGGCTTAATGTCGAATTTCGTCCAATAAATTTGTTCAGCCTTTAATTTAATTTTGATCAACTGATCTTCTATGAGCGTCATGTTAAACGATGATCAAGGCGAATGCGTTGGTATTTGAACTCACTATATTACCTGACCTGACCTGACCTCACAAATTAAGGCTTGTTAATAGGTTGTGAGGGTTTGCGGGTATCTTTTGCTTCATTTTACATACGGAATCAAAGCCCGGAGAAATGTCAATGAAGAGAGCTGTGCAACATTTTTTCCTTCAAACACAGTTCTAACAACATTTACAAGTCGGTGTGTTAGTTCGATGAGCTTATGTTTCCTCCTGAAAGTATTGGGATCAGCCTGCTCAGAAGTAGTTTCTCAATTTGCTCTTGGATATTAAATAACAGCCTTATAGGACTGTACGATTCTACGAACGTATCATCTCCTCCGGCCTTAGGGATCATAGTGATCATCGAAAATTTTTAATCTGTTGGATAGTGTTGAAGGCACTACAAACTAGAAGGATAATTTTTTTGCGCCATACTAGCCAGTTCTCCAAGAATATTGTTACTAATTTTATCAGCATCAAGTTTGGATACGCTATAGAATACTTTTTAAGTGGTGACAGTTCTTGACCAGTCTCCATTCCAAAAACACACAGGGGCTTACTTATCGTGGGTCTTTCATGCCTCCTGTTACCTCTTCATAGTGAATAATCTGTTTGCGCTGTTACGTCTAGTCCGCGTAGTTATTGTTGTTTCTAGCGGTTTTTTGAGCTGTTGAATACATTCGTTTAGCCTCGTTTTTAGTTGAGGTGATCTGTATATTAAAATAAACTTTTTACAAAATCTTCATTTAGCTTTCGATCAGATCCCTGTGAGAAAACTGTACAAATTTTATTAGACAGTCTTTTGGACTTCTGTACGATCAGTCAAATAGAATTGCTTTCTATATTTCTTTACATGTATGTATGTTAGAAATGATACGAATGTCAGCTAAGACATTAGAAATCCCATGCCCCTTTTAAACGAAATTTTGGTGGCTGGCATAATGCCATCAGTAATTCTTCATTTCTTATTATTTATATTTTTGTTTGTTTTTATTTTACGACTTATTGATGATGTACGTTTTCCGCTGCATAGAGCGGTTGCAGGTAAAGTGAAGTAGCCATCGAAATTCATGCATCTTAAATCGTTATATATTCTTGCGCAACTCCTTTTAAAGTTAAAGTTTTTCGACTGTAAGCAGCAGTCGAAATGCGGTTATTGATTTAATATCAAATTTACAAATTTATTACGTACTTAACATATTGGATATGTAACGCGGGAAGGTGTTGTTGCCATTAGAAGCTTTTTGCCAATAATCCATATTCGAGTAGTTCGTCTAAAGTCGACGATTTGAAATAAAAAAGATGAACTCTTAAATCTCACATCGTTTCTGTTTTATTTTCATTCCATTTTCGATTCGAGCTTATTGCAAAAGTCTTGATTAATAAACTTTTTTTAATTTGTTTCTAAGAGAAAGAATGTTATTTATTTAATATAAATAAAAATTATTGACGGTCTTGACATTTGACCCCTAAACAGTTAACAGAAGCCAGTTGAGCGACACTTGAATCAGAAAGCGATTAACAGACGACATGATCGGTATTAGAATTACAGGAAAGAAAAACTTGAAGGAAAAATCAAAGTCTTATAAACATTGTATCGTTAGAAATCTAGTATTTATTGTCTATGTATAATTGGCACAATTAATATTTATTTGCTTTCAATAGTTTCTTTTTTGTTGTTGCAATTTTCAATAAATTTATTATAATATATGCAAACGAAAGAACAAAAAACAAATAAATCTCTAATGTTGCTGTGGACAATTGTTAACGAATGTTTAGAGTAATTTTTATTAGTAAATTTTTTTTATAAATCATTTATTTAAATTCCATTAAAGAGATTTTCAAATATATATTGAAGTATGGTTGTTATTTTTATTGTGGATTGGTCCTGCAAGAGGTCTAGGTCGTATTTTAGCCATTGAGTTGGCCAAACGAGACTGCCACCATACTACCGCAGTTGATTTTCATCAAAATCTAACAGAGAAAAATGCTTTGTATGTTGCACGAAACTATCAAGGCGAAGCAGAATTTTACAAGAAAGGTTTATTTCAAATTTAAAAAATTACACAGGCCAACAGTATCTACTCTTTTATAAATACTTGGTATTAAATAACTTATGAATGAATTACAAGAACATTACAATCTTTGGGAAATTTTTGATGAGCCGCTTAGTGTATTGTTAAACCATTATTTCAAATAATGTATGTCTTTGTATACATATGGCCATTGCAGAATATTAATTTGTGGCTTTATTAGTTGAATGAATCAAATCAACTATTTGAGATAATCTGTTTGTCCGCCAAGTGGCTTTAATACAGTTTTTAAGCCGTTGCAATAATCCTTTTCATATGTTCCATTTACTCCTCTGGGGAGCATAGGGACGTGCATAATACTTCCACAAAAAAATTTAGAAGACATACTCTTTCAAGTCGGTAAATACGAATCACAAAAGAGAACATCGTGCGATGGTAATCCTATTTTAATATCATTTGAAATGTTCTGAATTCACATCCTTATCTAACCGCTTGATAAATGTTTTGGAAGATTTTGTTTTACGGGGAATATTTATCCGGGTAAAGAAATTTATTTTTGTTTACATAGTTTGGATGTGGAACCCAAGTTTGGAATATCTCTTCATCATGACAGCAGTCAAAACATTTACTACCTCAGCCACACCAGCATATTAGTATGAAGCATTTAGAACACTAACATAATATGTACAAAAAGCAGCCGTGAGAGTGCAGATTTCTGGGAGAAACTTAAAAATATAGATTCCAAAGAAGTCATTAAAATGCAGTTATTAAAAATATGGCCCATTACCAAATGATTTCAGCATAAGCTTTTCATTACCCGATTTCCTAAGAGTAGCAATTGGTATATCCTTGTGTGAAAATTTAAGACAAATATTCTTTTGAAATTCGAGCTTAAAATGCACTAACGGAGTGTTTGGAATGTCATTACTCAAGAGCGGCTTCTATTTTTGTTTTCGGTTGGTATGATATTAAAGACCCATCATATAGACTTATTGTTGATTTAGTGATTTTATTTCGATATTCTTGGTTAATATTTATGTTTAAACTTAATGGCTAGAAAAAATTTCAGTACAAGCGAACCAGCCAATTGGAAATCACAGACTTTTTTCCAAAATATTTTCATTACATGCACCCCACTGTACTATGTGCCCCTAGTAAATGAACAATGTGTATAAGTTTTTGTTTTTATTTTTCGTGCCAACTTTTGCCACAGACATTTGTCGTTTATTAAAATTTTTATATTTTAAAATGCAACACGAAGCATTTTTAAGAGTTTCATTTCCAGCAACACATTTAGCGAATCCCATCCATTCTTTAGATATTTAATACATTCTAGTGACTTTCATTAGCATGAAAAAGTGCATTTTGTACACATTTTGCGGTCGCATCAAGTACTTGTTTGCACACAACTCATACCTGGCAGGAGGCCTTAGACTCCTAAAGAAACCATGAGTAAAAATAACTTTGAACGAAGGTGTATTATTAAATATGGCGGCTTATGTTTCTTAAACTAGTTGCCTCATATTGTTTTTTTCCTCTTCTCTCTTTTTGCATATTTTCCAGAATAAAAATAAAACATAAACTTCTTTGCGTTTTTAATATTTTTTTCTAGTTTTTTCATGTCAATTTTTTTTGTTTTTAATGGTGTTCGTTTTTATGGCAACATGCACACTTCGAAAGGCATTCCTTTTTTTATAGCAGTTTTGTTTTTTGTTTTTTTAATTTTACTCAGAGCTTGTTACCCTACATGTAGCATTCGCTGACAGGGAAAATGGAATAACTTACGATCCTTCTAGAGAGTGAGTCGCAGTATTCGTTGACGTTTCAAGATAGGAATTCAATATCTGTTTTAAAAAGTCTAATATTCTTGTGACGAATCCGATGAATCATTTTGACGAATTTTTTTCTCACAATTTTTAAGAATTTGGCCGTAATTTATCTATCAACTATGCATATCATACTGTATTGTTTTAAAAGTAGAGAGCGTCGCTGTGCTATGACTGTCATATCGCTGTACTATGACAGTCATATAGTCACAACGAACCTGGATTCCCGCTTCTCATATCTTAGTGAGATCATATCTTATCTTAGTGAGATAGCAGAGGCCAGCTTAACATTAACATCATTTGGATTCCAGTGCACAGAGGCATCTTTGAGAACGACAGGTTGATGAGCTAGCAGAGAATTGCACAGCCTTGGATGTTTAACCAGAATTTAAACATACTGGCCAGAGAAATGATTTAAGTAGAGGCTTTTAGACTTATCTTCAGACCATTCACCCACTATAGTAACCAGCAACAA
Organism: Germaria angustata; assembly: GCA_963681545.1. Classification (NCBI taxonomy): domain Eukaryota; kingdom Metazoa; phylum Arthropoda; class Insecta; order Diptera; family Tachinidae; genus Germaria; species Germaria angustata. The sequence goes on along the minus strand of OY813002.1, from coordinate 49,823,247 downwards.
ATTTGACAGCATCACTCAATGTCGACTTAGCGATGACAGCCACGCATATTAACTAGTTAAAATACAGTGCCCATTGCATGCAAAATATTCTCTTAAGAATGACAGAGGATATAGATTACAAAGTTTGAGAAAATTATATAACCGAGTTCACTCCGTAGACGTGGATAGGCTTTTTTTAAATTAATTAACAAACAAACTGCGGAGCTACTTGGCTTATCTGCAGAGACACACGGAGTCTGCGGCAGGAGTCGAACCTGCGACCTTCGGACTACCAGTCCAGTACACTAGCTACTAGTCTACGAAGGCACTCAGCTATCCAGAAGAGCAGGAGGAGAAACTATAAGTATATCACCTGAACTAAAAATTAGGCTAAATAAATGTACTCAACAGCTTAAAAAACTTCTAGAATATAAAAAACAGAATTGCTACAACAATACGCACGAGAATTGGACGCAATTCCACAAACAGATTATTCACAATGCCAAGCTATCATGTAATGTAATGGGGGTTTGGCCCAGGATGGCCCTTTGCACTGCGACCATTGTTGATCTATTGTGTTTCCAAGCTATCATAGGGCTTACAATAATTAGCCCCTTCTGCATTATCTGAATGGAGACTGGGCAAGATCTGATACTAAAAGGATAAGTCTTTTCATTGAGCATTTAAGAAAAGTATTCATGCCAAACACATCCGCTGATATAGTCGACCTACCACCAAATGCTGTAGCATCTACTCCATTAAGATTTTTTTTTTTTTTTTTTTTTGGGTAAGATGGGAAAATGCTTTATGCATGATACGCGGATCGTCATTCCACGCCGTATGTCAGACTCCTTGATGGTTACCGGCTAAAAACCCACCTTATCCTGTTTCGGATATGTTGCCCACCTGGGTACCGCTGAAGCATTACTTCCATGTGGATCCCTCTGGGTCTTCAAATCGCCATCTACTGCTCGGCTGCGTCCAGAGCTCCGTTGTTGTCAGTAATATTACTGATGAGATTTGCATCATATTCTGTTGAGCTTCACGCTCTATCCAGATCCTTTTTCTTTAAACGAAGCACATGTTCGCTGTATTTGGCTACCGCTTCCCAAGCTCTTTCGTGATCTATCATCTTGTCGATAAGATTATCTGCCGTGACCGTACCAATTTGCATTTCCAGCTGTTCACGCCTAGCGGACCATCGTGTGCAGAAGAAAAAGGTATGCTCAGCATCATAGACAACTTCCGTATCCTCATACAAGCAGTATGGCGCGCTACATTTTTTCATTTTGTACAGATACTTTCTGAAATATCCGTGTCCAGAGAGCATATGCGTTAAGTAGTAATTCACCTCTCCATGTTTTCTACAAATCCACTTTTGAATATTGTAGATAAGCTTAGCTGACCACCTACCGTTTCTGTCTTCGTTCCATCTAGTCTGCCACTTCTCGATTGTTTCGCGTCTAACGTCTGGTAGGGGTAATGCGTCCGCAGTTGTAGCTTGTTTTGCAGTGAAATCTTTCATACATTCTGCTGCGTGTAGATCTATTGGTATCATTGAGGCTATTAGCAGTACAGCTGATGCCGATACCGTTCGGTATGCTGATGTTACACGTAATGCTGCAGTCCTCTGCACAGCGAGCAACGCCTTTGCTCTCTTCTTAGTTTTCAATGTTTCTGCCCAGATTTCGCTGCCGTATAGCAGGATACTGTTACAAGTGTCCATTAGTAATTTCCTCTTTGATGGAAGGGGTTCTCCAATGTTTTTCATTAGCCTGCTCAGCTGCCCGGTTATCTTTGCAGCTTTTGTGGTGGCATAATGTATCTGCTGCGAGTATGTTAATTTGGAATCCAGTCTTATTCCCAAGTATTTTACACATCTTTTAGTGGTCATTTCGACATCGTCGAATTGCATACTTATCTCCGTGGGTATCTGTCCCCTGGTTAGTAATAATAACTCTGTTTTTTGTGTGACTAGTTCCAGCCCATGTTCATCAAGCCAAGTTCTGGTTCGTATCATTAGCTGTCGCAGTCTCCTCTGAGCGTCTTCCGTACTCCTTGCTGTGATGACAGCTGCTATGTCATCTGCGTAACCAACAAGGAAGGTGTCTTCAGGCATGTCAATACTTAAAATATCATCATAGCTTGCGTCCCACAGGTCAGGTCCTAGAATGGAGCCTTGGGCTGCTCCCGCCGTGATTTGAGTCCGCTTTGGGCCTCCGCTTGTGTCATATATAAGTACTCTGTCCCTTAGATAATTTCCGATCATCTTTGTCAAGTATACTGGCACATCAAACTTTTCTTTTAAGGATTTCAGTATATCTATCCGCCTCAGGCTGTTGAAAGCATTCTTTATATGGAGGGTTGCAAGTAGCACTATTGGTCTACTGAAATGGTCCTTCTGCTGAGCAATTTTTACGACATCCGTTATTTCCTTCACGGCGTCTAGAGTGGATCTTCCTGGGCGGAATCCATACTGTCTTCTGGACAAGCCTCCCGCTCTGTTAATAGCTTCTGTTAGGCGGGGCTTTAGCAGTCTCTCTAATAGTTTTCCTGCCGTATCCAGCATACAAAGTGGCCTATATGAAGACGGCAAGTGAGGATCTCCCTTTTCTTTACTTATGAGAACAAGCTTCTGTTGTTTCCAAGGTTCAGGAAATACCCCTTCTTTCAGGCATCTATTATACATTTGTAATAGTAGTTCTGGTCGGCTGGATATTCTGGAGATCGAAATATCTATAACTGGCCTAAATTTGAGAAAATCCCCAGGTGTTGACAAAATTAGTAACAAAATGCTCGTGGACTTGCCAAGAATAGCAAACAAAATTATATTTCTAATTTTTAATGCTGTCTTGCGGCTTCAACACTATCCGGCTGAATGGAAGGTTTCGATGATCACGATGATCCCTAGGCCTGGAAAAGATCATACGCTTGTGGAATCCGACGGCCTATAAGTCTGTTATCTAACATGTCAAAGCTCCTTGAGAAATTATTTGTGATCGGGCTGACCCCAATACTGAACAGCTCTGGATGTATTCCGGATCATTAATTTTGTTTCAGGAAGAAAACTAGCACCATCGAAGAAACACACAGACTTGTTAATATAGACCGTAAACTGATGCAAATTAAATTAAAGGTGCTCAAACTAATTGGTTTATGGGTAGAAATTCAACACTAAGCCTAGATTGCAAACTTTTTGTATACGACGCGATCCTAAAACAAATATGGTGCTATGGAATCCAGTTGTAGTGCACCACCACTACATTCAACATAGAAAAAATTCAAAGGCGCCAAACTAAAATTATGCGTATGATTGCAGCAGCCCCGTGGTACGCGAAAATTTTGCGCATGCATCAAAATCTAGAAGTTCTTTTGGTTAAAACGATGAAACACATCACAACAAAAATTCATTCAAACCCTCTATCCCGTAATAATCCACATTACAGAAGAAGAATGGACACACTCAGCTAAGAAGGATGGACACTCTTGCTCTCAGCCGAGCACGAGAGATGCGATGACAACACAAGAAAACGTAGAAACTTGTGTTTTTGGTCTGGCGTTGGCTGGGCTTAAATAAATAATAATTAAGATATAAGATTTGAATACTTATTGTTAGTTCAATTAGATTGAAGATTCAATAAATAAAAAATTAGTGTTAAAAAATTTTGAACACGTAGGCTTGCCATTGTCCTTTTGCAAAAATTTTGATCCACCACCGAGAAGAAACGGAGAGGATGTGATCCATAAAGAAAAGCTGCAGAATCTCAAATCTTCTATGGGATCAAATACCGATACTAGTGTCTGTGACAACTGGACACTATCCCTTAGTCATACATGCACAGAGATTAGGAAGATTTTGTAGAACCGTTGTTACGTCGCTGTCTCTTATTAACAAGAAGTTAGTATGGGATCCCTCGATCTCGGCGATCTATCCGAACTTGCAGACATTAAACTGCAAGTCATAATGCGCTTCATAATAAGCTTCGACTGGTTCGGTGGTAGGCAGCTTTTCGTGGTTTTACAATAGACCTAAAGGTCTGATGAGATACTGACTTTCACCCTTACCTAACCTAACCTAAGCCCACCTAATGGTAGGAGAAAAAAATCTGGTTTCATGGGTCTGATAAGTTGAAAAGATCTCAAGCTTCCGCATATAGTCCGTATGTTGTGTCATGACCTTCGAACACAATTCTAAGCATGTAATATTTAGATCTTTGTGGACTTTCTCTATATTTAATGCTGAAGCGGTAACCCATAAGTCAGTCATATTATCGAATCAGAATCATTTTAATCTTTGTATCGTTCACTAATACTAGACAGTTCGAGAAGCCCATATCTTTCAAATCATTTAAAGTTGCTTGTATATGTATATAAATTTGCCAAAAATTCTTCTATTCCACCACATATTGGCCTCGTTTAACTAGACAAGATTTTGCAAATACTTATGTTGGATTTCATCGCGCATACAATGAAACATTTTCATTTCAAATCTATTAACGAAAAAATTGTCGTCTTAATAAAAACGAAGCATCACAATTATTTCAATATTCCGTATTCACTACGTTAAACGTGCCGGAAATCGTCTGACAAAAATCTCAAGACACACCCATTTTAAACGAATAAAAAACTGAATAGATTTGCTTGCATCACAATATGAACAATTGAATATTTTCTACAAATAAAAAACACACATCAAAATAAAAAAAAAACATTTATGTGTTACAAAAAATAAAGTAGAACAAGAAGTACAAAACGCTAAAGGTGCCATATGATGATGATGATGACGAACTTGTTTTTTATGTGATTTTCTTAAATAACAGAAAATCTTAAGAATTCAAAATTTGCTGAAAAAAAAACACAAGAACAGAAACCATATCAAAGGATCAAAAGGATATACAGAGGGTCCCAGCCAACAATACAACCTTTTCCGTTCCGTCCGTTCAAGCAGCAGCGGCAGCGGCAACCAGCAAGTACACTCACGCGTATGCTACAAGAAGTAAAGAAATAAATGAATGCATCACATCGCATCCATTGAAAGTGCTGCAACTTCTCATTCCAAACAAACACAACAAAAATACACAAGTACTTGGCCAAACTTCTTATTCAAATGTGTAGAGGCAACCTACGAACGATATTGTATGATGATTGTGTAATTATACACTCTGGGTGTGAGCTTGTTGAATCCAATTGTTTTGTTACGATTCTCATTCTCTTTTTTGAATCATTGTCCTTACGTTAATGTTCCGTTTTTCTAGAGTTTTTTCTTTGTATTGTTAACTTTTTTTGGTATACCCTACATTATGCTACAATGGCTGCATAGAAAAGTATCCTTATTGGGAATATCCGTAAAAAATATTAAATGACATTCGGGCAAATAAGAAAGTATTGAACTGTTTACGTCCCACATTACTAGGAAGGACTTGTAAAACTACTTGAGAGTATATTGGCAAGTAAATTGACGAATAAACCAAGCGTTTGGTGGTCAACTTCAATGTTTAATAACTTTTTGAAAATTCACTATGTGTAAATGAAGAATGCACCCGTGGATAAAATATGCTTGTGGCAACTATATTATGATCTATGCCATAAAATAATGTTGTGGCAAACATTATTTAGGTTTGTAGTTAGATTTGGCCTGAAACTTGTTATCGGTTATGGAAGTTGCAATATTATTGCACTGCAACAAAAGTTGGCTTATTGCACAAAAATATATATTTATTTATCTGTTAATGTTTCCAATGGATATTTAAACAATTTATTGCTTGCTGTTGCCTCACTACATTTTTGGAGCCAAGTTGCGTGTAAGTTTATTTCCAACTTTATCCAACCTGCTTTGAAAGTTTGATATGTAGTTAAACCCTGAGGTTATTGTCAACTTTTGTTGAGTCAATTCTTCGTTTGTTGGCAAAAGGGGCAATTCGATGCGAAACTGGTAGATGTACCATATACATGTACATATCTTCATTTCGTTTTGTTCTCTCATTCGTAAATGTTCACACATATACACACACCAATGAAAACACATTGCAAATTCTAGGAAGAAACAAATTTTAATAAGAAAACAGAAAATTGAACCAACAAAAGTTTAGAAATGTAAACTCGTTATGTTCTGAATTCCACAAAAAGGGATTTTAGAATCGAAGGAGCTTGTATGTCTTTTAAACATCTACCAGAATCATTAGCAAATCCGGGTATCTAGATTAAAACCCCGAAACAAATAAAAATTATGAAAATCTTAAATAACTTCAAGTAATAAATATATATAATTTAATATTATTGTTATATGTTAAAAAAAACACTGGTGACTATATCAAACTATTGCGATATGTAAGTGGCCAACATTTCTGATAGTGCGCGGCCAATTAATTCCACTCAATTAGGCCACGCCAGGCGAAAATTAAAAGTGTATGGGAACGTCTGTGTTATACAATGTAGGCTTGCGTCTAAAATGAGCTGTTGGGTAAAAGTCAAGGCAAAAACATTCATTCAAACATGAGCTCAACTAGTGGCAAAAATGTGTTCTACAAATTAAAACTGCTTAACACCTTCCGTCCAGATACCAGCTCCAGTACGTATCCCGCATTTGCTTCAACGTCTGTAAGTCTCAAAAACTAGTTTTATTTTAAGAACGAGCTCAATACCAGTACATAAATAATATTCTCTTCTCTTGAATATAAAAACAAAAAATATTGTATATAAAATATAACGATTAATTCTGAATATTTTTCTCTTTTAAGTTCTTGCAGCAATTGATTTATTCGCAGTTTTACATATGAAACGTAATAGTACTTTTGGACTTAAGAATTGTTGTCAAAGTAAAAGAATATGAAGTCATGAATATCATGAATATCATGATTTTATGTCATGGCAGGATGTTCTTCTCTGATGCTTTTGCACCGACTTGGAAACTGGTGGGAGATGTAAAATTTTTATGCATTTTTGCAAAGAAAATAGTTTTATATTTAATTGTGCCTATTATCAATAGAAAAATATATTTTATTCCGACATGTTACAAACTCGCTAGTTTTTCTTTGTGAAAGTGATTGTATGAAATATTATTTGAAGCAAATTATTATTTTCATGTGGATTCAAGGAAATAATTTGTATTTTAAGATCGATATTAAAGTTCCACAGATTTGTAGAAGTAATTCCCACATTCAATCAAAGATTCATAAGCTCTACTTCCTGGGAAGTTCAAAAAATGCTTTACAGGATTCTTGGACACAATGGAAATGTGATTCTTTGAGAATGGTATTTGTCATAGAGCTGAGACAACGTTATTGGTTGAAAATTCATCTCATATAAAATTAAAACTTTCATTTAAATTTTAAGCTTAAATGATATTTAAAGTCATCCGTACGTAAAGCAAGCCCAATGCGGTGTCAAAACTACGATAAAGATGGATATTCTTAAGGTCAGTAAGGAAGGCTTAATTCAAAAACGGAGTCTGGATTCATTTAAAGCAAAACTAAAAACTGAGTTAAAGAAAAATTCAAACATCAGCGAATTGTGAGAGACGTTTGTTCTTATATTAAGCGATTTGCTACTTATATAAATGTGTTTTACACTCAGCCAGTCTAATTGCTTAGATGGCACCCCCACCATCAGAATACGATTCAGTAGGCTAATCACAGCTTATCTGAAAATGTCCGATTAACGAAACCTCAATTAATAGACAAATAAAAAAACTGAGTTTTTTCGTACTTGATTTAAGCACTTTGGTACAGATTTAAATTTATTTGTGCTTAAATTTTTAAGTACGATTTAGACTTACAACGAGTTCTTGCTTCCTGCATATTAATCAATACGATCATTATATTTATTTCTCCTTATTTTGTATATTTTTTCATAAAATTCTCTAATAAATAATGAATTACATTGAAGAAACGTCAAAATAATTCAATACATCACCCATCGACCATATACGGCACTCCGATGTTCATATTTTCATAAAATAGAATCTCGAATTTGGCACCATTCATCTTGTCCGTTTTTTTTTGTTGTTCTTTGTGTTTCGTTACACCGGAATTTCGTTGTATTTTTCTTAAGTTCCTGTTAAAACATTCGTTGCGAAATCAGCACAAGTGTGTTTGTTTTTCTGTTATAATTTGCTAAATAACTGCCGTTTTCTATTGTTCCTTTGGCCAACTTCAACTGCGTACAATATGTGGCAAGATGAACAAACAAGTCCTTAACTTCAACTCTTACAAACACAACTAGAACTACAATGTTAAGCGGTGCGTTCGTTGGTCTGTGCATGCATATTTATGTTTTTGGTTCAGATTTATTTATTCCTTGTTCAATTCAATTGAATGGGTTTTTTCAACAATTCAATTCTTCTTGAACAACAATTTTTTGCCCGTTTTGTATTGCGCTGCTACACCAGTTTAAGTACTACTCTTGTTGTTGTATTTTCTTGCCATTGTTTTGGGTCTCAAGTAGTATTTCACATTCAAAAGAAGTCTTTATTATGTTGATGTTGAAAATTATTGGTTTAGTTGTGTTGAAAACCCCAAAAAATTACGACGATACGTCAATTAATCTGATTTATTGTATTTAAAAAAGTTATTATTATTTATTTATTTAATTATCATAATACATACAAACAATTTGGCTTTTGACTAATTTCAGCGACAAAAACAAAAAAACTTTATGCAGTGAAAAAAATTGGTAAATATTCCAAAGGAATGGCACTTTCATTGCTTCTTTAGTAAATTTTGTCTGCTTTCCAGGACCCAATTGACAAATTTTTGAATTGAATAAATAATTTTACAAATATGTACTTCATTTCATAAAAAAAAAATTTTCTTAAAATCTACATAAAACATAATTTTTCTTTAACCAGGAATGATAAAATTACTTTCATATAAAAAATAAATCGTGTATTCTGGCCAATATGTGCGCCTTACAGATGCGAGCCATCAGAAAATACACGATGCTAATTTAATATAAAATTGGTTCCAATGCAAGGTAATCATAAAAAGTTGACTTCTAAATCGGTGAATAAGAACCGAAATGAAATTATTAGAATTAATTCATGTTTGCGCTAATTACGGATCATAATTTTGACATTTTCATTATACTTTTCGAAGTTCTTTTTGTACTGGCATTTTATTAATGACCTGCCAATTGCAGAATTCTCTTGGTATTCTATTCAAAAAATAGTTTCCCTAACTTTAAGGAAAAACAAAAAGCTAAGCTAAGGTACAAAATTTTCCTACACAGTAGTCCAAAATCTTCCTCAATTTGTTTTCGTAAAGCTAGGAAAACTATACTTAAATGTATTGGTTTTTAAAAAAGATCATAATTTCTAATAAAAATATTTTAATAAAGTTATAGGAACAATTTTCAAAGCTAAATGAGAATTTTTGTTGCATTAAAACCCTTTAATAATTTAATCAGTTGAAGTGAAATATGTATATATAAAAAATTTGCTGTATGTATTCAAAATAAAATTTTAGCCTTGGCCGCTAAATGAATCTTATTTCAGTCAAAACTTTGTTATTATGACTAATGGCGTGGTCTTTATGAAAAAAATGCAACTTATTTTTGACATCTTAAAGAGAAAAAACAGAACTTATTGCACTTTTGTAAGCACAAACTTGTTAGGAAAGGTCATGTAATCGTTTAAATGGGCAATTTTTTTAAATTAGGGCAATAAATAGATTTTTTTTCATAAATTGATCGAGAATATGTTACACTTTTTAAGAAAGAAAAGAAAACCCTTGTGTTTTCTCATGCCTTTATTTTGGATAGAGCACTTTGTGGCAGTGCCCTTTACGGCAACAATTTTTATGCGTGAAAGATTACTCACGTTTCAATATCCAATAGAAAATTTCTCATTTTATTAATAAAATAATAAATAAATATTTCAGGAATTTAGTTCGGCTTTGCATTTTCGAAGAATATAAAATTATTGTCTGTGGCAACGGAAATAGTATTTAGGTAGACTATTTAAATTTTTAAAAATTGTTCTTTTCTGTACAAATTGTGAAAAAATATTTTTTCACGTTATCGGTCTACTACTTTATTTTAATATAAATAAAGTAGTAAAAACCTAGGCGTAGAATGGCAATATTTTTCCCTTCTTATGGAATTTCTTTCTCAAGTTGAAGGATTGTAGTCCTTCTTATGAAGCTTTAAGGTGTACAGGGTGTTGTGCACCTGAGAGAAGAGAGCGAGAGAGATAGAGAGAGAGCTATGCTTATGAGCTAATGAAATGCTTCTAAAGCAAATTTGCTTTCTAAAAAAAACTTTTCATAAACACTCGCATTAGATCAAGTCCCTTCAAAACGATTTATTTTTCAAAAAAGGAATTCATTTATTAATAATGGCTTGTTGTCATGGAATACTGTAATTTTTGGCCCCTCGTCTGCCTTTTGCAATATTGCGCAATACTCGTACTTGAAACCTGAAAAGGTGACAAAAACGAATGTCGTTGCACCCTTAAAATCTGCACAAATTCCTTTTCATGCAACATACTTTTTTACTTGAAATCTCTTCTTCTTTTCGTCAAGGGGTGGTGTCATTAACATGATCGCACTACATTGTTAATGAATGAATCTTTAAAAAATCTTTTTCATGACATTTGATCTCATTTTTGAATCATTTTGAAATCTGTTGGCGTACAGGAGGTGTTGCAACATATGTTTGGCCATTTCCGTTGTTGTTCCATTCTGTAATTTAAAACAGAAAATACTCAAAACTTAACGGAGGTTTTGGTAAAACAAATTCGTTACAGCTGCTTTTTTCAAATGTGTAGTAGAAGTATTTACGAGTATTTCTAACATTTTTCTAAACTGGTACCACCAGCTAGTGGTAACCGCAAGAGCAGCATACGTTTTCTTTTATTTTTATTTTTTTAACGCACGTCTTTTAATATTTGCTTTTGTGAAAGAGTTAAAGATGAAATTAAAAAAGCACCTGTGGTCTTCAATATTTTCTTTTTTGTTCTTGCCACCCAGTTGAAACTCACAGCTGAATCAACCACAATCTCGGAGTGGAACGAAAGAGCTAAAGTCTTGGTAACAAATGCTTAACAACTGAAGTCAAATGGTAATTATAATTGATTTCTAAATCAATATACATCGCGCATTTAGAAATGTGCGCTTGTATGTTTGTCTGAATTTCCCATAACTTGGATCTTTGAACAGGTTTAACATGGAATAAAGAATCCAATCGGCATATACGGCTGCGTGTGTTGGAATGAGGCCATGAACCAATGAATGAATGAATCAATGAGTGTTTAGATAATATTTGCCGTTGGTGTTGTGAAAAGCGTAATAAAATCGATTAAATTAAATTGAATTCATAGTTTTTGTATATATCGCTCCTTTAGTGAAACGTGGTCATATGCGTATCTCAAAAAAGTGAAACTTGGCCAAATGCGATTAAAGGCTTCAAAGACGATTCTAATTTTTTTGTTGTAAAAAAGAGGATATTTGGAAATAAAGTTTCCTCAGCAGCTCAACATTTTTAAATTCAATAAGTTTTTGAAATTTTGCATTTAAACTCTTTTAGATATAAATTCACTTAGCCTCGGATGTAATTAAATTTATTTTCTTGTACATATAAAAGGGATATTGAGGAACACTTTTTCCTCCACATCTAAAAAATTTATAGTTTTTGATGCATGTAAGAATAGTTTTATTCTAAAGAAATATCGACACTTGGATATAACTTCGGCTTACCATCATATAACATTAAGGAATAATTGTTTCCCAATATATTGCACTAAAGGAAGCGATATGTTTTTATCCTGCAGCGACGACGTCGTCACTCAATTAAACTGATTTTTTCAACTAAAATATTTCATGCAAATGTTTAGTGTACTTGTTGAGGGGAGAGTATTATTTAATAGTTCGATTCACTGGCATAGAAAACCCATTCCAAGGCTGTTCGTCATCATCAATTTTATAGAATCGCAATATTTTATTATGTTTCAAAACAACCCTGTCTTGCTGCCTTCTCCCATATCCCCGATTGTACATTAGGTTACGATTTAATAGAGAACTTCATTTTGTAGAACTAGTTTTTTTGACTTATGACTTTCTTGCAGAAAATGGTTAATATATACATACATATATGGTCGTAAATTCAGAGCTTTTTTATATACATTTTGAATGGATTTATTCGTATTTATGGCTTATTTCAGTTGTAATGTAACTTGTTAAATATAATGCATTTCCCATAATGTTGATTCACTTCACTAATCTTCTTGCTGAGTTTTCGAAACAGTACGTCCCTTAATTATTTCATTTTCAGTGTGCACGATATATAGGGTTATTTTTTAATCACCGAGAGCTCTGCGCCATCAATAACATTTGTCTTATATTCTTGAGACTTCTGGCTGTCGAATTGCAAGTGTATCAGTGTTTTGAATTCCATCACCAGCACATTTTGAGACTTTTAGTTGCCTGGGATCTTGAAGACTTGTAACAGCCGTATCGACTTGCAAGTCTAGTCCAAGTTTATATTTAGATAATTCTTTGAAAACTTTTTGATTTATTCACAATTAACATCGTGCGTTTCGATTGTATCAGCCTTTATATATGAAGGAATAGCATGTTTAAAAACACCAAAATCAAAAGAGAGCATATTATGATTGAATTATATGGTCAATATGGAGTATTACCTAGAAATTATGCACTGCTTTGAGAGGCAATATGAAATTAAAAATGTCGAGAATTATGGAAAAATTCATTTCTTTTGGTGGTACTTTGTCGAAGATATTCTTTGAAGATCTTGACCTTCTGGTCTCGGTAAGGTCACCCATAGAAAACACCTTGTCGGTGTTAAGGTCCCATCTGTAGCTGGTTGACGATGAGTAGAAATAGTCACTATAGCATTTCCTATGCGATTGCTTGGCTCTGCAGGAACGTATGCTTAGAAACCGCACAGACTTGAATATGTGAATAAATTTGACATTTCCAGAATTTTTTCTTCTTCTTGAGTTTCAAATAAACGACATAGTTTTCCCATTTGTTAATGCGAAATTTATCGAGCTACGCCTGTAAGAAAGTGCTGCTAAATGATATATTGGTTTTTGAAAAGAGTTCTGGTTGGATATCGAGAGCTCGAATTTTGAAAATTCATAAGAATGCGTAGAGTGTAGTTAGTCCTCACATCACATCACAGTGGGCCTAGTAGTTCGAGTGCACCAGCAAAAAAAAAACCACAAAAGTAACTTAACCTAAGACTGCCGAGAAGCATAAAACCACGGAGACTTACACGAAATGAACTAGATCGCTGAAAGAACTGAAGGTCATACCAAAAAATAAAAAAATTTTTATCGGTTGGGCCTTGGATATTATATCATGTGTCTGTTGAGTGTAGCTTCGATGGGTTCATCATGAATATTGATGAAAAAATTATTACTTTTTAATGAAAATAGGACAACATACCTCGGCACAAGTTCCAACATACGAATTGATGGAAATTTCAATACAATTCAAACGAAAAAAAAAAACAAAAAAAAAATCGATGGATATTATTATGTGTCGCAATTCTTCCTTCCGTATTGTAAAAAAAAATATTTTCTTAATATTAAAAATTTTAGCTTTAATTTTGCATTTCATCTCAATGAGGTGTTGCATTATTTTAATATATGTAAATTACATTTTTTTTCGTAACAAAAAATAACAGAAAATGTATTTAGGTCCTTTATTTTTTGTGTTATTTTTTAATTGGAAACATTTTGTAATTTAAATGTAAAATATTATATACACGTATTCTTGAAGACGATACGCGCAGCCGTAGCGAAATTTTAGATTTAATAAATTTATAAATTTTAACAAAGACTTTTGTGAAGCTCAATTTTATATAAATATGTATGTATGTACGTGTGCAAAGTGGATTAAATAAGCTCTATTCTGCATAATATGTACCGTGCGCGAAACATTATAGACAATAGAAAATCAATTGTCTAAATGAAGTACAAAATTACTGCTACAAACTGTCCTGACGTCTTTTTGAACAAAACGCTTTGCTGCGAAGTAAACGATGTTCCAATGGAAACTTTTGCCGTGTAATGATCCTAACCGATCTCTTAGATATGTGAAATCAGGGGTTCCAGAAATTAATTATTTGTTATGGATTAATTTGAAACATTCCAAATAAAAAATTAAACTTCCACAAAGTTGGTATACCGTTCCTTCTAAGTCTTTAACTAATATTAAAAAAGTATGAAAGCAGTGTATAACAAACATACAAATATTTTAGAAATTCATAAAAGTCTTTATTTTTTAAAGGCTTTATTGATGCTTATTGAGTTTTATTTATATGGGGATAAAAATTATTTAAAATACCTGAAAATTTTAACAACAAATATAATATCAATCAAATGAGAATTCTAGCTGCATAAAGCTCTTATTGCATGTTTATAGATGACAAGCTCTTAGCTGATTACTTTTATTTTTATACCTCTCATTCATCTTATTTTTATACATGCCATTAATCTTCGAAAAAAAAATAATGAAAATGTTGAGTTTAGGATGTGGAAATAGCGCAATCTTTGATCACTCCTAATGATATTCACGGAGGTACAGTACGTCATCTCTTTTGATTCCTATTCACCGATTTGGAAGTCATCTTTATTATTTAGAGAAAAGTTAAGTTTTTATGATTTTCTTGCATAAAAAGCAATCTTATATTAAATTAGCATCGTGTATTTTCCACTGGCAATAAGATTCGCATCTGTAAGGTGCACATATTCGCCAGAAGACACGATTTTCTTATGTGAATGCAATTGTCTCACTATTGGTTGAAGAAAAATTCTGTTTTTATGTAGACTTGAATATATAATTTTTTTTTTAATTTAAACTAAATTTTATATTTACTTTTTATAAGTTTGTATTTAAGATTAAAATTTGTCAATTGGATCCTAAGAAGTCGAAATATCTACTAAACTCATTCTTTGGAAGCAAGCAAATGTCACTCCTTGATAACAACTTGCATTTTTTTTCACTGATGAAAAATATTCGGTGGTTAGGTTAGGTTAGGTTAGGTTGATTGGAGGGGTATGACAGCCCATGTCATTACGACATACACCTAAGCCAGTGAAGGCTTGTTGTGCGCTCCCTTGAGTTAACCTTGAGTTAACCATAAGATATTGAACCAAAGGTCTAGAGAAACTCCGTGTCACTCACAAAGTTCCTTAATTTCCTCCAGCATATTCCCCGTAATCGGCTTATGTCCGGTAAGATGTCACTCCCAAGATATCGGGACCTTATTTGTGAGAAGGCGGGGCATTGGCACAAATAGTGTTCCAATGTTTCGCTCTCCTCCCCACATGCTCTACATTCATCTCCTCCCGCTATTCCCAAGCGTTTAAGATGTGCCAGTAGTTGAGAGTGCCCTGTGACCACTCCCATTATTCTACTTAGTTCGAGCTTGCTGAGTCTTAGCAGCTCCCTCGTTCTTCTCTCGTCTGGATCTCCCCATAGAATTTTTGTATTGATTCCCATGGTTCCGTTATTCCAGAGAGTTGAATGGGCCCTTTGTGCCCAAGTCTTTAGCTCTGATTTAACTGCATCGAAAGGTTTCGCGCATTCCAAGCTTATATTACCTAACTCTATTGCCCTAGAAGCAAGTGAGTTTGCCCTCTCATTTCCAGTTATCCCCGCGTGCCCCGGCACCCATATGATGCGCAGTTCACCATGTGTCGAGCAACTGTTAATGGCGTTTTTGCAATCCCAAACTGTACGTGATTTAGTGCGTTCCTCTGAGATTGCTCTGATGGCCATCTGACTATCTGTGAATATATTCACAAGTCCTGACCTCCTCATTACATTGAGTTCCCTGATACACTCCGTTATCGCCCGAACTTCCGCCTGCAAAACTGTGCAATAGTCCGGCAGGCGGAAAAACAGTTCCGTGGTGTTTTCTATATAAACACCAAGTCCCGTTTTCCCTCTCGACCTTGATCCATCCGTGTAGCAATGAAGCCCCATGGGGATCTGGTTCCAAGGGTCGGTCAACCAGGAATGGATGTCGGGAATCAATGTTCCGCAGTTGGCCTCTAGTCTAGTCTCCGGTATGCGGTCATTTGCGACACTTTCCGGTATGGACTCTCCTATGGCCGTAAAGATTCGTTGATGATACGCTTCGTGTTCCTGATCGATCCACTCACCCATCACCTTTAGTCGTTTTGCTGCTAGAGCCGCTTCGTATTTTATACGAATATCGATTGGCTGGATAGATAATATTGTTTCCATCGCACCTGTTGATGTCGTTCGGAAGGCCCCACTTATACCAAGACAGCAGGTTCTCTGAACTTTCTGTATTGTTTTGATGTTGCATTTATATTCCATCGATGTCCACCACACTATAGAGGCATAGGTCATTATCGGCCTGATAACGCTACTATAAAGCCAGTGTGTCATCTCTGGATTCAGCCCCCATCTCGTGCCTATGGCCCGTTTACAGATTGACCAACATATATGAGCCTTTTTGACTCTTTCGTTTATGTGGTCTTTCCATTTTAATTTCCGATCGAGAATGACTCCTAGATACTTCACCCTGTCGGAAATATTTATTGTCCTTTCAAGAAAGCGCGGCTCATCATATGGAGCTATCTTCGTCTTTCTTGTAAATAGGCCAATTTCAGTTTTTTCTGGGTTAACGTTCAACCCTCTTGGTTGAGCCCAGTTGTGTGCCAGGGTTAATGCCTCCTCGGCCTTCCTGCACAAATGATTTGGATCCCTTCCCTTCAGAAATATCATGACGTCATCTGCGTAGCAGACTGTCTCGAATCCCTCATCGGTCAGAGTCCTAATAAGGGTATGTATTGTTGTGGTCCAGAGAAGGGGTGATAAAATCCCCCCTTGTGGAGTTCCACATTGTACCCTTTTTCTTATACTTACATTGTGCGCCTCACAATTAATCCATCTGTTCCTTAGCATATTGCCAATCCAGTCGCGTATCGCCCGGTTGACATTAAATTGGTCCAGAGAATGGATAAGTGTGTCGGTATGCACGTTGTTGAAAGCCCCCTCAATGTCAATGCAAACCGCGAGTGTGTACATCTTCTCACTAAGTGACCTTTCTATAAAGTACACCACATTATGCAATGCAGTGTCCACTGATCTACCTTTGACATATGCGTGTTGCCTGAACCTCAGCATATGGCCTGCGATCCTGCCCTTAACCATGTCGTCAATTATCCTCTCCATGGTTTTCAGCAAGAAGGAAGTTAGGCTTATTGGCCTATAAGCCTTTGGTGAAGAATAATTTGGCTTGCCAGGTTTGGGGATAAACACTACCCTCGCTTCCTGCCAGCCTACTGGAATATATGCGTGTGTTAGGCATGCATTATAAATTCCTGCAAGATGTGACGAAACTAAATTCATCCCTTTCTGCAGGAGCGCCGGAAAGATACCATCCGGACCCGCAGCCTTAAATGGAGAAAAGCTTTTTATCGCTTCCATAACCATCCTATCGCTGATAATAGGCACCTCATGTTCACCACTTCTCCCATCGTCCAGCCTAGCCGAAAGTTCGGCCGGGCTGCATGGAAAATGTGTATCCATGAGGAGTTTAATGGTTTCCTCCACATTTTCAATTGCCCTGCCCGATTCATCCACTAATGATTCAGCCTGGATGTGGGCTTTTGACAAAAATTTTTTAATTTTAGAAACATCGCTTACACTGTCCACCTGTTCGCAGAAAAGCCTCCAGGATGTACGTTTAGCAGTTCTTATTCTCTTGTTGTAATTTCGGAGTTTATCACGATAATCCTCCCAATATACTGGTAATCTTTTACGTTTCGCTCTATTATAGAGTCGGCGGACTTCCCTCCCCATTGCCCGAATCTCCCCTGTCATCCAGGGTTTTTCGTATGGGGATTTTCTTTCCCGAAGTGGGCAACTCTCTTCAAACGACTCAACTAAAGCGTCCGTAATGATTTTGACTTTACCGTCTATGTCCTCTCTTTCTAGGCGATTGAAAGAAACCTGCCCTAAATGAGAATCAAGTGACCTTTCGAATTTTGCCCAATCAGTTTTAGCCCTGTTTCGAAAGGTTATAGGTTCTGGCGGTTGCCTTGCAATTTTAAACATAATATAACGATGATCTGAGAATGAGTGCTCGTTCAGAACCCTCCATTCAGCAATTTCATCGATTACGTTTTCAGAACATATGGTTACATCCAATACCTCCGCTCTAATTCTATTAATATTCGGTGGTAGTCCCGCCACATTTAAATTTTTGAAATGCTAATGATTGAATATTTCAATGGACACATGAGCTTATCTATAGTGGAGAAAATTTATGCTAGAACCTAAAAAGCCTGTAATGCCACAACCCTGCTAGAAATCATAGTGTAGTTGCCACAACCATGACTTTACCTCTCTTATTTGTAATACGAGAAATAAAAGGGTGCAATGAAATGGCCAACTAAACATATGCCACCTAAATTGTTTGTATTGTAGACCTTGCGTTTATTTGTGAAAAATCGATTATCGATTAATCTTAAGATTTTTCACATCTCTAATATAGATTTACTAAAATTTTACCACAACAACTACAACTCTTTGAGCGTGAAAAATTATATAGAAAGCAAATTTTAGTGGCAACAGGGCAAAAGGATTAAAAACGAACATGATCAATATTGACGTCCGTCAAATCTTTTAATGATCTTTGTAGGAGGAGGACCGACTGATTGACTGGATCTAACTGAGGGCTTATAAGTTTTTGCGATTCAAAGGAATGTCTTTCTTTGAAAGCTCGTAACTTGTAACGTCTTTATTTAAGCTTTTCCAAAAACATGGTGACGTTTGTTGCGGTTGCTGTTGCTTTATTGTTGGGTTATTATGATGGTGGTGTTGAAATAATTTTTTTCCATATTTTTGTTGTAAATAATTTGATGCTTGGCTTCTGGTTAATTACCACTTTCGTTACATGGCTGATACGCATTAAAAACACACACGCACAGACGCACTCATAAAATAGAAAATCAAGTAATAAGATGGGAAATACCATTCAAAATACTCGTAGTTGCATCAGAGAAATAAATTGATTCTAAAGTGATCAGCGTGTACGAGTATAAAAAAGTAGGTAATGAAGATGAACGTCATGAATGGGAATCTACGTATGAATGGTGCATAATGAATGGCTGGATGTGTCTGATGTGTTTCTTTTATTTTTCTTAACTCATTTTCTATAAAATTATCAAGCTGTTTTAACATGTCCGGAGTAACATTGAGCTCAAATTATACTATTTTGCTTTCATTACAAAATTCTTTCACAAACATCTCCCACAGAGCTTTTCTTAGGAATTATTTTCTCAACTAATTGATCTTTTATGGTTTATTGCGTTTTATTATTAAAAAATTTTCTTTGTTTGTAACATGACGAAATGTTGATTTGAAGTGCCGTATAGTAAAGGGTGTTTTATTTCCAGAATTTTTTTCACATATAAAACTAACAAAAATAACAGTCGCTTTGTTCACATATACACGGAGGAGGACATGACCTTTACTTGGTTGTGACAAAATCTATTGCTTAATTAATAAATTAAATGACTTTAAAATTATTTATGGTAATACGTTACAATATTTTCCTTTTAGAGATATGTACGTTAAATTGTTTAAAAACATCGCGTAATATGCAAAATTTCTTTACAATATTTCCAAGCAATGGTGCAAATTCATATTAAATATACGAGGGTAGATCAAAATTTCAACAAACTGCATTATTTAGCCATTTATAGAAGTCTACCGCGCACAGTGAGACAACGCCGGCATTAAATATAAGGAGTTATTGTAGAGCTCTGAAATTTTGCACAGGTTATTTTTGAGAGAATTCCAGTTTTTAAAAAAAATTAAGAAAATTCGCCCATTTTTACGCCCACCTCCCATACAATCGAAATTTTGTAAAATGCCGTATTGTCCGTAATACTTTAGGTATAACTTTCAATTTTGGTATATTTGAATGTTATATTGTTATAAACACTATCAGAAAAAAATTTTGAACTTTGGCCCACTTTTACCCCCAAATTTTAACATTCAAATTTGATATTACTGTAATTTATATCATTTAAAATGTTTCATGCAAAAATTACAATAACACAACCACTATTACGCCCACCTCCCATTGAAATGCCATAAAAAATAATTTTTTTTTCATTCTATCAATAATTTTTTAACATCATCATGGTATTCTAATTTTTTCAATTTAATTCTCATTCGAAATGAATTAATATAAGGATCTGATAATGTTTTCAAATAGTGCATTTAATCTTCATTCGTAGAAATATGCGAATTTTTACGAGAATGGAATAGCCTACAGTTTCTATACTCCTTATTCATTGCTTCTTGCGCTTCTTCGGATAACATTCCTATAGCAAAAAAAGTTAATATTAAATAAAATCAAAAAAAAAAAATACTTTAAAAAATAAAAATTGCAAACCTATTGGTAATATAGCCTCAGATACCATTTTGATGCTGTGAATGAGAACTTTATGGACAGTGATAGACATGTAATACCAGCCATAAAGCTCTACATACAATTTTGCAGTGTCCATGCAATACGTATGGAATTCACCAACTAGTATTTATAGTATTTAATATAATTTTAAAGCGGTGAAGTGAGTCTACATTTACACCAGTTATGTCAGCGGTTATTTCTGGATTTTCAAAAAATCATTACCATCATTGGGTGTTCCCCTGCTTTGTTTCACCACATCGACTTTTAAACCCCGAACTAATTTGAATTTTCTTTATTTCTGTTTTAACAGCTGCTTTCTGTTCTTTTGTGTCTTTATTTGTCCTCCACGCTTTAAAACTTTTATTATAACTGATATGTAATATACATTCCATGAATTTTATTCGAGCATGTAGCGGCGAAATTCCAAATTTCAATGTTTCAGCTGAATTTGTTCTCAAGATAAATGCATCCAAATTATTCATTTCAGTAGGTTTTGCTCCACATATGAAACAAACAGCCATCGAGCAATTCATTCATAGCTAAACTATTAGATATCGCAAACTTCTTGTTGAACATTGCGACTTCTGCCGTTTTTAAATTTTGAACAACAGCCAGCACTATCAATTTAAATTAAAAATTATGCAACTATCTAACCCAAAGTCAATGACCTTCAAAAAAATTATCAATCAAATGAATAATGTAAATAAAATAATAATAAACAATAAGTGAATAGTTGTAAACAATTTAAAAAAAATAAAAGTAAAAAGTTGTAAACATGCTATTGCATGCTAACATACGTATAGCGACAAATGTGCGCATTGCGTATTTTTTGTATATTTAAAGTACTTTTGCAAACTTTTGCTATATGTCCTTTACTTCAAATGAAAGCTGAGACTTCAATCTTTCATTTGATATAAGTCTGCACCTAGGGCGAGGGGCTGCTCTATATTTCCTAGTCCATTGAAAATGCAATTGTTCAATTTTTACACCACAATTCTGTTCTTAAGAAAATTTTTTTATGTTTCTTTTTTTAAATTTATTTTTTCATCTACTCATTCTACAACAACTAAATTAATTAAAAAAATACTTAAAAGTTATATTTATTATGTATTTTTTTATTAATAAGCTTTTGAATTTTACATATTGAACTAACATATTTCAAGCGCGTTGGCATACCTCAACTTTGATTTGCTTACTTTTGGGTCTAAAGTAATGAAGATATGTGGCAGAAATTTCAGACAATTTTTACTCATATATCTATTAATATACTGTGAAAATTTCATCCAAATTAGACGAGACGCCAAAAACCATTTTTTGCCGCGGTTACTATAGGGCTGTCTCACTGTGCCGCGTGATTTGAGGAAAAAATAGAGAAAAATGAATTTCCCGTGCTCTGTAAGCATTATTTCTTACGGAAAAAACCATCATTCAAATCAAAAAAACCATCATTGACAAATATTATGGGATTTAAATGGTTAAAAAGGAATTTACTGAATTTTGTTGCAGGCGTAAAATATTCACGATATGGTTGGTGTTGGCCGATTGAAGATTGATAATTGTGGAAGCCATAGGCATATCACATAGCTCAGTGGCTTCAATTTTGAATGATCACTTGGGTATGAGAAAGCTTTCCGCAAGATGGGTGCTGTGTTTGCTTACAATCGAACACAAACGCAATCATGTGACAGCTGTGAATATTATGCCATCACATTGGCGGATTTGAAAATAAAACTACCACATTTTGCTCTACAGTGCAAGAGTGCAGAGATGTCTATTTTCCATGACAAAATTCCTTGATTTAGGCTCGGATTTTGCCCCGAGTGACTATTTCTTGTTTCCAAAGCTCACAAAATGGATCGGTGGAAAGAGATTTGACTCGAACGATGAAATCACAAACAAATGCTTATTTTGATAATATTAAGAAATCTTATTTTTTTGGAAGGTATAAATAGGTATTGGTTCATACGTCGTATTGGTGTATGGACTTATTTTAACAATTAAAGAATAAGTAAAAATGGAAAAATGGGGACAAGATAACAAATAGGCTTAAAGTCCCATGACATTAGATATTTCAGAGCAGTGTACCTCATATTCAGTATTAGTCCACTTGTCGCAAATTTAATTTGTGGAAGTCTAACGTAGAGGGTTAGATATTCTCAAGAGATTCAAACACTTCTTTAAACGATTTAAAACAAAAAACGATATTTTAGTTCACTTTATTTAACCAACATCTAGCGCCAAAAATCAGTTCCAAGGTCAAAAATCTTAAACTTTTTTTATCGTCTTATCCAATGTTCTTTGATTTTTGCTTATTCCAGCTTTTGTTTTGAACTTTTCTTCTATATTGTATGCATTATTAGGATTTCAGAAATAAGTTCTCCGTTGAATCTACGGAGGATTGCATTAAGCCACATCATCTAACGCACGTAATTTTAAATTATATAAAATTATAATCACCAACAAATGTATAATTTTGTACTTTGAAAAAAATTTTCGTGCTTTTTTGTTGTTGAAAATACATAATCATCATCTAGGGCAACAACAGCGACAATAACAATATGAAAATGTTTATAAAGAAATTGTAGAAGCAACGGCAGCAGCAGCTACAAAATCAACAGCAACAACATTGAAAATAAAATAAAAATTATTTATATGAAAATAAGTATCAGTCCATAATTTGTTTGTTTGTCTGTCCTAATTTTTTTTCTTCTCTAAATTATACACGCCAATAGGAAAGCGAAAATGTTGCTCTTGTGTCTCTGTCCGTCCGTCGGCTTGTCTGTCTAGTGACCTTGAAAAAGAAAATAATTATTAACTGATATTTGTTGTTATTTTTGTTGTATTTTTTCTCTTCCACTGTTGCTATTGTTTTTTGTTTATAGTATCGCCCTTCGTGATAAATTTGAATAATTATTGATGAAAATGGAAATTTAACTTTAAAACAACAATTATGAATAAAAAATAAATATGTTTATGTATATACATAATATGTATGTAAGTATATAAAGTTCTAAATACAAAAACGGACTCCTTGTTCTAATAAAAAACCTTTTTCTAACCCTAGACCAATGTTAAACAATAATACTAATATTAATATTATTAAAGTATGACCATCCCTGGAAATTCCGGGTAATATTTATTAATTTTAATTTGCAAAGAATTTTCGAAGTAATTAATAAACATTATTTTTACAGAAGCTTTTCAATAACGATATATTTTGAACCAATTAACCGATTTAGATAAAAAGCATGTAAAATAATAAAAAAAAACTTCCGAACAAAATCGCAAAAGTATTCGGAATAATTCCACGATATTTGTGGTTAGAACGAATTCGTCTGTTTTGATAAAATTTTTTCGAATTTACGGTTTTTTTTAGGCTAAAAGCTAATTAAAGTTTAAGTTCGATCGAAGCGGTAGCTTCAAATTTATTTCGAAAATACGTTCGTTCGAAAAATTTATTTTTGGCAAATATCTAAATATGCAACCTCGAATCGATACCTGCAACACAACATCTTAGTGAAACCAAAATCTTCAAAATGTGGCAAATTCTGGACCAATCGGTGCAAAAGCTATAATGGATACATAAAGTCATCAATACAAGTACACAAGCATACAGTATATGAAGATCGTTCCAGAACTTTTCAGAATAGCTTCCTTAGTTTTTTGTAAATAAAAGTATTTTTTAAAAACTTCTTCGAATGCGATGAATTTGGGTAAAATTCGTTTTCCGTTCATGAGATTGTATATCGCGATCGAAATTTTTCGAGAATATAATTTTTTGAATAGATCCAAATAATTCAAAATCAAATCAAAACTTGAAAGTAAAATCGATTTTGTTCATTCGGAAATTGTTCGAAAACTGCAAATTTTATTAAAATCGATTAATTCATTCCAGAAACATTGTTGTGTAAAAGTTTCGAAGGCAGTGTTTAATGCAATTTGGTATAAAATAATTTTCTTTGCATAAAGAAAACACACCAAAAAATCATAAATCTTGATATATTGAAAACTGCTTCCCATTCGTTGAATAGCCACCAAAAAGAGAACATCCTGCAATTGCAAGCCCATGTTGAAATCAATGAAGTTGATATGAATTTGGCATCTTAAAATGTCCGAGTCTTAAATGCTAAAGTTAGTAAAATTTCTATATACATACTTATTTTCTAATCGAAATAAAGGCTTTCAGCAATCAGTTCTCTTATTGTTTAAGTATGAAAGACACCCAGTCTCTATTCTGTTCATTCATTTAATAATTTTAGTATCACTTATGCTCTTATAAATACTATTCAGACTAATTCGCTTTATCTCGTTTTTTTACAATTTCTCATAAAATTTATTTTGAAAACTTAATAAGGAAAAAGCTTTCACAGTCCATCAATATACCACAGAGCAATCTCTCCCGTGCACACAAGACTTTTATTTCAGCAGACAACATCACAAGACGAATGAAAATACTGGCATTGTCATAAATTTTACTAAATTAAGTGAAATTAAAATTAATAACGACTTGATTTGTGGTTCCGTGATGATTTTTGTTTTATGATTTGTTTCATTTATTTATTTTTTTTCCTTTTGATTTTTTATTATTATTATAATTTTTTTTTTGTCAAATTTAAATCATGACAAACCAGCATATTTTTGCGTAAATGCGAAGCCCTAACGTAAATGATGAGATTCTCTATTTGATATCCCCATAAATACACTCGAAAAAATTTGGCAGTGGCTTAGCAGTAAATGGTAATAAAAGAAAACATGCACTCAGTTAAAACTCAAATGTTAATGTATATTTTGAAAAAAATGTTTTTTAACGCGAAGTTGTGAGATTCTGTATTTGAAGTTCTTACAAGACACACTCGAAGAAATTAAACAGTAATTCGCAATAATTAGCAAACTTTTATTCAAATAAAATTCAAATAGTTAATGTGCAATTTGATTATTTTTCTTGTATGAGCAAAGTTGTAACGTAAATAATAAAAATCCTGTTTTGAAATTCCCAAAAATACCACTCGAAGAAATCCAGTAGAATCATAGCAGCATACAGCAGCAATTAAAAATATGCTGCACGCAAAAGTTGAAATAGTCAGTGTCTAATATTTGTATTTTCAAACGGGAACTCATTTTGTATAAATTAAGTGATTCTCTTTTTGAATATCCTTAGAAATAAAATCAAAACAATTTCGTAGTCACACATCAGTTAGTAGTAGTGATAACATGAAAATAGCTGGGAAATTTTCAACGGGTTTACAATCCCTTTTAACGAAAAGGAAAATTATGTATGTAATTCATAAAAAATTCTATTAGAAGGAAATTTCCTGAGGGTATTTTGATCCTTCCATATAAAAGCTTATCTAAGCCTTTTTAGTAATTGCAAACATACTTAGATTCAGCTTAAACCTCAAATACTGAATGTGTTGTGTAAAGTATTTTTGTTTTTAAATTTTATGTTTCAATTTCCCAAAATTACACTCGAAGAAGCTTAGCAGAATAGATAACAACAATTAGCAAACATGTTGTAAAGTAAAGCTCCAATAGTTTATATAACAATAAGTTTTATTGTGAAATGAAATTTTTACACGAGTGTAAACGATATTTCGAGCTAAAATTTTTATATAAAGTCGCGGCAGTAGCAGTAAAAGGAATACCCGAACTGCCGAACCGTTTGCAACTAAAAATTAAAAAAAAAAATTCCAGTAAGAACAATTGTCTCAAAGCATTAAAAATTAAATAAAACAAAATGTATAAAAAACAAATTCAAGTAAAATTGAATAAAACGAACATTGTCTACATGAATGGGGGCACAACACTTTAACCAGATACAAAACAATAGACACCAGTTTGTCTCCTTCACAAAAATATGAGTGAGAAAACAATTGTTATCCGCCAACGACTGAAGAAGCAGCGCAAGGTTCCCAGACGCTGAGGAGATGGCGAAATAGATGCATATAAAACTCAAATGGAAACAGGGCTGCCAGGTACTTTTTTTCATTATCCCCAAATCTGAAAAAATATTTCCCCGGAAAACCCCTGATAAAATTGAAAAATCCCCAAAAGAAACCCCTGTAAAATATACACTATTGTTAACAAAAAAAATTATTTTAATTAGGTTTGTACTATAAGAGATCATAAGAAAGTGCATATGTATGTATATTCATATGTATGCACATATGTATATAGATATGTTCAACATGTATGTACATATTTTACACCAAAAACGTCTGAATCGCCATCTTGTGAATATTTCTATTATACATATTCTCTGCATTAAAATTGCTTAGCATATCCTTTGTTGGTTTGAACTGTTTACAACAGATTTGGTTGATATTTAAATGAACTTGTATTCTCAGTAATGCCTCCAAAAGCTCATACCGCATACTATTTCGAAGTTTTGTTTTTGTGAACTTTCTTATTGAAAATACGCGCTCCACACATGCATTGCTTGTTGGTATCAAAAGCATATCGAGCCTTTGGTGCAATACCGTAGTAACTCAAAATTTGAATTTTTTAAGGTTATATTACGAAATTATTCGCCTTGTCGTTTTTTATATTTTGTAAAATTTTCATAAAAATATCTTGTATACTCAGCTCTTGAGAAAAGAACCGAATTTTCTTTTACCATTAAGTTGTGTGTAAATTCAAAACTTTAAACTCAATTTCTGCAAAACAAGCTTTTTTGAATTACTACGTTATTGCACCAAAGGCTCGATATAAAGCACAGCCTGAGCCAATTCTTTGTAGTGTCTTTTACCAGCAGCATCTTGGAAGTTGTAAAGTTTTGGCCAAAATTCCACTAAATTAAGGGGAATATTATTTTTTAAAAATAATAATTCCATTCGGTAAAAGGGAGCTTATTCCACTGAGCCTCGTAAACATCTAAGGAAATAGTTGCGTCCATGAATTTAAGCAAAACGTATTTGATTGTAGAAAATTTTGGCTACGATGTTGTATTAATACATTTTTGGCTGCTGAAGTACTTATATTGTTTAAAAATGAAACGATTTTCAGGTAAACGATATACTATTTCAAACAAAAGTTTTTTGAATACTGCAAAAAATTTTTTTTAATACTAAAGTCTCTTCACTTCCTAGGCAACAATTTGACAAATCAGCTTCAAACTCTGTTCCGAAATCTACTGCATTTAAGAGAAGCAGAGAATCTGGGTCCTTCAATATATCCAATATATTGTAAATATTTTTCAAAACTTTTATTTGGTTAAAAACCGTTGGCTTAAATATTTTGGAACATAATACTAGAACAGTCACGTACATTTTGTCATACAAACTTCCAGCATCAATTGTGTCGCACTGAAAACCTAGATTTAAACGATTTATCTCGTTAATAATTGGATTAATGAAAATAAGGAACATTCGATTGCTATCGTCTTTCATTCCAATGTAAATCATCCTTGCAATGTGATAATTTTCAGCTGTTGCTTCAAATTCAGGGTACGGAGACAAGTATGTGGTTTTAAGATATTACTGATGAAACCAACAATAAATAGATAAGAAAAAATTTATTAATTTAACGAATATTAATGGGCATGTTGTTCTAAAATTCCCCAAAATATCCTATTTTGTTTTATATCCCCAAACCCCAAATGAAAAGTTTTGTCCCTTTCAGAAACAAAAAAACCCCTAATTTGGGGTCAAAACCCCAAACCTGGCAGCCCTGAATGGAAAACGCACAATCATCAACATCAACATCATCGTCGTGGTCATCAGCGCCAAGATAAACTAAATAAATACGATTTGTCGGTGTATTTCAATTGTTTGTGTACGAGAATTTCTTCTGTTTGCACTCGATAGAGACTTCAAGATGTTTATCAGCTTAAAACAACAACGAACAGCAGGATGATCACAATGATGATTTACTCCCTTGAATTGGTCATCTCTCCACCAAAGTTACAATTTTATTAAACGTTTGATCAAGAGTGATGCCTCTTTTCACAAGCTTCACATTAAAGGAAAAAAAATCATAAAAACATGAAAAACCGTAAAATTGTGTGAACATGTTGTCAGTGTCATAAATTGATGATCAACTCAACTTGTTGATATTCTCTCATCAAATGTACAGACACACGGACTCACGCACTCAGTCACTCTGTCACCCGTTTGTTTATTAAACAGCGCGATATAGTTTTCGAATAGAATTGAGAAGTTGTTGTATTCTAGTGCAGAAATCATTTGTATGGACTTATTTGGAGACAGAAGCAAAAATTTATATAAAAGTGATTTATTTTTATTTCACAGGCAATTATTACGAAAATCTATGGTTGACATAACGCATGACTGATACAGTGGTTTATTAAGTTTGTTCTTTATTTAATAATATGCGTGAATTCTATTAAATTGCTTAAAAGTATTAGACAGGGGAACAGTAATTTTTTAATTATTTTCTTTCCGATTCAATTTGGATTAGGGTATTCAATCGGTTAGCCGATTAATTGTTGATTGTTACCCGATTAACTGTTGAAATAGTTAAAATTGCCTATTTTTGATTAGAGATTAATTTTGATGATATTAGACGGTTAACCAATATTTTTTTTTTCATATTTTTTGTAGCATTTAAACATCGTTTTCATTTGCGTAATTATTTGTTTCGTCTCGTATACGTAAGTTCTGCAAAATTTTTAATAAATCAAATGACAAGTAGGAAAAAGTGTGAGAGATGAATTTTATTCCTCAACTGAGAAGAATTTTCTTCTAGTAACAGTTTTTTTTAAATGTGTTATTAAATTAAATTGGAAAGAGACATTTTCGAAACTACTTCTATTAAGAAGAATCAAAAGAGATCTCTGATTCAATAACAGAATATTTAATATGTCTAGAGAGAATAAGGAAAAGAGCTGAGAAAGTGATTTCTCTCTATTATGGATTGACTGCTTTAGATTTTTTCGATCAGATGAGGTTTCATTGAAACCAAAGAAAAGAATCGCTTAAATGGTAAATATTAAAACCAAGTTATTTTTCTAAAATACTATTTTGGAAAACGTCAAGCACTAACTAATAAAAAGATCTTACTTGTTGCATTATATTTTTAATTATGAATTTTTTTATGTCTGATTTAGTTCAACAAGCCTCGTGTTTGTTATGAAATTTTTCTTTTTATAATGAAATCTTAAAATAAAAAGTTATTATTTATTTGTTTTCATTTATTGAAAATAATTTTTTTCCTAGTTCCAGGCTAGGGCTTGGATCACTGTGGCTGACATCCAAATTCTCCCCCTACCAGCAGTTAAGATTTCTAAACAATAAATATGATCTCATAAGTTGGAAAAAAATTTTCAGAGGGGCCACTCATATTGCTATGGAGTTTACCATATAGAACTCCCCATCTTTGACGAGGGGCCTTTGCATGTTCGTTGTAGACAGGAAAAAATTGCCACCTGTGTTGCGAACTGGCAGCCAGGAAAGGAGATGCATGCACTAAATTCATTCCGTCTGAGGACAACTCTTTTACTCTTCTCTTCAACTCTTATACATTTTACGATGATGATCATGCTTTTATGTAAAAGTGGATACGAATATCCTGAATGTCCGTGAGGGAAATCTGTGAAGTTTTTTATTAACCATCTCCTTTCTCTTGAAATATTAAATGTATTTGGTCGATTCAATTCCAATCATCAGCCCACTGTGCATCATTAAAAATCCTACAATTTGTGGGAGCGTCAATTTGAAAATTCAATTAAATCAATTAAAGGGTCGCATTGTATGATTTTGTTCTATATGAGTGCATAGCAATTTGTTTCCATTATCGTGCCATCTGCAACAAACGCAGGAGTGTTGCACTCATATTGACAACTGCAGCCAACATCTGACATTTTCCATTGAAATCATTTGTCGACTTTAAATTTTCTTACGCTGTTCCTGGCAATTCAATTCAACCTTAAAGAGTTTAATTTTCAATGACAATTAATTTGTACGTTGCAATTTATTTTAGTTTTCTTTTAATATTTAATGGTTTGACAACATTTCATTTGTCTGTCCATCCGTCCACCCGTCTGTCTCTTTGTTTAGTTGTTCTTTATGTGAAGTTACAGCCAATTCGTTTCAATCGTGCTGGATAAACATTTGTTGAATTTGCCCGGTGAATCGTTTGAGTTTTTGGCATTTTGACCTTTAGAGGTCAATTAAATTGTCGTCGTTACTTAAATAATAAAACGCTGCATTGTGATTGGTGTCTTTGGTGTCTTTATTGCTGTTAAATTTTAGTGTGTTGCTGCTAAATATTTCACTAATGGAGCGACGACAATTTCGTATGTTGCTGCTATTTCTATTGTTTTTTTTTTGCCATCGACGAAATTGTCTTGATTTAATTCTTCAGCACAACTATTTTAATGCAATTATTACAATTAAATAGTTTCATATTTGATAACAACAACAATCACCAGTTCACGCAAACATTTGTATTGACCCATATAAATATAATGTATGTGTATGCATTTGCTTTCGAACTCATACATAAACGACGGTGTTCTTATGTACGAGTACATACATACATACATGTATTTGTGCATGTGTAACTGCATGTGTATATTTAGCCATAAATTATTGAATTAATAATACATATATCATGTGTATATGTGTATGCATGTACGTGTGGGAATTGTCTTATACTCGTAAAAATATTAATTTGTTTTGTGTGTTGCGTTCGCTGTTGGTTTGATTAGAGTGTATTCAGAGTGATAGGGCAATTAACGATACAACTATACACCGGAAGTTCCGGCATTTGGAGTGCTTTTCATCTCAGGGTTAAATGTGGGCAACTTACTTGGAAGTTTTTTTGTTTCACTGAAACGATTCTCTGGAATACAAATGCTATATTGAAATATTTCGCTATATTCTGTCTATTTGATTAGCTAAATTAATACTCGTAGTTTGTAATTTTAGCGTTAATGAACTTAAGTGTGCATATTGATACCGAACAGTGGGGCAGAAGTGAAACATTTTGCAGACGATGGCTTTCCAATCGTGCAAATAAAATAGTCAATAGTTTTGATTATTTCAATTAAGTGTTTTGTAAGTTCTTTTGCTTTCTTCGCTTTTACAAAGCGTTCTACTTGAATCGAGCACATCGAAGCAAATAAGCATCTACAGTGAAGTTGACTTTTTCTTCGGTGTTTGTATTTCGAAGCTGTAAAAGAATGATTCTTATCTGAATGAAACTGCAAATGATTCTGGAATGCATTCACCTTTACCAACAAAAAAGAGAGAATTGAATTATTATGTGAATGCACTCACAATGAACTAATAAGCCCTTGTGAAGATAATTAAATGAACTAGAAATCGAATGAATTCATGATAAATTAAATTTTTTGTGTCTTTGTTTTACGAAAAATAATTTTGAAATAAAACTTAATAAATTAAAATTTTTATTTCATTCGATTTACCAAACAAATTTATTTAACTGAAATTTCATAAATTAAAAATTCTTGAATACTTTTATCTTACCAAAAAAACTCAATTGAATTTAAATATAATGAAAAAAATTTTGTATGCTTTCATTTCATCTATAGACATTGAATTGACTTAGAATCTGTGTGATTTCGTCAACGACAGGTAAACGGAATTAAGGCCCTAGACTTGCAAATCACGTCACTAAAGTGAAATTTATATGGAAGAAATAAAATTAAGAAAATTCAAGAGTTTGTTTTTTGTTTCTAACACTTCCAAAAATTTTAATAGACAAAAAGGCGTGTAAATTCCTGTGAGAAGCAACAACAAATTTTAAAGATATTGTTTTTGTTCTGCATACAACTTTCAACTGCTGATGTGATTTACAAAATTACGCCTGATTATCCTTTTCTTTATGTTGATTAAATCAACTCATTATCTTTGGGTAAAATACATTTATTCAAGCACTTTTACTTCCTCAAGAACTTGTTCATTGAACTCTTAACTCAGTCTCTTCCCATAGTGAACGAATAATGAATTTTTGGTTCATCGTGAATTCATTCACAATTTATTTAAGTTCCTCTTTATGGAAAAAGTAATACATATAATCATTCCTGGTGAATTGAAAAGCGAATTCGAATCAAACTATTACAACTCTGCTATATTTTCATGACATATGTACCATAAGAGTACTTCAGCAAAGGAATTGCTTAGGGACTTCTAGCACCGCTTAAGACCTTAAGCTTATAGCCCGCTAGAAATAAAATGATTTCTATTTCCAAATGTGTCCCTGAGAACTTCTTATAATTAAGAAAAAAAAAATATTTTAATTTTTTTAGTTGCTATGGTTTAAGCTGTTTGTATGTCTGAATTTTCGTAAAGGGGTTTAACTCCAACTCATCAGTAGAGTTCCATGTTTTCTCTGAGCTTTCTATGGTTATATATTTGTATAATGGTTAAATTTGATTGAATTTCTTTTTATACAAGCTTACGAAGTTAAAAGCTGTTTAAACATGATGGTTAAAGCCTACTTTCGAGTTGGAACTCAACTACAAAGAAACAGACATATAAACGACTAACGCATAATCAATAACAATATTTTCATGAATTAATTGGGAGAATATGACAAACGATTTTAATAAATATTGTAAACTTAATTTAAAATTTTTCAGCTCGGCTTATTAGAAATATTAATCTTGTTAGAGAAACATTAATATTTAAAAGCGTTCGATATATTTCAAGTCAATCCTTCTTTTCCGCTTTTTATATAAAATTACAATAAAATTATTTATAAAACTGCAATGAAAATATCGGGAGTTAATATGGCAGAATGACTTTTATTAATTTAAAAAAACAAATGGAAAGCTAAAAATTAAAAAAAAATATTTGACTGAATTTTTTCCCAAAAACACCCTTGTTCAAATTTAATGTATTATAATTTGTTCATATGGCAGGAATGTCTACGAGGGTAGTCGTAAATACAATTAATAATTAACTTAGGGATTCCATTTCAACTCTATCTCTCTGAATTTTTCGATTTAAAAAATACCTAATGACTTATAATCATATTATGCGGTGTTTTTACATGATGACATTAAAAGTAGTTCATATCAGGACGGCAAAAACAGAAAGCCCGTTTAGTGCCAGATAATCTGTGGTTAGTTTTTTTTTTTATAATCCCTCCTTTTAATGACATCTGCAAAAGATGCCATAATAAGGAGAAGGAAGAAGTGGTTTGGGTCAATGCAGTAACGCATGAGAAAATATGGGATCCTAGATCCCTCAGCACATCCATCACTAGAACAACAGAACTGGACCCACCTGGAACCAAGTTACTCGACTATATATCATAAGAAACGGCCCGCGTAATCAAATCCAGCCCTAGCCCTGCATAATGAAGTATGATTATATGTAGATCAACATGAAATATGATTTGGCTTGAATATAATGCAAAGATTTTGAATGATAATATTTTTAAACACGTAACCCTAAAAGGATTTCTAAATGTCTTTGTATTAGTGATAATATGCAGTAACTGCAATAATCATAATATCATTCTTAGATTATGATCATCTCAATCATATTTTTTTATTTGCCTGTAATATTGTCATACACAGAGGATATGAAATATTATTATTTATCAACATTCAATGGCAAATCTCATGTTTGTCCGTCTTGTATTATTACTCGGTGTTTGTTCTTTTCCGTTGTTGTTGTTATTCCACAAACCCACTGCGATCAGAGTAAAACGATATTTGTACACATTAGCTGATCTCCTACTGGGCATTGAAAACGAAAATGACATCCTTTGTTTGATACAGTTGCTGCCCTTGAGATGACAAGACAATAGGATCGATGGTTTTGCTTCAAAACTGTTAAATTCAATCATGCAGATACTTCTTCATAATCCGCTTAAATTTTTATAACACAAAATGTATTTGTAACAAATAGAAAACACTTTTGTATCCTTAATATTTAATAAGGATTAATTGAAAATTCACACAATTTTTGGAATACAAATCGTGTGCAAAATTTATTTATTATATTTTCATATTTATTCAACTTCTTTTTGAAGGCGTGACTTTATTGCAGTGAAATGTGTTTTTGTTGCTCAGTATCCTTTTTGTGTAAATATGTCCTTAATGGTTCGTATAATTATCACTGTGGGGTGCATGTTGAAAAGGACAATATGTTTCCAATATTCCAAGTGTATTGATAGTTGATCATTTTTGTTTGTTAATAAATATGTATTTTGAAAAAAGAATATATACTCGTGTATATGGATAAGCCAAATAAATGATTTGTGAAAAATTTTCAATACCCTTCCGCAGTCAGAAGAAAATTGTTAAAAAATTTTGAAATTAATACCACAATATGCCGCTTCATTGATGAAACATAAACAAATCTAAAAAAATAACGAACTCCTCAAAATTGGAATAAATCTTCTAAACTCATAACATACACATCGAAAGTTTTCGGTACAACTTGGGTTTAACTTTAGCTACTATTCCGATTTTTTATACATACAAAGATCTTTTGAGATATGACTCTATTGCATATAAGAATAGATTAATTTAAAGTCCACATCGATACTTCTTACTATATCTGAGGATTTGCTTCAGATATGATTCTAACATTTTTCCAACATTTAAAGGGGATATTGAGGAATACTTCTCTGTCCATAACTCACTAATTTGATTTTTGATATAGGACGTTGTTGCATTAAAGGAGCGATGTGTAAGAAGTTTAATTTTAGTTTGACTAGATGTACTCTTGCCACCACATATGGGTTTAATACACACTTAGTTAGGACATAAAAGGCATAAATAAGAATATGGGATTCCTGTTAATTCGTATTTTTAGTTTTTCCTAATTTCAAAATTTATTTCTTTGTTTTGTTTTAGCTTTAAATTTAATCTTAATTTCTGATATTTCGCTAATTCGCTAATACTTATGGCAGCTCAGACGACAGACCTCTGGTATAAACAATGACAGACGACAAATAAATGATTCCTTATATGAAGATGTCTCAGTAGGCTTATCCATCAGGCACTTAATGAGAACGGATTTTTAAACATATTCAAACTTAGTAGTTAATCCATTCTTTTATATTTTTTAAATCTGAATATATTTATTTTCTCAGAACTGCTTTATTTTTATAATTATTCGATATATTTTGTCTGATTGTTGTCGTCTCTAATATTAAAAAAAAAGTAGGTCGTTCTAGTACCATATAGCGTAAATACCAATTTCTACTACATTGCGCAAAGTCCACAATTGGGGCGATGCCACGCCTCTACCAAATCAATATTTATTCAGATTTAACTAACAGATAATTCTAAACAAGAGTGGCAAGCGTTTTCTAGCTGTTCAAAATTCTCATAAAGCAAACCGAAATAACGAAGCATCAGCGCCAAGCGATTGGAAAATCAGTTTTTTAAAGTTCGCTAAGAAGTGAAGTTAGCTGCAGAAAACGAAAAACGTACATAAATAAATAAAACTGCCCAAATATTAAAGTTGTTGAAGTTCGTTAGTTGCTCTGTTGCTACTTATTCTCTTTCACAGTAGTTGTAGTCTTCGAAATACATATTTGGAAAGAAGTCAGAAAATTTTAAAGTATTATTTTGAAAAAAAAAAAAAAATTCTCATAAAACATAATTAATGCTATTTTTGTTTTTTTCTATGTCATCTATCATCTTATTCGCATTTATGTATATGCATATCAG
The DNA here is from genome assembly GCA_963681545.1 of Germaria angustata. Taxonomy (NCBI): domain Eukaryota; kingdom Metazoa; phylum Arthropoda; class Insecta; order Diptera; family Tachinidae; genus Germaria; species Germaria angustata. The sequence continues at coordinate 49,787,228 of OY813002.1, read as the reverse complement.
CACTTTAACAATTAACTTTTGTTATCTCCCAAAATTAATTAACATTTTTTTTCAAAACATATTCTTTTTATTTACATTCAAAGTACACTGTTCGTGACTCTGAACAGCTGTTCAATGAAGGGAACAATACTTCCACAGTAAATACCATGGTATAAAAAATAGAAGGTACATCCACTCTCTCAATTTTGCCTCGACATTCACCATCTGACAAGAATAAGGATTGTGACATTTTCTATAAAATTGTGTACCGTATTAGTTATTTATATATCCTGTTTTTCGTTTTACTTCAAATTGTGTTTAAAAATAATATTGAAATTGTGACAAACAATAAACAAAGAAAAAAAGTGAAATAAATATACAAGCCAAATTCGGAATTTTTGAAATCCTTATAATATTTAAATTCAGTTTTTTAAGCTCTAATGCAAATGCTTTATCAATTAATAAGAATTATATTGAGAATTTATTGCAGTTAGCAACCTCTAACTTCGATAAAACTGTTGTACAAAAATTTTTTTTTGGGCAGAACAGTTTTCAGAACAAGATTTTTAAATTATCATTTAAAGCATAAAAGAAACACATGTTTAAATAAAGAGATGAAAAAACCTATAACTTAACTACGTTGTAAAGCTAAATCAATCTGGTATGGATTCGTAACATACGTGAACGGATCAGCAATCATACGAAAACAAACGAGTTGTACGTTCACGGATATTACGATTCGAGCCCTGTTTTTTGTGCAATACTTGCAGGCTAAAACGTTAAGGTTTAATTTTAAAACTTGGCGGTTTACACTATAGACTATTTCGGACTAGATTGCACTCTTTTTTTGAATTGGATACTTTTAATACTGTCCAGCTGTTCAAATATGTAAAATTAATCCAAAATTTTTTATCGTGTTATAGTAAATTTGCACTGCAAAAAATAACAATAACATCGTTAAAATGTTTTTCACAAAGTCCACAAATACCTACATACATATTTATGTACATCATATAATGTAATATCATTACACATTTATTTATTATTACTAGTATACTATAATAAACTTCATTACACATTTGTGTAAAAGAAATCCAGGAATATTTTTTTCTTTTTCCTTGTCTGGCAACGCTATTTTAATTTTTACTCAAAAAAAAAAAAAATAAATAAATTGAGAGTGGAGGTACCTTCTATTTTTTATACCACAGTAAATACAAAGTAGAAATTTTCATTTCGAGGAGAATTAAAATTTCATGGGAACCTAAATTTCACTTCTAATTCAGATTAGTTTTATAGATTTGAATTGAGAAGATCCTCAAAACTTATCGGTACAAACGACACATAAGAAAAAACAGCAATGATGATGACCAGGTTTTTTTTTATAAAAAGTTTTTTGACATGAATGCATACACATGTATGTATCTTTATGTACGTTTTTCTTATTGTTGTTGCTTTTGGGTAACCAAAAAAAAAATCATTTAATTATATTATTTGACTAGAAAAACTTCCCAATTTCTTGAAAAAATAATATATGATTTACTTTTTTAAGTTTTTGTTTAAAGTTCACGCTTTTTGCATTCAATGTCATTTAGCCATTTCTTCAGCTAGTTTTTAGCCATATTTATTCTATATTTATCCATTATTGATGAAGGCGTTCTGGCAATACTTATGCAATGCCACTACATGGAAAATGAAAACTACTTGAATCACTAAATTTAGTTCAAAAGGCCATTTTTTAGTGGCCAAAGTCCTTCACAGATTACAGATATCACTGAAATTCAATTTTGCAAGAATTCGTAAAAATTATGGGGCCTACTACAATGAAATGTATTGCATTATAGAAAATTTTATGTAAAAGTAGTACAGTGGAGGTCGTTTATGGAGAACTATGCGGCATACCACAATTTTTTCGTTATGTGATAAAGTTCATTATAACCGGAGGAAATGTTCACTTCTTCCAATAAATAAAATCAAGCATCATTGAAGTAGATTATATTTTTTTAATTTTTTTTTGGTATGTTCATGCAAAATATAATATAAAATTTCACTTATATTCAGTTACTTTGAACGTTTCGTCAAATATTGTAGCGGGTAAAAGAAAAATTGCCAGAAAAAAATTACTGCTTTATTTTCTTCATTGTAGCGTTAGAATTTACGAGCTTTTTGGCATTGTGTACATTAAAAGGACTTCGTTGACCGCAGAACTTGTTCGCTATAAGCGATAATTGATTATAACCGGTATACGTTATAACCGAACTCCACTGTATGTGCAAATTCCTAAAATATTAAAAAATATTGAACTCTATTTGAGAATATTTTTTAAACTTATTTGGAATATGTTAATATGGCATCATTTTGACAAACGTTTTGTTTTAAAATCTTAATGGGAAAAAATCCCATCGAAGAAATTCCCAGTATTTTTCATATAAATTTGATAATTCAAAACGTTCAGTCTTACAAAATAAGGTATTAGATGCTGAATTTGGAAAAAATTTCCATATAGTATTTTTCAGTATTTTTCACGTAAATTTCATGTGTAGAAATAGTTCGTTTTAGAATATAAATATGATCCTTGATATTTATTTATTAAAAATAAAAAATAAACATTTTTTACTACTTTATTACTGCCCCGATTATCGTTTACAACAGTTGTTGTATTAATGTTGTATTTTTTAAAATATGATTATGGCTTACAACTGTTGTCAGTACTGTTGTACATTGAGTTATCTGTGCCGATTATCGTTTACAACATGTGTATTTATGTGTTATCCGCACTGTCAAAAATCTACAAAAGCTCATTAGGTGTTGTTTGATTGACATTACAAGTTGAAAATCGAAAATAGATTTAAAAAATTTTAATATGCATATAAAATTTGTATTGAAAAACATAAGTACATACTTGTAAAAAAGAGCTGATGAAAATTAATCCAGATATTGGCCGAGGCAAGTTGCCATTTGGATATAACAAAATACAGCTCATAGACAAATGAGATCATTTTACTGAACAATTAAATGGCATGGGACAGCCGATTAGAAATATTAAAGAATGGCAAAGAGTTGGTTTTTAGAAAAGCTTTCAGTTTTTGTAGCAAAACAAGAAACCATCCTTATTTATGCGAAAAAATTTTATAAAATTATAAATTATGTTATTGTAATTAAGACATTGCAATAACTTTTGGTTTAAAAAAAAAATTACATATACTCAGGGCTGCCGTTTTTTTTTTTTTTTGTTATTTCTAACCAAAAGTGGTTATTTTTTTCTTTAATGTGGAGATGTGAATATATTTTTTGAACAGTGGCCCGCTTTGCAGTTATATTTTTTATCAACATTCTTTGAGGTAAGCGACATAAAAGCTTGCGAATTGGGGGAACTAATAGGTGAACCAAGTTTGTGAATATATATGTTTTATTTCTTTCGTATATTATAAATGTGATTAATAATTTAAATAAGGAATTCCAGTCAGAACAAGTGCGCCTTCCATGCGTTTATACTTAACTTGAATCAAATTTTAAATTAATTTTGAGCAATTTTAATAAAATTTAATTCGTTAAAAGTTTAAATTCAATAGAAAATTAAAATTTTTAAATAAACGTGGAAAACATCTTTATCGGCCGAAAAGCTGAACTATGGATGGAACAAAATAAGTTCTCACATTTGGAAAGATATGAAATAAAAAAAAAAATATACAATCTTTTTATATAGAACTATTAAAAGAAATTTCAAAACATTTTGATTTTTCACGAAAGGACTTAAAAAATTTTGATATCATAACACCACCTCAAGTAATTCAGAAATAAAAATTGAGCCGTTTTTGTCGTATTTCCCGCATTTAACGGATAATAATGAGGAAAAAAATATCACACCAATGGAGACTACTAAAGTTTTCAACTATTGCTGTAAAGAGCGATATGGATATTGTTAAATTTTGGGATAAAATATCTATGTACAGAAATGGAGTTAATGAAAAATGTTTCGCTGAGCTTGTCAATTTCGTGCAAAAATTACTGAGTTTGCCTCATAGTTCAGCTGCAGCTGAAAGGATGTTTTCCCAACTGAGTTTGATAAAAACTAAATTTCGCAACAGTCTTGATTTTAAAACTATTAATAGCATAATGCAGTCAAAAAAAAAAAATGTGCAAATACGAAAATATATCACACTATGTATGGTCTGCTAAAAAATCTTCATTTTATATATTTTGGTCTTGGTGATGACCTTCGTAGTGAACGGACGTATTAGCGGAGTTTTTTCTTACATACTAAACAAACAAAAATTACAAAAAAAAATATTCTTAATAAGTACTGATTCGTAATAAGTACAGTTTTTGTTAAATTTGCTTTACTTGCATTAATAATATTTTTCGTATAAACTGAAACAACAAAAACAAACAAAAAACCACAAACAAAGTGACTGAGGAATACTCTGTATGAGTACCTCAAAAACAAAAAATTGTGAAGTGAGTTCTAACGGCAGAAATGCCTATTTTACTGTGAGTTCTGAAGCTCTTAATGCAAACAATAAAAATAAAAAATCTGATGATAGTCTTTTTCTAACGGCAAAGCCAATTTTACGTGAGCGATCAAATTCGCTTACTCCGATGCCAAGTAGTGATTCTATAACATTACCGCTGCCTACTACTTCTTTATTCAAATCAGCGCCATTATCCGCTCCGGGCTCGTGTTCATCACTTAACCCAGTTATCACTATAAACAATAATATTGAGAAACCTAAAGTGCCTATCGGAATGGACAGATATATCACAGTAGTAAAGCGCGGGCGAAGCCCAAATTCATCTAAAATCTCATCGGCTCCCAAGGTATCCAGGGATATCGACGCCAACTCAGCTAACCGTCTAAACCGTTTTAAAATTTTGCAAGATATCACCGACAAACCCGACTTACCCTCGAATAAAACCTCAAAACCACCACCAATCTATTTGAGGGAAAAAAATTCTAACTCCCTTATTAAAAAATTAATTTCGGTCATTGGTGAAAAGGCATTTCACATTGTCCCAATCAAACGTGGTAATATTGATGAAACAAAGATTCAAATATACGAAGAAAAAGATTCCCGCAAAATGGTTAACGAATTCGAAAAGAATAAAACAAGTTTCTACACATTCCAGCTGAAGAGTGCTAAAGGCCTACAGATCGTACTGAAAGGCATAGATTCTTATGTTGTTCCTGAGGAAATAAAAGATGCTCTCACCCTCCAGGGATTTAAGGTAAAGAATGTCTCTAACATAATAAATAGGGAGAAGATCCCCCAACCTTTATTTCGTGTTGATTTGGAGCCAAATGATATAAAATTGAAGAAAAATGAGACCCATCCAATTTATAACCTAAAATATCTCCTATACCGAAAAATCACAGTTGAAGAACCACACAAGCGTTCTGGACCCGTACAGTGCCATAATTGTCAAGAATATGGCCATACCAAAACTTATTGTAAATTACCTACTGTTTGTGTTGTGTGCGGTGAATTACACAACACTGCTATTTGCAATAAGTCGAAGGACCAGAAGGAAAAGAAGTGCAGTAATTGTGGAGGTAATCACACTGCTAACTACAGGGGATGTCCTGTATATTCTTTCGTTAAACAGGCTATGAGTCAAAAGCCTAAAGTAACCCCAGTGCAAGCAGGAAATACGTACTCCGCTACTCATCCCCTAATGGCCCAACCAATCACTTCACATGTATCGTATGCTGACGCTGTGAAGATCAACTCTATTCCCGTTCAAAAAGTGTCACCACCATCTAATACAACAAGTGCAAACCCAAGCTTTAATTTCAGTCGCCTTGAAGCTACTATAGACAATTTGGTGCAAACTATAAACAACTTTACGACAAATATGACTAGCATGATGCAAGAAATGCTGAGAATGCAGAACACACTGCTTCTAGCATTAGTTAATAAGCCATGAACACGTTAAAAGTATGTTTCTGGAACGCAAACGGCATTCGCCAACATAAAAATGAACTTGAGCACTTCCTCACGGCAAAAAATATTGATATAATGTTGGTATCTGAGACTCATTTGACCTCGAGAAGCCTTTTTAAAATGAGTGGCTACACCTTATATGATACAAAGGACCCGAGAGGAAGAGCATGCGGAGGATCAGCAGTTCTAATAAAGTCAAGACTCAAACACTATATTCTTGAGAACACTTGTGATGACCATCTACAAGCAACAAATATTTGCATCGAAAATTTTTGTTCAAATCTTGTGATATCATCAGTTTACTCCCCTCCCAGATTTTCATTCACTGAGGATCAATACGAGGATTTTTACAAAACTCTTGGACCTTGTTTCGTAGCAGCTGGGGACTACAATGCAAAACATACGTTCTGGGGATCGCGTCTTATTACTCCTAGAGGTCGAGCATTGTTCAACACAATTTCAAAAATGGGTTTGGATGTCATTTCGAGTGGGGAGCCTACTTACTGGCCTACTGACATACAAAAAATTCCGGATGTTATAGATTTTGGTGTCATGAAAAATATCTCTAGGGATTTAATTCATGTTGAAGCTTCCCATGATCTCTCCTCTGATCACTCTCCCACGATCGTTACAATTTGTAGCCCACTAAGAAGTGACTTACCTCACCCATATGCGAAGATGATAAATAATGTTAATTGGCTGGGGTTCAAAAAATATCTCAGTAGTCATTGTACGGAGAACATCAATCTAAGAACTCCCGATGATATTGAACTTAACATTGCCAATCTTACCGAGAATATTAAACAGGCTGCTAAACATGCCACTACCTCCCATCCGCAGACTGGGTTTAATAGAATTTATTCTGCGGACATTGAACGTCTCGTATGTGAAAAAAGAAGAGCTAGAAGGGAATGGCAACAGCACAGATCGCTCCAACATAAAATCAGACTTAGAGAATGCACTAAACGACTCCAAGAGTTGCTTGCATCTGAAAAATCTGCTTCTCTTAGGAACTATCTGGAAAGTCTTGATGTCACAGCAGCATCTAATTACTCCTTGTGGCGCGCTGCTAAAAAACTTAAAACACCCGTTGAGTCTAAACCACCCCTGCGCACTTCTACCGGAGGTTGGGCAAGAACCAATACTGAAAAAGGTAACATATTTGCTGGTCATTTAAAAAACGTATTTACCCCAAACACATGTACTGGTGCTGTTAATTTGCCGAGTGTAGTTGCTCTACCCCCTCGACCCATAAAGTTTAAGATGCGTGATGTAAATAAACTAATTGCTGAAACCAACCCAAAGAAGGCTCCGGGTATTGATGGAATTAGTAACAAGATGCTAATGAAGTTGCCTCGTATTGCTATTAGAATCCTGTTGTTTATTTTTAATGGCATTTTACGACTGGAGTATTATCCACACAGCTGGAAACTTGCCATGGTCAAAATGATTCCAAAGGCGGGCAAAGATCTTACCAAGGCTGAGTCATATAGGCCAATAAGTTTACTGTCAACAATTTCAAAGCTCTTCGAAAAGCTGCTCATGACAAAATTGTCCCCAATTCTAAATGATATTGGTTGCATACCGGACCATCAATTTGGTTTTAGAAGTCAGCATAGCACCATTGAACAATGTCATAGATTGGTACATTTTATAAGAAGAACATTTGAAGAAAAGAAGTATTGCTCTTCCCTCTTTATTGATGTTTCTCAGGCATTTGGCACGAAGGCCTTATTTTAAAATTGAAGACATATCTGCCAATAAACATAGTAAATCTTTTAGAAAGTTACATTCTTGCCCGGAAGTTCACTGTTGTGGAAGGAGACTTCATGAGTGTGGCCGAAACTATTTCATCCGGTGTGCCACAGGGGAGTATAATGGGGCCAGTTTTGTATTTGCTTTATACCTGTGATATGCCTTTAAGCAGTAATATCCTAACTTCTACATTTGCCGATGATACAGCCTGCCTTAGCATGCATGAAAACCCTCACGAGGCATCCCGATATCTTCAGGAACATATTAACCTGTTGGAGCTGTTGTTGAACTTATGGAGAATTAAAGTAAATGAACAAAAGTGTGCTCCTGTCACATTTACCCTACGAAGAGACACTTGTTCCCCTATTCGAATCAACAATCAAGTTGTTCCGCAACATTCACAGGTGAAGTACCTTGGTATACACCTTGACCGACGGCTTACATGGAAACACCACATTGATTCTAAGCTGACACAAATGAAACTTAAATTAACCCAGATACACTGGCTGATTGGTAGAAATTCTACCCTCAGTCTAGATTGTAAACTTTTAATATACAAGTCGCTTTTGAAACCCATATGGTGTTACGGAATTCAGCTATGGGGCACTGCTTCAGCTTCCAATGTAGATAGAATCCAACGAATGCAAAACAAAAGTTTAAGGTTAATAACATCGGCTCCTTGGTACATGAAAAATTCAATTTTACATCGTGATTTAAATATGCCACTTGTGACTGCAGAAATTGCAAAATATGCAGGCAAATATTTAACAAAACTCGAGTCCCATCCTAATCCCCTTGCTCGTAATATCTTCAACTTTACTGGACACATCCGCTTGAAAAAGAGGGACACTACGGCTTTAATACGCCACACTGCAGATGAAACTTTTTGAAAATATTTTTTGTGCTTAACTCTACATTTATGTATTATTAATTATTATCACTAAGTTTATGTCCGACACTGGTTGGGCCTAATTATTATATCTATATTTAAGATTTGAATACTTATTGTTAGTTCAGATTAATGAAGATACAATAAATAAAATTAGTGAAAAAAAAAAATTTTATATATTTTATATATGTATTGTAATTTATTTAATGTTATTAATTGTTAATTAATATTAGTAATTGTCTGTAAGGAATTTAATTCCATAGATAAATAATAATAAATAAATAAATAATAATAAATAAATAAATAAATAAATAAATAAATAAAATGAAATTAATTTTAAATACGCACTTCTATGATCCCAAATTTTAATCTTTTTTATTACTATACACGAAGTACAAATTTTGTTTATTTTAAATAAGAAAATTAAGCGTGTTATTTTTTATATACTTATATGCAAAAAAGCTAACTAAATACATACATATGTACATATATGCATATGTGAACATATTTATTTCTTTTGCTTGTTTTTATTATTATTACAAGTAAAATTTCACTTCAAAATGCAATGAATTTTTAATAAGTAAATCTATGGTCTCATACTATTATACTGTGAACTGTAAGTTTTGTTCACTATATATTAAAAAAACTGTTATTTTTTATATACATATGTACATGTACAAGCGTTAACTTATTACATACATATGTACATACGTAGGTAAAAGAATTATATTTGTTTCGTTATTATTATTATTATTACAGTAAAGTACGGATAAATGCACATCGGTTTTCACCCGACTTTTTGTGCACTTATCCATTCTTTGCATTTATGCTAACCTCGGATAAATGCACAAATATTGCAATTATACAATTATTGGGTAAATGCAAATTTTTTGCATTTACATATAGTTACAGAGAAAGAAATCAAACTATGTACATACATATATGCTTAGAGTATATGTATATATGTACATATGAGCATAAGTTCCTTAAAAATATAAGATAAAATAGACTGTTGGTGATTTTTATAAACAAAGTTTAATTTTATTGGTAATTCATGTATATTTTTGTTTGTCTAATAGAGTTCAACAAAAAAACTTAAAAACCTAAATCATAAAGTTTTAACGTACATACTATACATATGTTTACAAACTTTCATATATCGTATATATTATGTAAATAAAATTTTTTTACAAAACTTAACGAATCAGTTCAGTTTAAAAAAAGTCTTTAAAAAATCAAATGTGTGCAAAGTTAATTTGCTTTTGTTTTTAATCAACAACAAAATAAAAATTTTGTACTATTAACAAGAACAATTATTAAAAAAATATTGGTATGGAAGATTATATAGATGACGAGCAAACTGAAGAATCTGAATCAGATTGCCTTGGATCACATGAGGTGGAAAAATCGGAAACCTTTTTGTAGAAAAAAGTGCTTATGTGTAAATTAAAATTAACTATTTTAGTTGTGCATTTATGCATACAAAGTTGTACTAAAAATGTCTCTTGAGGCTTGAAACTATTATGCACTTATGCATTTTTTGTATTAATCCGTGTTGCACTTATCCGTGCATTTTTACATGAAAAAATATAAAGGAGGCTTATGGCTTCGAAACACGTTGCACTTAAGCGTTTTTTGCATTTATGCGTGTTGCACTTATCCGCTTTTTACTGTAACTGTATTCAATCCACATGCGTTACATTATCAATTGATATGAATTTTAAATGTTATTTAATAAAAATACTACATATTGAAATTTGGTTATTTTTTCTCATTTGGTAACTTTTAAAGCGAATTTTGGTTGTAAAAATTTTTTGGTTGTGGCAGCAGTGCACATACTTATCCTATATATGGTAGTTGCAATGGATTTGAACTGTCTCGAATTCTTTTCCGGATACGTGCCATGTGTGTGTGTGTGTTTTTTGTTCTTGTTTTATTTGTTTCTTCAATCGTTTTTCTAACAGTTTTTGGCACGCCTGTATGTATTTTTACGGACATATGTACTACATATAAAATGCAACTCTGTGACGTAAGCAATTCTTAGATGTTGTAAACTGTAATCAAAAAATATATTTATATTGAAAATTCATTATTTGGGATATTCTCCTCGTTAGAAACAATTAGAGCTTTCGCAAAATGCATACAAAAAATCAAAAGTTTGTTGTGGCTTTAGCTCTTCATATGCCGACATTTCATTGGTTGCTAAAACTTCACTGACGATTTGGTTTTAGCAACCAATGAAATGTCGGCATATGAAGAGCTAAAGCCACAACAAACTTTTTGAAATACATATATTTATGTTGTGTTGTATCCGAAACAACACAACATTTTAGTGTTATAAACGATAATCGGGACATACACCTTGGAAATATGTACAGTTGTTGTCAACTAATAGTAGATTTAGACATAAGAATTTTTGACAGCTAAAAAGCGTTTCTGCTCTTGTTTATGTTCGTCTGTTATCGGTTTATTTGTATAACAGTTGGAAAAAAAGTCTAATCAAAGTATATTTGTTGTCTTTCTGGAAAAGTTTTTAAAGCTCTATGTTCTTACAAATTTCTTAAATATTTATAGCAATTTTCTGTACAGAAATACTACTTTTTCAGTTTTCAAAATATGGTTAAGGTGGACGAAAGGTTACAGATATGGGCTAACTTAAAACCAACAACAAATATATATTACGAGTATTAAATCAATTTTAAAACTATTAAATATAATTTGGAGTCTCTCCCTCGTCATTGATGGAAATCATTATTATTTGAAGGTCAGTGAGAGCCAGTTGAAGATTCCAGTTTCCGCCCTTATTAAAGACATTATTCACTTAAAATCAAATATTAAATTATCTTTTTAATCGATTTCCTTTTAAGAACTTAATTGAAGTCCTTGTCGAAGGTTTTATTTGAAATACAAACAAACTACAAAATTTTCTCCCATAGGATTTCTCATCTATAATATTATTATCTGCATTTTTTTCAATTTGAAATGATCAAATTTCCAAACAATTCTTAATCAATAAAGTGCTTGTTGTGTTCTTAAACCAAAAAGCCGATAACGTGCAACTGCTGTTGCATTTACTACACAATTATTATTATTATTATTTTTATTGCCATGAATATACATGCGGAATTTACTGTTCTGCTCTTTTAAGCGACAATAAGATCTTGTTCAACAACTCTCACAAACCAAATCAGGTTAAAAATGTCTCCAAAAAATTCCAATACACAAACCGACAAAACGATGATCATCATGATCGCGATCGCGAACGGGATCATCAGCAGCTACAGCAACATCAATTTCGATCATGACGATGGATGACAAAAGGCGTGTATCACATGTACAAAACAATGTTCAGCCAACATCAAACATAAACCGCCCATCACAAACCACCGACTACCGGCCGACAACATTTGTTGAAACAACGAGCGGAGAAGAGCACAATATCATGCCAACTCCAAGAGCTAACAGAAATTCTTTTCAAGCACCACCAACAACTACAGCAGCAACAACACTAACAAGAACAAATCGAGATCATTGTAACGAAATAAACATTTGTTGAAACACAAGAAGAAAAAAACTAAAATAAACAATAATAAAATCTAAAAAAATAAAAAATAAAAATGTTAAATAAATAAAAATTGCTGAAAAGTAAAAAGTTCGTCCAATGATGCGAACTTAAGTTTTGCTGGTGTGTTGACAACTAAATAATGCGTTAATGTGTTTATTGCCCGGGCAAGATGATCACTTTTTGTCCCTTGGGAAAAGATGCTGCAGATGCATTCATATCTTCATACTAAAACTGCTTGAACTACTCTGTGAGTGTGTGTATGTGTGAGTGTCGTCTGCATTCAATTTGACTTTACGATTAACAAGAGCATGATCATGGTCTTGCCAAGCGACTACTACTGCTGCCCCGATGAATGGAGGTACGAGGGAAAGTGCTGGCATTTGGAATAATGAAAATGGATTATTAAATCCATACCATATTACATACATTATTCCAAGATCAATAAGGAATGTATATGTATGTCTTAAAAATCAAATGAAATTGTTTGTAAACTCTATGCGAAAAATTTCAAGTGGATAGATTGTAAAGTTTGTGAAATAAAAGAACTTAATTACAACAACAAAATTTTAATTTTCCAAATCAGCATCCAGATTTAATATAAATCCATATATATATATATATATATATATATATATATATATATATAAACATATAAACATATAAACATGTATATACATATACATATATATATATATATATATATATATATATATATATATATATATATATATATATATATATATATATATATATATATGTGTGTGTACTTACATACACAAATGTGTAGCATATTAAGTTGTTTTGCCAAAAGTCCATAGATATTATTATGAAAAAAGTACCCAAAAAAGCAGAAAAAATACCCCCATACAAACAGCCCATGATTGTTTTATAACTGCCTCGAAACAACGGTACAAATTGAGACGTTCCGGTTACGGTACATTTTAAAGTGGTGAACTTTTACATTGCTTTTCCACAATCAATAACGATCAGCTGATCCGTTTTCTAAAAAAATAGTACGGTACGATTTGCTGATTCTACCATTAGGATTCATATGGTCTCATCCATCTAAGTATAGTCCTTGCATGTTCTATTTTCAACTTGAACTTTGTTAAATACAACCAGTACGTACCTCGTCTTCCTTCTAAACTCATCAAGAAGAAGACTTAGCTTATAAAAATCATACTTTTTACTAACAAGTTATGAAAAACTGCGAGCTCTAAAAATATCCTGTGAAGGATTTGCGTGTCTCCCATATATACTTTTTGAAAAGTTAGAGTTTAAGCTAAACTAAGCATTAGAGATTAAGAAAATTTGTATAAAATTTACAAAATACAGATAACAATTTACTTAAATTTTTTTCGGAGATCGCAGCGAGGATATGGATACCTCCTATATATTCTTTTTTGAGAAATTATAATTTTAGATAAACTAAACAACAAACGCCACTACAATGACTTCTCTAGATATTATTTCTGCTCACAAGTCGCTCAAGAATATAATAAACTGAAACCTAGATATCCTTGAAAACAGGACCTACGTATAATACTAAAAGGAGAAATTCCCATCATGAAAATTCGGAAATTTCAGAAATTTTGAATAATATTTCCGGGTTAGACATAAAAAATATAATAACTTGATATATGTCCTTTATACTCGATTGCCAAACGGAAAATAGTAGGATTCTTTAAGAAATTAAATTTTTATCAATCATTTTATATGAACTAAGAAATCTCATATATGAAAAATGTGAAAACTTTTCTGTTTTCACGATCTCTTGGGACGGTCAGCTGAATTTTTCATAAAAAGGATTTGTGTGGGCTATTTATCCAATGCCCTTATTTTTTTGAGCATCGTTCGAAATTTTTTGTCTATGAAACACAACATTGTACGGTGATCGTAGCATTGACTGAACTAAATAGTTCACCATCGCCTATTGCTGCGCATTTGCAGCCTTGCCTCAACTGCACAAAATAACTTACCAACCTGCTACAACATCAAGGAAATTACATACCATGAAAAATGTCTGCTGCAGGGGCTCAACCGCTAGTTGTTCAGCGTGCCAACGGTCGACTGTTGGCATCAGTTTGTTCAATGTTTTCTTGTCTCGACATTTTAGCCATTAGCGACATCACTATCAGTCCCAGGAGCATTTTCTTCTTCCACTAAAATCAATAGCCCAATAAACGGCTGCTCAGTTCGCTAGCAGCAGGACCTTCAAGTAGTGCCGCTAGAATTCGGGAACTGCCAAGCTGCCGTTTTCACGAGCATCACACCTTTAATGCAAGATTTTCTGCACCTACCCTTTCCCATTACTAGTCTAGGATAAGTAGCCAATGAGTCTCTGATCCAATGGTGGGTATTGAGAACCAGTAATTTTTGACAGAGACGTCAATGTTTCTGGAATTACTAAGATTACATGTGTCAAGGGTAAACCACTTGAAATGACACGCTTGCGCGTGTCTGTTTTTTTAAACAAATATGAACTATGAGGCCATAAGCCAGCTTATGTACACAAAACTCCGGGGTCTTTGGCAGAAATCGCACCCTCAACCCCAAGTCTTAGTATAGTCCCATTTACACGATCTTCTCTCAAAAAATCTAATTAATATGACGGAGTATTAGATATACTCGTAAGCACACGACTATTCAAAAACACCCGGGAAAATCTATTTGAACTCTCTCTGTTTTGTTAGGAAACTTTAACTACGTGCATTCGTCTCAGAATACATAAGTATCCTACTCACACGTAGAACACGGTATTAATCAACATAATTGAATGGCGAGTTCCGTCACGAATTTCAGGATCTAAGATTAGGAATAAGTCATGGGAATTTAGATACGACGTGTTGGCATGTGTACAAAAATGGAATTAATCGATTCATTGTTTGGTTCCTTAGACAACTTTTACTTCCTTGGCAGTTACCCTTCGTTACGTGTTCAAATGCCACCAACAACAATTGTGTTAGTCGTAAAAGAAAACAACAACCGAGCAACTGCAGAAAAAAGTTAAACAATAACAATAGCGCAAAACGATGTTAGGTGTCAAAGCAATCGACTTTAGCACACAACAAACAATAAACACATGTTACACAGGGTACGAATAACGTATATCAGACAACAACAATTCGAGTCCCAACAACCAAATACGAACGAATTGATTCCAATGAATGCAGTTGTTGTGTTTGTTGTAACATCAATAAAAATCATACGATATTTAGCGTTTAAATTCCTTTTTCCTTCCCTTCCTATCGGCCTTAAACTCAACTGCTGCTTACAACAGACAACAGCAAGCAGCAGCAACAAAAAACGATTTATAATTTGAAAAGCTCATCTGTACAAAAAGCAAATCGCACAAGCAACATCAATAAAACAAAAAGAACAACAATGTCATTTCAAACGTTTAAGCATGCGCATAAAACATGAGCGATATAAATTTTTAACATACATTTAACACAAACAACAACATTGTGTGCATGTAGTATTTTTTGTTGCTGTTGTACAGCAACACTATTCAATCCTTAAGACCACAGAATCTATTGCCGCTAACACTTTCCTTAAAGACGACAAGATGTTGTTTGCTTCTAATTTTTTTTCTCTATTTATTTTCATGTTGCAGCGTTCCAAAGTTGATGTTGCTGTAGCTAATGTTGTTGTTGTTGTTGTCGTTGTTGTTGTTACTACTGCTGCTGTTATCGAATAGGAAGCCAAATAGATTCACGCCTAAATTCGCCTGGGAAATATTATAAGGTCTATACACTCTATTGCCTCCAAAAGGGTATCGCTTTAAAAAAAGAAACACTGTCCAATGATACCAAATGAATGCTCAAGACATGTCCAGTGATTTTCATGTCATTATTGTTATCGCCTTGATACCCTACAGTTGAGTTAATTGTTGAGTTGAGCAATTGACCGATAATTATAATATTTTAAAGATCATTTCTTCATGATGCTATTGAAGCAAATGAGAATCAATTTAGTTTTTCGTTTTATATATTGACTGCATTGTATTTGAATGTAGGATAGTGTTTGGGCAGGGTATTCTGTTTTAATCGGTTGATTGCTTGATTAACCAGTCAAAGTTTCGGTTCAATCGGTTAATTTCAGTTAATCTGTTAACCGGTTAGCAAAAATTTTTCATGATTTAATTGATTTCAATACATAAAAATATATAAACTATTGATTATTATTCTTGAACTAAATGAAACAGAGCAAGAATTCAGAATTTAAAAAAAAATAATCTTAAAACAAGTGAGATCTTTTTGTTAATTATCTTCTATAAATATAATTTAGTTTAAATGTTTAGGATTTAACTGATTATTTTCTTTAGTTTTAATAAAAATTAACTATAAAAAAATCCTTTCACTCCTGGCAGATGTTGGAGAAATCCAAAGCAATGATTTATAGGGAATAACCGACTCTGTTCTGACAAGCTTATGTTGGAAACATTGGAAATGATCTGAATCCGTAATACTTCTAAGTCCCCATCTCTTATATTTTCATAAAGCTCTTTTTTTCTGGGTTGTTTTGTGAATTTGGGTGGATAAAACATATTCCGTTCTCCAAAAATGTCGTAACATTCCACATACCTTTGCGGAGTTGGTGTTTATATGATCATTCCAGCTAATATAGTTGTTATATATGATTCCAAAATTTGTTCACTGAACATGGCTCAATTCTTGAATCACCCAAAGAAAGAACGGAAATGTTGCTCACGTTATGTCCTTTGTATGTTCTGCATATCAATCTGATCTGCTCAGATTGAAAGTCAAACTATTTGCTTTTTGCCCGGATGTAGATGCTGTTTAGGTCATGATTGTTTTCAGAGATGGGTTGATAGAATAAAGCAAACCACAATATAATTATCTATATATCTGATTCGAAATTCAAGCACCTAGTTTCACTACCAGCTAAAGTTTGAAAAAAGGCCATCATAATCGGATCATGAGACACATTAAAAATTAACAAACATCATTCTCGAATGGAGTCTGATGAGATTTGATTGAAATATAAATGAATGTTCTTTCGGGACCAATTTTGATTTATAAACTTACAAAGGGACTGAGGGAGCGTTTTCTTATTTAATATCCAAGGAAGACATGATTTTCTCTTTCACAGCAAAATGTTGCATGGTTTTGTTTTATAATTTCATTAAGAAGTTTTTGATATTATTGTTGAATAAGAACTTTGGAGCAATAACTAAAGACAGTGGTGATATTTTAAGCTCCAAATAATAAAAATTGTTTTAATTGATTTCACGGCTTAAAGTCCAAGGTTTAGATAGGAGCAAAGATATATAAACTTTTCAGAACATTTTCTTCTATAATAAAATGATCCTTCCAATTGCTAATCTTATTCAACGTTGATATAAAAAATTAAAAATTTACAAAATACTTAAATAACTTTAACTGCCTCCGAAAACTAGAGAAGAGCGATTGCGATTGGAAGTGCAAGTTAAATATAAAAATAAAAGAGACTTAAAAGAGCTTTCGAGTATGTGATTGCATTCGCGTAATTTATGTGCAGATGACATTTTAGCTTCTTTCGCATAAATTAACTTTTTCCCATCGCAAAGTTGTAAATTTTTTGTTTTCGTTTTTTAAATTTTATTTTCTATGATCGCACCACATGTGGAATAATTTTTCGCAAGTTACATTTTTATTATTTGCACAAATCAAAATGGAAAAAATTCATAAGAGTCATTCAGATATTTCTGCTTGATTGTTTTTCTTTCATTCAGAATACATAATGAATTAAAAGACAAAAAATATTTTCTTCAAGCCGTTATTGAAGGGAGAGTAATGAATTTTTAATATAAAAGAAAAAAGTTTTATGGAAAAATATATAGAAAGTATTTTTGCTACACTAAGAAAATATATCGCTCGTGTGCTGTAAGAGTGTCATAACGTACAAAAGTAGTTTTAAATAATAATGGATATGGCAATTAATTCTGAATTTTTAATTTAAAAAAATTAGGCTTTGGAGTTGTAATGCTCTTGCAGCAAATAAGCGACTTATAGAAGGTTCTTTGAAATACTCGCTTGTGGCAATAAAATATGTGTGTGGCTTGTCACTTCTACAAAAATTAATAACAGTTTAACAATTTCAAATAATCATTCTAAATATACGTTATCGTTATAACATCGTTGCCAATAAACAAAAATATTCGAGTAGGGCGGATCAATCTGAAGTTCTAAAAGAAAAAAATTTAATTACTGAAAAGAAAATTCAACTTTAAAACGACTTTCGAATACATTCATTTTATTAGCACGAGTTGTTCGAGGAGGAAATTTATATAGTTTTATGATTTGTAAAGGACTAAAATAAAATAACACAAGCTACTTGTGAGCTTTTCAGGAAATCTTTTTTAATTTAACGCCTCGAAACGTTCCTAATTTCCAATTTTTGTAAAAAGAAAAAATTCTAAGCTCTTGATATTTCTGTGGAAATAATTCCAATACCAAATGCAATCTGTGTTTTTCATAAAAATTTCAGATTTGCATGAAGCGCATTTATACCAGTGACAGAGTTTTCTATCAGTTCAAATAAAAAAAAATAAATTTTGTCTTAACATCCTTCTGATTGATGTACGAAAAAGATCCTCGTAATACAGATTTATAAAATTCCTTACAATTATGGTGTTGCCTTAAAATGGGTTAAGTCGCGTCTGCTATGGACACAAAAAGAATGCCAAACCAAGCCAAGAAATACGTCCAGCCCCTAAACTTTATTAAGTAGTGAACATCCAAATATAAGAATTATGGTAGTAGTCCACAAATAGTCAAACCAATTCCTTTAGCGCTAACAAAGTATTTGTCCGTAAGTGGTCAAACTAAATCTTTTATCATGACAAAGGGTAATCCCGTTTGTTTGATCAGACTTATAAACTAGAATGTCTACAAAAATTTCATTCAAGCCCGTTCCACCGCTTACGCATGAGTTTCAAATAATAGAATTATGGTATTAGTCATTTGTGGTCAGACGAAGTCCTTTAGCGTGATAATGTGTATCCTATGTATGCTAATGCAGTCTATTAGTTATCTGCGTTTGGAGTTTCATTTAAATTCGCTGGGCTCCCTATAGATGATTGAGTAACGAAAATCCAAATATAAAAATTATGGTATTGCTGTACTCGTATTAATTGTCAAAGTACTTTGCCATGATTATACTCATCCAGTCCGGAAGCCTTCAGCCGCTTATATGTAAATTCCAATTATTAGAAGTATGTTAATACGTTGTGATACCAAGTCGTACACCATTTTAAAACATATTCTTTATACTTAATATTGAAATTTATTACTCGAGGTATCCTCCCTAACTAATCCTTAAAACAATTTAAGTTTTTGCAAAATGCATTATTTGTTGTGGCTTAAGCTTAAGAATCAAATACAATATGAGAATTCAATATTGCATATGAATTATAACAAAATACATAATCATTATAGGCTTAGAATTCTTTTATACAAACAACACAAGAATGTTGCAAGAAGAATTATTTTATTCTCACTCACTCACGTTGATTATAATTGTTTGTTGTATATAGTATATGTATATTATTAATATATATTCTTTATATTATTTTGGAACAGGAACTATTTGCTTGCCAAGTTTTATTTGTATCCGTTTTTCCAAATATAAGAATTACGGGATTAGAGTATAAGTGGTCACATCGAGTGCTTTACCATTTTGTGGGGTATCCTACGCTTTCACTCAGGCCGTAATCTATCTGCCAAATTTTATTCAAATATGTTCACATGTCTATGCACGGCTGCCATATATAAGAATTATGGCTTACATCCATAAGTGGTCGTACCAATTCCATTACCATGATGATAATAATAAACATACATCATAAGCAACATGTGTACTAAATTTCATTTAAATCGATCCAGTGATTGAATAATAAACATACACACATACAAACATTCCCATTTATAGTATCAAAACGATGAGATGAAAGATTTAAGTGGACTTACAAAGTATATTGTCCTTTAGTCTCAACGAGCGTAATAAAAGAGATATGGATCCATCATGCGATTGCTGAGGCTCTCACTTGAACTGTCGGTGGTTCATAACTTGGTTTTTTTTATTCTCGCCGTTGTCTATTTTTGCCTTTTTTATTTATTTTTAATTTCTTGATTGAAGTTGTGCTGTGATGAGAAATGTTGTATGCAACAAAATAAATAGAAATTACATAGATAAGTATTTGGATAATTTCAAATCCACAACTAATAAAAACCAGAAATTAATTGGACTTGAAAAATCTGGTTCCAGTTTTAAATATGCCAATTAATTCCATTTCATAAATTCAACACATAAATATTTTCTTGTTTCAATTAAACTTTAAATGTTTCCATTAATTCATAAGTTTCCACGTTTAGTTTTCATTGCAGCATCCGGCAACTTGAATTGTCATTTCAATTAAACATGAAACACACACACACAAACACATGCTAAGCTTAAATGTTCTTGGTGGAATTTTTGATAATTTTGTCTGTCACGTGCTTTCTATTCCTTATGCAACGCCCCCATCTACAGTTTCCGTTCACCCCTCTAGAAATTTGAAAATTGTGACACAACTAATAAGTGGCTGCATCGTTTACGGGAATTATTATTAATAAATAATGTTATGAAATCACACACACATTTGAATGGCAATAGAACAAGAGCATGATATTAAAAATCATGCATCAAACATACAAAATGAGGGTTAATTTAATTAACTGAAATATAATTTCTGTTTTTTCTTCTATGCAGCATTTGCCACAATTGTTGAAGTATTAAAAAAACATCAGCTGAATATGAAGCTTCTTTAATAAAAAAATATTATGAAAACATTAAATTGAAAGTATTAAATTACATTTGACATGCGCGCGCAAGCGCTCTCTTTTTAAAATGTTTCTAATTGTTTCCAAATAAAAAAACACACACACATTCACCTTTCGCTTTCTTTTGAAAACGTGTTTTTTTTTCTACTGGAAATCAAAATTTTATGCCAATTAATTTTTTGTGCCTTTTTAATGTTCGTGCACTGTTATTGGATTTTTCGCTTGCGTTTCCTTTTTGTTCAAATTTGCCGCCTTTTCAAAACATGACAGTTACAAATTAAATCATTTTCAACACCTATTTTGACAGTTCATAAAATACATTTGTCATAAAACTTCTCAAACGTGTGTCCTTCTACTTTTTCTTGTTGGTCTTATTGGACTTTCGGTTCTCTAGTTGAGCGAAAAGATCTCTACTGATAAATCTGTACTTCTTGCTGGCAAAGTTTGTTCTTCATTGAGACAGAAGAACAAAGATAAAATTGGAACTCTGCTAAATGCTGGCGATGTACGAGTATCTTAGACGTTTAGACTTTTATTTTTTGCTTCAGTCAACTTACGATTTATAATGGTCATTGAAAATTCAGTTCAAACTTGTATGTTCTGTCTGACAGTTTGTCCAAAAGAAGGTTGATATGGCAAAAACTTAAAGGAAATATTTGTCTTTTGGTATTTTATTTTCGTCTCTGTGGCATTTCTCCTTTTTCTTTCTGAAGTTTTATATGTCACAGCTGGATTTTGTTGAAAGACGGAATTTGTTAAAATAAGGCTTTTTATTTGTGACCTGCTTATAAGGGCAGCATGACCAATCGAATGTAATGATTTGAAAGACAGTGTAATTTGAAATTATATTCTTTTGCTGGAATAACGAATACTTTGCACAGGTTTTTGAAAAACTAACAATAATCTGAGAAAAGAGAGAGCGCATCATTTTGTTCATCAATTTATAAAATATACATCTATCAATCTATTTTCAAGAAAATTAGCTCCTTCCTAAAATTTTGCATTAAATTCCCTCATTTCTCTTTCAAGGCATTTCTCTTTTTTCGGGAATGAAGGCTCTAATCGAGTTTCTTTCCCATATAAATTTTACTGGGATGATGTGATTTACAAAATTATGTCCAAAAATTTCATATCAATTCATTGTCTTTCGCTGAAACAATTTTTGGTTCATGATGAACACATTGAAATTTTAATTCAATTAAACTTGTGGTATGCAGTTCGAAGTTCAAAAGCATTTCACTTTGCAAAAATTAGGTGAAAGCTGGATTTTCATATGAGCCTTCCTTTAATGGTTTCAAAAGGAAGCTACACGGGGTCAAAGAACACAAAATAATTTATTTGGCCTACATCTAATTAACGGTCACTGTTATTGAAACAAGAGTAGGAAATTGCCTACAAAAAACTTTATTTTATATTTTTCTGTAGGATATTAATTCTTGCTTCCAAAAAATATGCACTCCTTTCCAAACCACCTCTAAAGTAGAGTTCAAGGTGTATTCTTTTAAGCGTTAATGGCAGTAACCTTATCTACGTCCATCTCTGATTGAAAATTTGAAAGTTTTTTTAATTATGATTTAGTGAAAAATGCAACAAAATGCAAAAAACAACAATTAACAATAAAAAATTTATATATATATTTTTTTTTTGGATTTGGAAGACTGTTTCATTGTCACAGTTTTTCTTCAAATTCCATTTCCAAATCCACCATCACTTACCTTGATATCAAATTCTTCATATGTATATTATGATCGCCATTATTCAGATAGGCTGCCTTGCATGTTGCTTTGCAGTGCGAGAATGTCACATACCCAACACGAAACAATATGCATTTCATTCGTAAAGTTACCTGTTTCGCAGTTGATGCGCAAATAAGAGCAACCACGATATCAATTTGTTTTAATATTTTTTTTACTAAAATGAAAGTTTTATTAAAGCTGTTTTCACACCAGAAATCAAAAAAATCCTCAAAATTATTTTTTTTCGCTGCCATTGCTATTTTAATGCTACAATTCGAACTAATGTTAATAATGTCAACTGCATTGCACAGTTTTAGTCTGATCCTTAATTTAGTTCAATTTCGATCTATCAAATAAGTAAAAATGCTTAACTTTATATATGAAAAATAGCAATAGAAAAGTCGTATCGCAAAAATAATATATGATCCTTTAACTTTTGGCATCTTAACACCTGTTTACAATTTGGTGGAACTCATGGAAGATGTTGAAAAAATTAAACACGTGTTTGTTTACATTTGCAACATCTCACTATCATCAAGCATCATTCTTCAAATGCGTGTAAATTAATTTAAGTTGCTTCTCCAGGGGAGATTAAACACTTTCTAAAGTTATTTTGTATTTTCTTCCATTTAAGTTTATATATTTATTAAACTTTCTTATTTCTAATAATATATTCTTACTCTTAACCTTCTACTATGTAGAATTTTTTACATAAGGTTTAATTTTCCAAAATCTCTTTTAATTTATTTTTAGAATCCAAAGTAAAATAGTTTATTAAAGAAAAATTTATTTTTTACTTCTTGTATAAGTTTTTTTTATTTTGAATCTTCTTCTACTATGTAGAATTTTTATAATATTTTATTTTAATTTAAACTTCTCAGTAAGTAAATTTATTTTTAATTTTTTATTCCATATAGATATGATGTTTCTACTATGTAGAAATGTTTCCTTTTATCATAGTTTTTATCAATAGTTTTCTTTTAGGAATTTCTGTATTTTTATTTTTCCTTCAAAGAAATTTTAAGTTCGATTTTAAGTTTTTAATTCTGTTTTTCAATTTTAGTTTTTATTTGCTTTAATTTTGATGTTAGATTCTGTTCTAATTTTAACCTTGATAATTTTGTTTCTAAATTAAAATGTTGATTCTGTTCTACTATGTAGAATGTTTTACATAAAGTTTAATTTTCCATTATGTTTTTTTATTTTTCTACTTTTTAATTTTAGGCTTTAATACTTAATATGGAAATTCATTATTTGGGATATTCTCCCCAACTAATCGTTAGAAACAATTAGAGCTTTTTGCAAAATGCATTTAGCCTTTAATTTTAAAATTTTAAATTTTTATTCCCCATTTTCAACTTGTAATTTTTAGGTTTAGTTTATAACTTTTAATTTCTTTACTTTTAATTTTCAACTTCCAATTTTCAAGTTTAGTTTCTAACTTTTAATTTTAAATTTTGGTTTTTAAATTTTAATCTTTATTTTTTTCAAGTTTTTGAAAATATATTAAATTCAGGTTTTCAGTTTGCTTATAATTTTATATCTTTTTAAACCTTTTTTGTCAATGTCTCCTGTGATACTAAATTTATTCATTTCTTAAAAATTCATTGATCGCATATTAAAAGTAGGACAAAACTAAGAGGGGAGTAAATTAATATATTTCTTTAACATTTTATTTTAGCTGCTTGTTTTATTGACCAGAGGGTGAGAAGTTCCAAGAAAAACAGTTAGAATTTTATTATTATTTTTATTTGCTTTAGCTAAACTAACTATTGGTTCGCTTGACAACAAAATATTAAAAAGGGAGAAACAAGAGTGAGAGCACGAAATCTGCTCCTCCTGATTTTATTCAATTGTTTCTTGCTTTTATTAAACTGTTATTAATCATAACAATTAAATAAAAATGTGATTTTAAAAAAATATACATATATTACAGTAAAACAAAAATTATTGGAACAACTAACAAGTACTATACATATGTTAACTTGTACGTACAACATTATGTTGAGTAAAATAAAAAATCAAGTTTATATTAAAAACTTAATAATAATTAGATAAGAAATTTCTTTGATCGAATATCATTTTTACAGTGATGACACTAAAATTGTGGAAAAATTTTGAAAAGAACAAAATGAATTAAGAACGTCTTTTAATGGCGTATATAAAATTATATTGGTTAATAGTCCTTTAAATTTTTTATACGAAGAGGATATTTGGATATACATACTCGCAAGCATAATCCACATTAAAAAATGTTAAATCTCTACTCCTACCTAAAACAATACTTGCTCCTCTGTCGGATTCTTCAACCGCTGTTTGAACATCAGCTGCATTATGAGCTTGTTTCACCTTCCTATTAGCAGCTTCAAAATATTTCATATAATATAGGAATAGATCTATGGTTATTGTCTGCTTTCCAAAAAAGTTGTTCATGATTCGTTGCAATAGTCATAGATTTATCAAAGACAAACATCACGCCTTGAGCACATTGACGAAGTTTGATATTTTCGATGATGTCGTAGCCAACGATAGAGTTATGGCATTATTAACGTAACTGAGTCAATATGGTATAAAAGGAATGGTTAATCAATGATATAAGTCAGATTAGAGGATCAAACTCAACATTTGTTGGTCAAATACCAGAAAATGTGTAAAGGTTTTTCACACATTTTGGAAGTTGATCGTCAAATATTGTTACAATATTTGTGCGTTTCATGGTGTTTCTTGGTTAAAATGAAAGAAATTGAGAAAATGGGGAAAAGCTAATGAAAAGAGGAATCAAATGGAAGCTGAAGAATGAACATAATAATTGGAAAAATCGTTCCTATTATTTTATATTTATTTTTTGCGATCCTTCACTTCGTGCAACTTTTTTTAGTGACACACTGATCGATGAGGTCCTTTGGGATTTCTATTGGAACAATTAAAAGAAGGTTCTTACCTCATTACCTAGATTCAAAATTAATACATTAAAAAATGTTCACGTATAATAATTTAATGCAAAATTATTCTTTCTAAAATTAATTTAAATGCATCCGAAACTTTTTACATCACGAAGTCATTAAGTTTTTAATTCAATTCATTTTCTTTAAAAGCTGAATATATTCATGGCTTATTAGTCCATTATGAACTCATAATCAATTTAAAACAATTTCTCTTTTGATCAAAAATAAATCCACTTTAAATATTGCAATGCATACATTCTTTTACAGTTCTGGCATGGGGCTATGGACTGGATACCCACTACGGACAGTTGTTCTTCAAAAGGATTCTAAGAGTTTCGATATCTTTAAGTTACAAACAAAACTATACTTTCTCTAGACCTCCTTAAACAACGGAAAACATTTTCATCTTTTTTTGCCCAGTAAAACAACAAATTCCAAAATGTTGCCTTATGGTCTTCCCTTCGCTTATCCCTAAGAAAAATAAAAGACACAGCCCACAAATATTGACAAAAGATTCCTACACTTTTGTCGCACAAAAACGAAAACAATAAGACCTGCAAAAACAAATACCAGCAAACAAAAACAGAGTTAAAAGAGAGAGAAAAAATCTTTGAAACATTGACATCGACGGACAAGTTGGTAGTCTGCACTAGCAAGTTGGTAGTTTTGAAGGGTCTACTGCATGGAGTGCAATCGATATGCGTGCAGATGCTCCACTTTGATCAGGTCATCAGCGACACATCGTTCATCATACCACGAATCCTTTTGCAAATGGAATGCGCATTGCAGTAGCATATCAAGCATATATTTCCAAACAAACCGAACTGAGAAACCAACAAAAAAAAAAAAAAAAAAAAACAAACGATAAAATAAACTGAATTTTTATTTAGTTTTGTGAGCGGTTGCTGCTGTTTGGCAGAAGACGTAACACTAAATGTAAAGGAACGCTTTTTATGTTTTACGCCGCCACTGAAAGCCAAAGGCCCAAGCCCGAACCCAAATACACTCAATTCAGTAGAGTCAGTCATCCATAGTATTTTTGGATCGCGTTCGTTTCTCAATATTTGTTCGTTGTATGGCAAGTCTGTTCGCCTGTTCGCCTGTTTGTATGTCTGTCTGGCTGTCTGTCTGTACACTTGGTCTATATGTTACGCGTATGCGTATGCGTAATCGCATTCAGCATTTCTCTGTTTGTTTTCTGTTCGATTTGACTTTGGTGATGCAGACTTTGATGGATGCATTTCAGAAATAACTTTGTTTCGTTTTAAGTATTAAATTTGTTTTTGCTCTTTTTTCAACTTGTTTTATATCATTTTGTCTTCTGCTTCTTTGTTCAGCGTCTTTATTTGACTATTGACGTTGGGTTCGTTTGTTTTCTTTTTCAACATTTTATTCGTTTTACTGTATTTTGATCACTAATTTGGTATGACGATTCCAAGTCTGTCCTAAATCTTTGTAATCATAGCTTTTGCGATATAGTCGGTGCTATATTTATAAGTACGAAGGAACTTTAATGTAAACAGTTGCTATTTGAAGCCAAAACACTATTTTCTTCTAATAAATGCGATCACAAATCTGTCATACTTGTAAGAAAATTTTAGAAACTTTTTCGGGAAAATATCTCCTTTTTTTTAATATATATGCAAGTTAATTTATTTTTAATAAAAAATATTAATTCAAATCAAAGAAAGTTCCGTTTCCGTTAGTGTGTATACCAGATTTTCTCTTTGCTGGCAATTTCCTGATGTTGAGTTAAGTTTACGCTAAATGGCTTTTAGTTTAATATATCGGGTCTTCCGATAGGGTCTTCAGAGATTTTACAGTTCATAGTGTTGAAGCTACACAAATTAGCTGTTATTTATTCAACCTGTTTTGCCAAATCAGCACTGGACATGGATATGACGTTCAATAACATGTGCAAATGATAAAAATTATTTTTATCAAAATGTGTGTGTTATTCAGGAAACGTTTCGCGCGATTTGCCCATTTTACGATCGTTGTAATCTTCCTCTGTTTACCTAGATGAATGGGTACGTCAACTAACAAAATTGTCGAATTTGAGAAGATATTAATCTACATGAGCATGCAATGCATACCGCAGAGGGACTTTGGGCGGGCGACGTTATCGGTCCATATTTTTTTTATTTTTAAGAAGACTTTGTCCAGCCCATCACCATCAATGCCAAGCGCTAAAGGTTGATGATTACCAACTTCTTTTAGCCTGAATCATATGATATGGATACCAACAGGATGGCGCTACATACCATGCAGCTCATGTCACATTGTACATTCTGCACGAGCTTTTTGAAGGCATAGTAATCTTACGAGGAGGTGATGTCAACTGACCATTGAGATGGTACGATTCGAATTTTTTTTGTGGAGTTTTCTGAAATCGAAGATCTAAGCAAATAAGACACAAACCATGCCTTCGTTCAAATTAAGTCTGATTTATGCGCCAAACTCATGGCAAATTAGATATTTCGGATGCTTGCCACCCATTTGCACGATGACATTTCATACATAATAGAATCCAAGGCCTATTTATTAAAATAAACAAATAAAATGATTACTTTGTTGCATTTAAATTTGAAGATAGAGGACGCTTAATAAAATATCCATTAGTAAGTGATTATCTAGTTTGAATATTTCCTTAGAATTTCATTTTGTAAATATATTTTAAAATCGCTCTAATTTACTTTTAGTCGAATAATAAACATGCCACATATTTCAGATTGAAAGTCTTCTTGAAACTTTTTTTTGTTTTTATTTTTATTCCGGCTCTAGGTCATATATTAAATAAAACTTCTTTTTTTGTTTTATTTAAATTTTATTTTTTATTCCATATTTCGATCACCATCGGTTCTCTTCTTCAGGAATTTAAGTAAAGCAAACTTTATCATATTTTATAAGGCAAATTACATGTGATAGTTATCAAAGAACAAATTACAACAAAGACAAATGTGTAAATCATTCTGACAAACACTAGCAGAACGGAACAACATGTTGTTTTCGAAAGCCGCTACACTTTCATCATCAGCGTTCTTGTGTTTGGTCCACTTCTGTGGTGTCAGTTGATGTATATTTCAGCTATTCATACAAACCTTCACTGTAAATGTAATACGAGAATTGTTTTTTGATTCATCGTATCACAATTTGTGAAAACTTTTTTTGTAATGAAGAGCTCAAATTACACCTCACTAACTTACAACAGTCTTACCATTGTTATTTATTCTTTACCAACCATACACATGCTTATTTTTTTTTTTATTTTAATTTGCTTATTTTATTTTTTACTTATGACAAACTTGTTTGGTTTGTTACTATAAGTATGTATATTTTTTATTAATTTCATATTGATGTTCTTCGGCGTGCCTTCCGTGCCTTCTTGAAACCACTCAAAAGAATTTTTACAAAAGCATTTCTTTTTCGAAATGCATTGTTTGTTGTGGCTTTAGCTCTTCATATGCCAGCATTTCATTGGTCGCAAAACCAAATCGTCAGTGAAGTTTAAGCAGTTTGAAAGCATTCAACCTCGGATGTTTATGCCATACGAATCAAATACAATATGAGAATTCAATATTGTATATGAATCAATTTTAAATTTACTGCCTCTTCAACTATTACCCGGACTGTACTCCCTTTACTTGGTTCATTCACTTGCCACATTGTATCTTTACCTTGGCCAATATTAAAGTCTTCTCTTCTTAATATATACTAACCAACTTACTTTGGACTTTTGCAAGCTAAAATATTTCGTTATTGGAAACAAAATCGTCTAGTTCGATTTCTTGGCAGTCGTTTTGACGCTACTCTTTCACAAGTATAAGTACGAAACAAATTCCTCAAAGCTTAGGCCAATAAGAAGAGGATGTTTCCCTTTGCAAGTGAATAATTTTAAAGAGAATTTTCCGTGTAAAATAGGATTTTGTAGAACCTCAATGGAATTAGCCTGTTTTGTTCCCAGAACCACAGTGAGGTCTAAGTCTTTCAACAATTAGACACTAGAGACTTAAGACATTTGAAGGAATATGTTTAATGGTTAGAATAAAATTTGTTAGTTAGAATAGGATTGCTTATACTTTAAATATAGTGACTTGAATTTCATTTTGTCTACTGTATGTGATGTTATTTTAAAGTCTTGAGGATTAGGATTAGTTTATGGGTATACGAGTACATGGATGGTTATTGCATTTGGCACAATATATCAAAGCTTCTTAAGGTAAGATGCTATGATCTTCAATACTTTTTGGAGTTGTATTACACGAACTTAATTGGTACGTAAGCAATCGGTAAAGTACTGAAATGTCACAAAAAAATATGTCCATAAAGCAAATTACATTTCCATAAAAACCAAACCACTTTTAAGTCTCTAATAGACTACAAAGTTAAATTCCCTTATATCTGGCTCAAGACTCACCTCAGCTTTGTTCTTTAAGTGGCAGCCTCATAAAACTAAAATTCCATGAACTGGAAAGTTGTTTCTGGACATAATCTAAGAGTGCAAAGTTTGGTAAAGGCCATTAGGTAAATAAATTCAAGGAATTGGAGAGGATCCGAAAGGCTTTCATAAATTGTAATATTAGAATTTTGATAAGTATAATAATAAAAATATGTTAAAATTTGAGACAAGATATTCTTCTTTCGACTTCAAGGAGGAAGGAGGGCAGTTTGAAAATTCCGCTACATTTTGTATTTCCAGCACAGTAACTCTCAACACAACACTGCTTCCATTAACATGTGCCTCTTACCATACTACGGTCTATTAGTTCATTTCCGGAAGGCAATGAAAATAAATAATCTCGATAATTTTAACAATAATGTCAAACAGTGAATTTCGAGGGGTATATAACATTTTGCATGAATGTTTGAATATGAAAAAGCTATTGGCGCGATGGGTGCCTCTGCTGCTCACACTTGACCATATGCGCAAGCTTTTCAATATTTAAAGGGAGTGTTTGGAATTGTTGGTAGTCCGAAGGAGTTTTAACACCGTTTTGAAACTACGAGCGAAACAGACATTTATCACAAAACACCTGAGCAAAAAAAAAAACAATGAAAATACTAAGTTTCTTTGGGTGAATTCTAAGATGGGCCTGTCGGCCATGGAATGAACGCATTCGAATGCACAAATAAAGGTTGAGATTCCGTGAAGTAAATTCTAGTTTTATAGGAATTGTGCGTCGTGTGTTATTAAATGGAATAAAAATAAAAAAAAAACAAAACTACACTAACTTTAATACTTTGAAAATTCTGTTAAGCGTTAGTGCAGGGTGACGCGAATGTAATGTCATTTATAATGATGTCGCAAAATAACAGACTGAAATTTTATCAAATAAGGAGTAAAAATGACTCCACGTCCTTGAGGGCTTATAACGCTCTGTGTCTTGTTGATTACTAGTTCTTTACATATCTACACCATAAATGTCAAAGCACAGTGATATACGGCATCTATTGCAACCAATTTAAATTATGAAATTACTTCTCCACCATTCTGTACATCCAGAAAAAAGACCGTATTTTAATTGTCTTATTAACTGATTGAGAATTCTTTAAAATGTTAATTCAAGTATAAACAGTTTATGCAGTAGAGGAGTTTCTTTTGACTTTCTTACTTGATTTGCGATCATATTTCCAAATAAACATAGTTAAACCTCGCTTGGAGTACAACAATCACCAAGATTTCTGAATATTGATAAATATGTAGGTCTTCTCACCTCTCATATAATAATTTATTGTCATACAAAGATTTATTTCTATAATAGAATCATGTTTAAAATATTTAAACTATAATTTGCTTGCCACAGCCATAAATAGTTGTAACAAATATAATATTGTTGTCAACACCATAATGCTACAATACATTTTCCCTTTGTGTCGTGTTGGCAATTAATTAATAAAGCCCATTGAATCATGATATGAACTATTGAAAATGTTGTTAAATATATTAAGATTCCAGCATAAACTCTTCGCATTGAATCGTGCGAGCATTTTTCACAAGATCACTAAACCTCCACAGAGAAAATCTCTAGTAGCAAAATAGATTTTCTAAAACATACAAAGCTGCATTATTTGCTAACGCATTTGTTGATGTTCAAAACCCAAATACAACGAATTGTTTCGCTGTTATTGTCGCTTTGATGCTGGAATTACGCAAAAATCCCAAAAATTGTTCTCACTGTTTTTTATCATTCTTTTTCTAAAATAAATTAACACCAGAAACCAAGCCAAACGCAACAATGTAAAATTTTACATCGTAAATATTTTTAATGAAAAGTTTTGATTTGCATTGTTTTTTTCTTTACAAAAAAATATTTAACTACGGGTAGTTCTAGGACAAGTTAAAATGCACACAAAACTTGATATTTTTTCAAAGTACTTTTTGCTGTTTTACATGCAATTCATTTCATAACCTTCGAAGTACTTGAACATTTTCCAATATTATAGTGGATTTATTCACATTGTTTTACGAAAAGAATAAATAAATAAAAAATAAAGAAAATATTTTAAGTAAAACATTTTAAACAAATACACAAGTTGTACGTACGTATGCATTTATATGTACGAAGTCCAATTTTTGTTTCTTTCAACTTGGACAAAATAATTCCAATAATGTCAACAAACAGATTTGCCGCACATCTTCAGTAAGTGCAACACAGTGATCATACATAATACTCATCGACTTGAGAGGCACAGACTAAATGGGACCAACTAGGCCGAAAGATTAATGTGACCAACTATCTTAATATTGAAATTTATTATTCGGGAGAATATCCCGACCAATCGTTAGAAACAATTAGTTTTTTTGCAAAATGCATTGAAAAAATGTTTGTTGAAGAGCTAAAGCCACAACAAACATTTTTTCAGTGACCAACTATCTTTTTTCATCTAATACTGAACTTGCAAGTGGACTTATTTATTGTACGGTTGACTAAAAATATGAAAATATACCCGTTTTAAATTCAAATATTCCTAGAATAATTTATAATAAATTTTAATTTTGTAGGAACAATTTTTTTTTTTAATTTTTTTAAAATTCCACAAGGCGTTAATTAAGAAAATTTTAGAATCTTAGTATGTTCTTGCTTTAATGCTTCGACAGGTGTATGTATGGAATTAATTTGAAAACAAAAAATTTAATTTCTACTTCTGCAAAATTTTATAAAATATTGACAAGTAAACCATTCCTTAAATTCAATTCCGTTTACTGAAATGAAAATGTGTTGATTGGATATCTTTTGATTTGATTTGATATGTTGAATTTTTGTGAAAAATGCTATCAACTCTTTTAATATTTAGCTATACAAAACTTAAGTGTTTAGAAGTGTTTCGCTTTACAAATTGAGGATACTAAGTTCAAAATCTCGCCTCAAGAAATTATGAAATACCTATAAGTCCAATTTTTATTAGAAACAAATCGCTTTCCTAGTTTCAAAGAAGTTTAACTGAACTTGAAGAAATATTTTATTTAAATATAAATTTAAATTCAATACTAAGTATTCTGACCAATACTAAGTATTCTGATAACTGACCTTCGTAGACTAGTAGATACTATACTAGACTCGTAGCGCGAAGGTCCCAGGTTCGAATCCTGCCGCAGAACTCTGGCAGTTTGTGTCTGATAATTAAAGGGAGCGCACAACAAGCCTTCACTGGCTTAAGTGTATGTCGAATGACATGGTATATCACACCACTCCAATCAACCTAACCTAACCTAACCTAAGTATTCTGTTTATAAAAGTTTTTATTATTAAAGAAATTGTCTCTATTTAAAAGTTAATTCGCAACGTACTTGTCAAACTTGGACTCTGAGTGGACGATCTGTAACGGTACGAATTCTCTTCTTGAAATTCTACCTTCTTCAACTGTTGCCCTTATTCAAATTGTGCCATTATGTTGAAATTGTGTGTTTGCAATATTAACGTCTTGGAATTCGGTAATAAAAAGACGCAATTCTCAGTTTAAGGTGATTGTCTAGCAGGTGGCAGCATAAGGCAAGGAAGCCTTAGGCCACCCGATAGAATGAGAAAGTGATATTCTCCGAAGTCAAAAAGCAAGCACAAGTCTGAGTGTCTTTCGTATGCAACGGCCAAACATGTCAGTTGTCCATTTTACTAGTGTAATTCAATTACATTTTGCACAGTGCCAAGGGTCTTTGGTTCTTTGGTAACTGAACTATTGGACCCGTTGGTGCCGTTCAACACAATCACACTTTAAAACTTCTGCAAATTCATTTGAGAAACCTTGTTCTCTCTTTGCTTTCACATACAATGGAAAACTTTGCTCTTATTTTATCGTATTTTAATACAAAACCAGATCAGACACATACAAGCACGTAATTCGGTAGTCAAAATCCTGGCATATTTTTCCAAACCTACAAAAAAATTTTAACTTTTTTCTCCCTCTCTTATCCAAGCAAACAGAAATGTTTTAAATTTTTAATACATAAAATAAACAAAATTTATTTCGTAAAGAAAAGAAAAAAGATTTTTAAGGTTCGAAAGAAGAAAAAAAAACAAGGAATCATTCAAATCCTTTGGCGTTGGCATAAATTGTTAAAGTGCGATTTTTTTATTCGTTCCTTCAGTTTTGTCACCGTTTTAGGCAACCACCACAAATCTTGTGATATTTTTGCATTTTTTTTACAATTTATTTACCTTTTTTTGGGATTTAAGGTTAAGACTCGCTGACTCGTTTGCTGTTTGTATTTTCATATAAAGACATGAGAATTTGAAGGAAAAGGAAAATGTTGAAAAAATTGTTCAGAAGTAGCAAGTGACTGACTTAATGAGCAAAAGGAAATGATTGACATATGTTAAATTTTGATGAAACATTTTTTACGTGGAATTAAAGGTTAAAAGACAGTTTGGCTTTTTGTCATTCAAAGTTCGTAATAAAATCTTTAATTTAAATTGAATCGCCAAACCATTTTATCCGTAATGAAATCAGATTATATATTTATATTACTTATGTGCTCAATATATATCTAAAAATAATTAAATTTTTTCTCTTTATTATTGGTACATATAAGTATAAGGTACATGGATTTTTTTTATTTTCAAAATTTGCTTAAAGCTCTTTTTTAAATTTGCTCAACAAAATTTTAAGAATTTTTTTTAAATACATTTTCAGAATTATAACTAGCAAATTTTTTAAAACTTTTCTTAAGCAAATAATTTTAGAATTTTCCAGAAAATTTGCTTAAAATTTACTTTAAGCAATTTTTTAGAATTTCTTTTTTTTAATTTCTTTGAATAGTTTCTTGAGATTTTTTAAATCGCATTTTAATTTTTCTGCATGAAGTTTTGTTTAATGTTTGTTCTTTAAAGACCTAAACCGATCACCAGAGTTATGAATGCTCTGTATGTATACATATATGATTGTGTATGTAACCGTTGTAACCAGTGTGGAAGTTGTTTGTAGAAGTTGCTGATTTGATATTTTTCTACTCATTTGATAATTTTTCGCTGTTCAGATATAAATTAATGGAGACTTTTTCTGTCTCATCAGTGGAACAAGTTTGTTTGGTTTGTCAGGAGGTATTGTTGGTTGATTTTCCGCTATAGTAGTTGTACCGCGGTTGTAGCCAGAAACACCTTACAACTTTGTAAAATAATTATTTTCAGGAAATAAATGAATTCCGATTTCCGTTGCAAAATCATTTGTTTTATTGTTCGAACGAGTTTTCAGATCAAAAAACAAAAAGTTGTTTATTTTCTGTTAACGACTTCAGTCGTAATATTTATTTTATAAAATTTTGAGAAAATCCTGAAAAAACAATTTAGCCCACTTTACAATTTTTCTTGAAATATTTTTAAATTTTTTTAGAACATTTTTACAAACTTCTTATAATTTTCTCTTAGAATTTTCGTTAGAAAATATTAGAATTTTTATAAAATTTTTTTGAATTGTCTAAAAAATTTCCTACAATTTTCTTTAGAAATTTTTATGAAATTTTCTTATGAAAATTTCCTAGATTTAAAAAGTTTTTTTTTAGATTTTCTTTAGAAAATTTCCTACAATTTTCTATAGAAATTTTTGTGGAATTTTCTTTAGAAAATATCCCAAAATTTTTTTTTAAATTTTCTTTAATTTTCTTTAGAAATTCTTGTAGAATATTCTTAAGAAATATTTGAAGAATTTTCTTTTGAAAATTTTTTAGAGATTTCTTTAGAAAAATTCCTACAATATTCTTTGGAAATCTTTTTTGATTTTTTTTTGTTTAGAAATTTTTGTATAATTTTCTTTAGGAATTTTCCTAAAATTTTATTATAAAATTTCTTGAAAATTTTTATATAGTTTTTTAGAATTTTGTTTAGGATTTTCTTTATAAATTTTTAATGATATGCTGAAGCATATGAAATTTATAAAAAAGAATGTACTGGCGAACCTGTTAGTAAAACAACATTCTACTGATGTCGGTCAAGGCATATTCAGCTATCCAGTAAAATGCCACATAACATGTGTGTCTGCGTTCATCATGCCAATTTTTGTTTTTTATTAGATGGTTGGTCTCAAATAATAAAATCATTGTC